>JACEII010000028.1:5299772-5621865 GCA_014332785.1 Antheraea mylitta | reverse complement strand
TGTCAGTGTCAATATACGCGTTGCCATAGTAACATGATAACATTCTGTCGGAAATATTATCATAGTTTCTGTGTTCCTGTTCAAAAGTTTATTCTACGTTATTTTTAATTCCAATTTTTGATTATAAGTAGTATGTTGCTATCGCAAACATATTTAAAGTCTATGTTGTGCTGCTATTCTAAAAGGTTAGTAATAATGATATTCGTCCTTCAACACAGGCGAAGGAATTAATCCATACTGCCAATTCTGAAGTTGTCAATATAGGTAGTTTTTATGTTATTCACTATCCAGTTTTCTTCTATGTCTAAGTTAATGTAAAGGTATAAGCGCCAAATCTTCTATATAATATTTCGTAAATTTTTATCTTTTTAATTTTCAAGACCCCAGAATACATGCTCCGTGGTATTATTTTTCATTCATTTCACTTATGCACAATAAATAACCCATATAAGATAAAATGCCATCAATTTAACACAATATAGAGTCACATAACACAAGATTATGAATAAAATATAAAATCCCCTACATGACAGACTGAAATCCCGTCAAAAACTCTTCAAAAAGTTTATTCTACGTTATTTTTGTTCCCAATTTTTGGTTTGTAATATATTACATATTATAAGAATAAAGTGTGTGTACATAATATTAATATAAATACTTTTTGATGAATACATATATCTGCGGTGATACAAATATCAACATTGTTTTTTTTAATTCTGTCCAAATGTCTGTTTATTTATTTGTTCCGGGTAATCTCCGAAACGGTTGGACCTATTTGAATGGTTTTTTTTTTTCTTAGAAATGACTACGCTATTAACAAGGTCTTAACAGCTTCAACGGACTACAAGTAATATTTGAACGGGGATTTTACGGGCAAATAAATAACTAATTACCTGTTTTATTTTAAGCTAGCGGGTTCAGCAGACGATACCCGCACTGATAATAAGAGAAACTATACCTAAACCTTGCCCAAGAATCATTTTATATGTTGGTAAAAACGGCATGAAGATACGTTTTTGATCTTATCGCGAATAGACATATAGACAGACGTGGAACACGACTTTGTTGACATTGTGTTGTGATAAATTGTTATCCGTGCATTCGTATGTGTGAAATTGACCAAAAATATGTTATTCACTGTAAACATGCGCGTGTGACTTAACATTGTACTCTAAGAATAAATATAATTGAAAGTCATATGTTTGTATGTGATTTAAATTATAGCAAGGTATATTAATAACTTGATTATATCAATAATATGGACATATTATATCTATATAATAAAAGATTTAACACACATTGTTCGATAATGTATAGCTTAATATTTTCATTACTTTCTTATATAGTGTAAGTGAGCACTGAGGGTGATACATAGATAATAGTTTAAAGTTCCAGCTATGTAGCTTATGATAAATCCCATCCCATTCGATACATTAATCGTATTCACATATATAATGTACATGTTACCTGTTGCTGTAGATAATGTACGTGTCATACTTACAAATATTTTTGAAAGAGTATTATTGTTATTTACATTTCTAATAACAGTTTTAAATCTATTTAATATACTTAAAAAACGCGTGCGATGCCGCGGGTAACAGCTAGTTAATTAAAAAACTGTATACGAATTTATATAATTATTCCTCCAATATGAAAATCAAATTAATGTATTTGAGTTTAATTTAAAAAAATATGAAATTTAAATAACTGATGTTATACAAGATTAAACAATTAAAAAAAGAACACGGTCATTCCATTGTTTTCAGTTTTTACTTCTGCCGGCATTCCTTATGCTGCCTCGATATTTTCTTTTCTTCTGTCTGTATTATATCACCTATATGTACGTAGGTATGTATATTGGTTGTGAATAGTGCATAATTTTATAATAAAGGGCCAGGTCTCGACGTCCCCTGTTCATTCGGATAGCTCGGTAATGAATTTCGCCTCCTTGCCACATCTCCCGGTGCGTCGTGTCCACCCGGTTGAGAATATCTATGGCCGAGTTGCTTTCTCGAATGCCACTTAAATTTTACAACAGTTATACTTTTTAAATTTGAAAGTGTGATAATATTACTATGAACTCTGTAATTTCAAATTAAGTTATATAACTTTTATCATAGCAGTAGGTAGCAGTGTTGATAGATATTTTTAAATTATTGGAGAAGAAAAAATATGTCGTCTCTATATGGGAAATATATTGATCTCGTATAAAAATAACAATGACCATTGAGAAATTGTTCGACTACAATTGTTCTATTTCGAAAAGGTTAGTAAACATAACAACCTACTGTTTCAAAACTTGCATGATTATTTTGGCGGATCTACAAATACGACGCGAATTATTAAAATAATTGAATAAAATAAAAATAAGCGGCCTTGAGATAAACATTTCACTTCATTTTTATTTTATAAAGAAATAAACAATATTTATTTGTTAAACTTGCAAAAAATAATTTTTAAATCTAATCTATAGGAATCACTATAGAATGTCTATAGTAATAGTATAAAATCCAAGGGAAACATAAAATATTTTAAGCTATAGAGTTTTTAACTTATCAACGGTTTATGTTACACCCACACTCTCACTGTACATTTTCTTGTGCTAAGGCTACATCATGCAGTTTCTCGAAGTTTTCTAAACAGCCATTATTAACTTTAAAATTATGGATCTTCAGCGAATTGGCGAACTCTTCAGCATTTTCTTTCGCTATAGGTCTGTAACACTGATGTTCTGGCTTGGAAACTGTTTGAACCACGTAAATAAACATTGCCCCAAAATAGAGAATTCAGCAATTTTTCATCTTTCGCGTACTCTAAACTCATCCGCAATATTTGTCCTTTTTAATTCACTTCTTACCGTTTTTATCATTTTTAATTTATCAGCCTATGTTAATGTTGTTAATTTTTGTGTTAACAATTTTACTTGTAAACACATGCAAGCAACAAATTTCGAGAAACTTTTTGTTTTGTACATTCATTCAAAATAACTAATTGGCAGATAGTTTATGTTACAGAGCTCGTCGACACATTTTTGAAGTAACTCAGGGCTAATACTGAAATTATTAGTTTAAGTTATCGAGGGCACGTGTTTTAAGCAATTATCGAGGTTTGCCTTGTCGAGGTTCTACTGTATATCTATACTAATATTATAAAGAGGTAAAGTTTGTGAGTTTGTGATGTTGTGAATTGTGACATTGTAGGGGGTAATCTCAGGAACTACTGATCCGATTTAAAAAAAAATTACATTGGTATATAGCTCATTTATCGAGGATGCTTATAGGTTATATATCATCGCACTAAGACTAATCGGTGCAGATGAACGATGAAGAATGTTTAAAAATCGAGATGTTTTTTCCTCTTGAGAGCTTTCGCTGCATATTAGTTAGCCCAAATTAACTATGTCCACGCGAACGAAGTCGCGGGCAGAGGCTAGTAATATTATAAAGAGGTAAAATTTGTGACGTTGTAGGGGGTAATCTCAGGAACTACTGGTCCGATTTGAAAAATTCTTTCAATGTTATATAGCTCATTTATCGAGGATGGTTATAGGTATATATATTGTCATGATAAGACCAATATGAGCGGAGCGTCAATGAAGAATGTTTAAAAATCGGGGTTTTTTCCTCACAATAACGACAATAAATAATAAGTAGTGAAAACACTTTATAAATAGAAATTAAAATATTGCGAATCGTCGTCATAACTTTCTTAATTTTCTTACCGTATGGGTGAATATTTAGTCAAAATTTATAATAACATGATTGAAAAACAGAACATGTTTAAAACATGTGCATATATTGAACGACGTGAATTGTAAAAGGAAAGCAATAAGGTTTCGATAACCGCTCTTCGCACTCCGACCCAATCAAACCGCACTCGAATCACAGCTCAGTGATAACTGCATCAGGGCAGTGGTACAACGAGACCTGACACGGTCTATCTTAAACTATATATAAATAAGAAACGTGCAAACTCTACCGAGTATCTTTTGTTAGTCAACTCTGTTTGCTAACCGATTCTCTTTATTTATGGTTTAGTACTTATTCAAAAAAGAAAATTGAAAACGGTTGTTTTTTCTCTTACCATCAACGAATCTATTTGACGATCTACTAATTTACAATATTCGTACACCCTTTGAAAAATACCCCTTATAATATTGAAAGTTCTGAAAAATTTTGGTCGAAAAGTCGAACACTGAAGAATCAAATATAATTTTCTACTATCATTCGTTAGCTTACAATATGCACACATTTACACATGTATAGTATAAAGTATGTATAATGTACATACATTGTATATAAGCTCTTTTTATAAGATATCATTTTTTGGGAGTTTAGCAATAGTTATAAGATAAACTAAATACATAAAGTTAATTAATTTGTCTGGATTATCAGATTCAATTCACGGTGCAATATAAATCAATAGACCAAACCGAAGTTCGTTTACTTTGATGCCTTTGCGCTAATTATAATTTCGGGTAAAGTACCTTTTGCACTCCCTGCAAACCCCGATGGTGTTAGTTTTAAATTAAACGCTTAATTGAACTTGCAAGGAGTCTTGTAGTTTAATATTAAACTAGATGACCCATGCAACTTTGTCTGCACCAAATCGGTTATAACCTGTTTCAATTATATTTTTAAACGCGAAAAAATCTTAACAAACCTAAAACCCTATTTCAGCGACATCTACCATTCTCAATTATAAATTTGAACTATACAGGGGTTCACCCAAATATATACCCAGTTGGTATGCGAGAAATCTTTAAAAATAAGCCTAAAACCCGTTCACAGCATCACCTACCGGGTCCAATTAAAATAAAAACTAACCTACATATATTGTCTTCCCAGTATTGGCGATAAATGAATTTTTGTCGATTTCAATTACATTCCTTCCAGTTACTCAAACTATTGAAAATATATATTTTCCAAAGTAAACATTATCTATAACACTGTGAGATAATAATATACGTTTCTAACTTTGAAAAATTCTAAATCGGGTAGGTAGTATCAGAGATATATAGCTTAAATGATTAGCTAATCTGTCTGCTATATATAGCACAAAGAAAATTTACCAAAATCCGTCAAGAATTTCATTGAATACAAATTTTTGTCTTTCGTCCGTTATGCTAGAGAACCCCTTGCGTTTTATGAAACTAAGAGATCGTCGATTAGATCAATTAACTGCGTCAAGTTTCGTCAGAACTGGTTCAGTGCTTTCAGAGTGATACGTGTTCACAGGGACAGGCATACAGACAAGCAGAAATTGTAAAATATATTTTTGACTTCTATATCGATAACATAGTCTATCCCGATTATAATTTTCAAAAAATAGTTAATGTAGAGATAGATAATTAACAAATAATATAGACAACTGTAAACTAGTTTAATTTTATCTAAAACTAGTTAGATTTGGGGACTAGGGACCCTTGGGGACTACATTATACTAAGTATACCTACAATCATATTTAGCCAAACTGTATCCTACTTACGATAAAGCAAGCAGTAGAAACACTTGTGGCAATAACGCTTCCAGTGCCGATACCTTTATAGGTTTTATCGCCTGATTAATTATTTCCTTGTTTAAACAAAGATCATAGGAAATAATATTCGGCTGTTCTTATTTGCGCTTAAAGTGATGAACCCACTATAACTATTTAAGAATGAGCTAAAATTGGGCAAGTTCCATGTAAAATATAAATTAATACATTATAGTAATGATTATAAATTGGATTGTCATCAAATGGTTTATTATACCACAAACCTAATACCAAACTAAAGCAGTTTTCATATCGGTTCGCAATACTGCGTCTCGGTAGGAATGATTTATCGAGTGTTCGCCGGACATATAGCGCTCGCTTTACCGCCAGATGTCGGGGAGGTGCATCTGCTGTTCAGCGTATCTGCTGACGACTTTATTATACTCTCGACATGGAAAATTCTTTCGTAACATGAATATTTTCACCAGACAATTCCTAAAGCATTAAGTTTCGTAATATATCCAAAACCGTTTGAACGGTTCACAAACGATCATAATGCAAATCTCTGTGGATACATTTATCTACTTCATCTCGGTAAAAGTCAAAGAAAACATTGTACTTGAAACAAATACTGTCTAAAGCTCATTCGTTTATTTTTTTAATGTTTTGAATCACCATCTACTTATTTATGATTAACCTATTCTCGCACTATCATTTTGTTCTCGCTTAGCCTACTTTCTGATTTACAACGAGCATAACGTGATATTGATCGTTTAAAATCGTCACATATAACATATAACGTTTAAACATATAAAAATATATTTTGATTATTATATGAATGACTATAGAATATCATCAAAATCTCCTATGACCTGTTCTGGCAAGAGATGGGCGACAAACGGACGCGGCACGCGTGCACTATCCCGCGCAATAAACTACCGACACGGGACGGCTACGATATGAATACATTCCTGCACACCCCGGGATTATTATCTGTTAGGTATGAACTCAAGACGTGCCACAACCGTTTCTCATATTACATCTCGAACTTTGGATATACTGGATTTGCCTGGGTAGATTTACCTGCTCAAAGTAACTGAAGAGAGAAATGTGAATAAAAAGACAGGTATAAAGTATATAAGCTTTTAACTGAAATAAAAATCAGCAACTTACCTATCTTTTGAGAACCGTTTTTTTACATATTTGTTGAAAATAATAATAAAAAAGAAATAAAAGTATAATTTCGCTTTTTATCGCGAACATAATTACGAATATGAATAAAGCATTTGCATAAGAGTCTTGTTCCTTTTTATTGACATAAACATAATAAAGTGACCTTGTGATATTAGAGCTCTTCAACATGTCTCTGACCACTTAAGCCGAGTCTCATTTTTACATATAGCCCCTAGATAAATTATATTAAATGGACTATGTGAAATATGAACGCATATCATACAATACAATACATGAGAAGATAGTCTGCGTGTCAGTGACTTCAGAATGAGGATAGGTGCCGCTGCGACAGTGGAGGTGTAAGCGCACTGCGCGCATGCCGTGTCATACAACAAAATGTTATTGTAACCTAACTTTACCGTTTAAAAACGAGTTTTATCCCAATTTACGTAGAATTATAAGTAAATAGACGAATTATTATACAGATTGGCAGATTATTTGATTGTGTATAAGCGAAATTAATTATTCATTAAATGGAAGACTTAAACTGTGTAATTGACATAAAAGTGATCATTTTTTCAAAATCGTTGCAAACCGTAATGCTTTCCAATAAGATAAATAACATAGCTGGACAAAAAAATATTACCAAAATAAAATAAAATTTATTTTATCTTCAAATTGAATGGTGGGTATATACTTATGTATATATATTATATATATATATATATATATTTAACTTTATTTTTGGCAATCAACCGTTCAGATTATTACTGCCATTGTCACGTAGTCAATAATATTACAAGCGTAGAACGATCATTTCAACAACAAGCGTCGTGTGAATCAACATTCTAACAAGATGGTGGCTCCCTTGTTAGAACCTTCCATGGAGTTTTTGTGGCATCTCAGAATTGCATGCTCCGTGGTATTATTTTTCATTCACTTCACTTATGCATAATAAACTAACCATATTACATAAAACACCACCAACTTTATACAATATAGAGTCAAGTAACACAAGATTATGAATAAAATATAAAATCCACTACATGACAGACTGAAATCCCGCCAAAAACTCACTTATGTATATTAAATTCTAGTGATGAAACTAAATGAACATCGAAACTATAAAAAATGTTATAAGACTACCAATCGAATTTAACTAATTGTGTGACTATTTTATTGACAATAAGACCGTCTTCTCATTTTACCAAAGGTAATAATGATTATACTCTTAATATATTTAAGTCATTGATGAATGTAACGTGGGGTAGCAGGTGTCGACTGTGTCCAAAACTTAAACATGCCATTCGTATGCAAGATCGAGGGCGTCCCGAACGAACATGTCTTTATTTGAACCATACTCTGATGCTATGAATTTAGCTAAGTGCTGGTATTATGGATTACTCCGTATTTTTATATACATGATATACCTACAAGATATATACAAGTGTTTTTGTTAGTATTATAACAATTTTGTTACCACAAAGCTTATATATTTGAAAACTACTGTGGACGAAGGGATTGATACGTGACTATAAAGGGAATAGTAGTATTCACCACACTCTGCATCTGTTACTAAAGGTTTTATTGTGTAAAATTGTTGTAATGTGTAAAATTTAACATTGCGTAAAAATTGACTACTATGTAAAAACCGACCACGCACCTGATCCTTGCAGCTAGACTGTTATTTGTCATAGATATTCACAGTTCGGTTTTCGTTGGGCGGCTAACCGCAATCCGCCCATTGCCACACTCGCACTATTATTTTCAGACTTGCTATTTGTATGATAATTCGTGGTGTAACATTACATAGTATATTTCGTTTCTCAAAAAAGTAAACTAATAACTCAATAAATACTGTAATTTTTACGAAAAAAAATTCAAATATGATTTATCCATTCAGAAATTAGCGCATTAAACAAAAAGAAACGACTAATCTCTAGAACGTTATTATAACTTTACATAGTATAGACAATTTAACATAATGTATACAATAATTGTTATTTATTTTAATACGTAGATATCGTTTGTTTTCAAAATTAATAGAAAGATAAATAAAAAGTTTTCAATGTTGGAAAACATCACGACCACAAGATAAATTCAGAAAACATACATATTCTTAATAAAAAATGTCCAAAATAACTTCAGTTACGTACATGCTACAATATAGCTGGGTGTACTGAGGTACTATAGCGCTGGATTACAATGCGCGCCATAATAATACACGGAGGCGGACTTTTAATCTAGAATAAAGCAAACAATCAATTGCTCGCTAAAAATATACGGTTAATTCTACTCCTAAATCTATACTAATATATAAAGCTAAAGAGTTTGTTTGTTTGTTTGTTTGTTTGTTTGTTTGTTTGTTTGGTTGAACGCGATAATCTCAAGAACTACAGATCTGATTTGAAAGTTTCTTTTAGTGTCAGATAGTTCATTTATCGAGGATGGCTATAGGCTACATATCATAACGTTTAAACCAATAGGAGCTGAGCACTAATGAAGAATGTCTCAAAATCGGGCTATTTTGGAAGCTTTCGATGCGTGTTAATGTCAGTACTATATGCGTTGCCATGGTAACGCGATAACAATCTCTCGCAAATATTTTCATGGTTTATTTTGTGTTACTATTAAAACAGTTAATTCTACGTTATTTTTGTTTCCAATTTTTAATTATACGTGGTACGTTTATATCGCAAACATTTCTAAAGTTTATTTTGTGTCGCTATTCAAAAAGTTTAGTAGCAATAATATTCATCCAATAAGATAGTCAAAGGAATTAATCCATACTGCCAATTCTGAAGTAGTTAATATAGGTAGTTTTTTTCTATATCCAAGATAATGTAAGGGTATAAGCGCCAAATCCTCTATGTAATATTTCGTAAATTTTTATCTTCTTAATTTTCAAGACAACAGAATTCATGCTTCGCGGTATTATTTATCTTTCATTTCATTTATGCACAATAAACGAACCATATTACATAAAACTCTACCAATTTAACACAATATACAGATAAGTAAGACAAGATTATGAATAAAATATAAAATCCACTACATGACAGACTAAAATCCCGCCAAAAACTCCTCAAAAACTTTATTCTACGTTAGTTTTGTACCCAATTTTTGATTTGTGATATATTACGTATAATAAAAGTAAAGTGAGTGTATTTTATAATAAAAATATCCGTGATGCTACAAATATCAACACTTTTTTTAATTCTGTGGATATGTCTGTTTTTTTTTCTATGTTACGGGTAATCTCCGAAACGGCTGGATCTATTTGAACGGGAATTTTACGGACAAATAAGTAACTAATTAGCTGTTTTATTGTAAGCTAGCGGTTTCAGCAGACGTTGCCCGCCCTGATAATAAGACAAACTATACCTATACCTTGCCCAATAATCATTTTATATATTGGTGAAAACGGCATGAAGATGCGTTCTGTAGTTTTTGATCTTATCGCGAACAGACATATAGACAGACGTGGAACAGAACTTTTTCTTACACTATGTAGTGATAAGCCGTTATCCGTGCCTTCGTCCATGTGAAATTAATCAAAAATATGTTGTTCACTGTAAACATACACGAGCTGTACTGGACTCCAAGATTTTTTTATACCAAAAGGCAGCAAACAGGCTGACGGCCCACCTGATGGTAAGTGGTTAACGTCGCCTATGAACAACTGTAACACCAAGGGTATCGCTGTTGTAATTGCAAATCATATGTTTATATGTGATTTAAATTATAGCAAGGTATGATAATAACATAATTATATCGACACTATGGACATATTATATCTATATAATAAAAGATTTAACACATATTGTTCGAAAATGTATAGCTTAATATTTTCATTACTTTCTTAAATAGTGTAAGTGGGCACTAAGGGTCATATATAGCAGTTTAAAGTTCCAGTTATGTGGCTGATGATAAATCTCTTCCCATTCGATTCACTATTCGTATTCACATATATAATGTACAAGTACATGTTACCTGTTACAGTAGATGATGTGCGTGTGATACTTACAAATATTTTTGAAAGAGTATTATTGTAATTTACACTAGATATGTGATCAAAATTTTACATTTATTTAATATATTTAAAAAAAACGCGTGCGGAGCCGCGGGCAACAGCTATTGGTTAATATATTTAGCATATCATTATCCTCAATTATTTAATGTTTATGGGTAATACATAGGAAGTTCAGACTAAACTGCCTTTCGCTATTACGGGATAGTAATTAGAGCGTACAGAACCGGCACTAACTGCAAAACTTCACATCCCATTTCTGGTTTTAACTGGACGTCGTTATTGCCCGGTCTGATATTGTGAAGGTATGAGAGCATTATAACAGAACTGTGAGTAGCTAATGACTTGTATGGTGCAAGGAACTGGCCGATGCCGACGGGGACACACCGACATACATCACCCGCCCTGACTGATAACCGTATTTAGTGACCCTGTAGTCTAACTCATGACAGGAGAGCGACTACATTAATTATATTATCAAATTAGCTGTACCCTTTTTTTTTCTCGAACTGACTACGTTATTAACCTAACAAGGCCTTAACAGCTTCACCGGACTACTAAGGCGAGCGCTTAAGGCACTCAGCCGATTATATTTTTGGCAACTAGCTCGAGGGTGCACGGCACACCTCGGCTTAGCTGTTGCATGTTACATGCAATTCGCGACCTATCTCAGTTAACCTAGCTAACTAACTATTCAATATGTATGAGTTGTCGAAACATATATGTGTACCAAGCATACATAACTCAACAACTCTTACATATATTCCTTGTCGGAAAATTTCGAAAGTTTTTTCAGTTCGATTAGGGAAAAAAAATAAAACCCTTCCACTTTTATGTGTAAGCGTGTAACGTGCACGTGTGTGGGGGTGATCGTGTAGTGTTGTAGCAGTGATGTAAATTTAATAGCTGTACCCGTTGTGTCCGGTGAAGCTGTTAAGACCTTGCTAGGTCAATAGTGTAGTCAGTTCGAGAAAAAAAAAGCTGTGCCTGTGACTTTATGCAAAGAAACAGTGATTGATAAAGTCATCTGAATGTATTAAATTCATTTAATTATTCTACTTTTCTCTCGTACTTAAGCCACTTCGTAATTAAAATTACAAGAACTTTTATTAGACTGAAAAAATTTTAATGAAACAAAAACTAATTGTTATTCGATTCTTTATGATTTTCTTTAAAAGGTTATATCATAAACGTAGTACTTTAGCAGTGGTGCGTGTTCAAACAAACAAACAGACGGACATCTATAAAAATGATTAAAATGTATTTTATTTTCTTATATATGGCTATTTTAGATGACCACTTTTTCGACCATTGGTGTAGTATATGAGCAGCCTCATATATACATACTAGTGGGTCCGGTGGTCAGTGTCTCACCCGCACCCTGATAATGAAAAAAAAAAACTTAGCAAATTATACCTAAACATCCCTAATGAGTCCTCTTCTCAACTGGTGAAAACCGCATAAAAATTCGTTCCGTAGTTTTTGAGTTTATCGCGAACAGACAGACAGACGTGGCAGAGGACTTTTTAATATGTAATAATATTTTATTAGAAACAGGTAACTAGCGGTCTAGGTCTCAGAAACTGATTGGACAGGCAGACAGACAGAACACATATAAAATATAATTAAAAAAAAATCCAGAATATAGTTAATTTGCGCATTGAATCCGCTGTAAGCTAATGTTTTCGAACAGTCGGTTACCGAGCCTAGAGGCCGGCGGAAAAAGGCCCTCTTTACCTTCCACTAAAACTAGTAAATAGTCGGATTAACTCATCGCATAAATCAAGAGGACTCCATCCGCAGCGGAACTAACTTGCAACGGATAACAATCTCCGTAGATTGAACCTGGGACTTTGCTCGATGAGGAAAATTCACGGATAACATATCAACATTACATAGTTTGGAAACGATTAATGTTTTTGAAATAACTTTTATTTTCGCTTATTGCTGTTACTATATGAAAAGGATAGTAGAAACATTTGGTTGGATGAATACTTTATTGCATTTTTGGGTCTGTATACTGGCAAGCTTAATGCCACAAGATATTTTCTTTCAGCTAATCAGCAGTAATATTATCAAAAAAGTTTTGTAGGTAGTGCAGATAGAAGCCGACCATAGACACTTGCAATACCAAACAAGTCTCAAGTGCGTTGCTAGCCTTTGTTGGTGGGGAAGGGGTAATGGGGAGGGAAGTAAAGGAGAAGGAGGAGATGGGCCCCCAACGCTCTCACTGACCGAACGAAAGGCAACAATGTAAGTACTGTTACTTTACGTCGGTTTTCTGTGGGTTGGGTGGTACTACCTCAGGCGAGCCGACCCATTTATGCTGAAATCAGTTATAACAGTAGTCTACCACAAAATTCGAATTTACGACACTTGTTGATCTTAAATATAATACAAAAATATATAAAAATTACATACATTATATCTTCTACTCGCAAAAGCAACGAGCAAATCTCATTCCAAGATGATTGTTTTTTTCTCCTTCTAAACAGGAGCCACCCCACAGCCCTAAAGCTCGTTAATTGGAAGAAGTTTTATTATGCCCAATTTGTAACAAATACCTGGCTGATTGCGGGGCTTTAAATAAGGCGATTTGTTTTTTAATACGTTCTGTTAGGGAAAGGTGCAGTATTGTCTGCCGTCGTTGTTATATTAATATAAAGTATGTTTTATGTAACATAACTCTTAAGAAAGTTGGCAAGTAGTGTTAGTTCTGATCACCAAAGAAAACATTGCAAAACTGAGCGTGAAATGTTGAGACTAGGTAATGACCCACATTCTAGCTATTATATTCATTTTTTAGTATACACCCCATTTGATCGAAGAAGGCGTGACTTTCTGGAAATCCATCATTAAATATAAAAGTGGACGTTATTTTGCACCCCCGCCTGAAATTAAATGGCCGCTACCACGTCTCACTCAACAAAAATCGTTTGATTTTATTTACACGACGTGTATCTGAAAGAATTAAAACGAAAACTATAAATATGTACTGTATGAACTTCAAAATCTTAAACAACCCAATTACTTAAAACGTTGATCTTCTCATTAAGCGTTCAGTTTACCTGTTCATTAAATTAGGTTATGTATATCGGCACTCGCATTGTCATATTTAAAAATACTCCGCATTCAAAAAATAATATTAATTAATTTATGGAGCAGCGTTATCGTTAATGTCGAGATGCACTGAATAAACGATATTAAAGAGAAGGCAACTAGCCATAAATAAACAGTTAAAGCGTAACTAGGTGATTCAGCGCAAACGGTTCCCACGTCTGCGCGTGGGCAATTGCTTGAATTGTTCGGTATGCGAGCTCCTGTTGACCCACGCTATATACTTAATTGTCCACTACCTAACATTTAGAAAACTGTGGAGTTGCTTTGTTTAATTTATCTACAGCTACATAATGTAAATGGAGTGCAAACTCTTCACAAGAATATTAAAAACTAATGAAACTTATTTTTTAAACAGAATTTTGATTATATAAAATTGCAATTGTTTGTAATATGCTGATACTATTTGATTATCTAACTTCCACCGTGCCTATAATAATAAGTAATATATGAGTCGGGGTCACTCTGCTTCTATTTTGTTTGTGCCTTGCTTACTTTTATAACTCATTATCTTGTGGTATTTTGTTGCCGTTGAAGACAGTTGAGATAGATATCATAGTTGTATTTCAAAACCGTGTAGTTTGAGCAATTTGCTTACCTCTCCCTGAAGACCAAGTTTCAGAAGTGAAGTACAGTGCAAGCTTAATATAACGAACCTCAATTTAACGACTTCCTCGATTTAATAAATGTTTCGTAATCCCCTTGAATTGTCCATAAGAGTCAATGTAAATAATACCTTTTCGTTACGTTTTTTTTTACGAACAACCTCTTTATAACGAATTTTCAACTGTCATAAGAAGTGTAGATACCTTTAATTATCAAATTTTGTCAACTCAAAACCTCTATATAATGTTGCCATCAATAGGAGCCTTAATCCCATAGTATGTGATTCAGTTGCGACACGTTTTTTTCGTAAAACAATTGAAGTCGTTTGATGGAAAATAATGTAAACAGTGCTGCTTGTCACCATCGTTGAAGATTCTAGTTGCAATAACTCAGACATCTAAAAGGTGTTCCTTATCAGTCGCAGAAAAGCGAAACATTATTAACTATGTTGACAAAAACCCTACGACGAAAAACTTAAACATAGCTAATAAGTTCGGGATTCCTGCAAGTACAGTGTCAACAATTTTAAAATTCAAAGATAAGTTTTCGGAAGAAAGTGGTTTGCCTGTATACAGTAGAAGATTAAAATCATGCGAGTACAAAGACGTAGAGGAATGTGTGTTGAAGTGGTTAAAACAATGCCGGGACCTAGGGATGTTAAAAAATAATCGATTTTTAATTAAATCGATTTTTATTTTATTATATCGATTTTTTATTGTCGATGTTTATTTTCATATTAATCGATTTTTTGAAAATCGATTATATAAATTACGCATTTTAATCGATTTTTATAAACATCTATGCGAGGGATGAAAAAAACTCAAAATAAGTTCATTATTATTTACAATTGAAGTGTGAGCATAGTGAGATAATATGTGTGTAAAAATTTAAAATGTTTTCTAGCCGCAAAACACCTAAAAGCGGCTGGCGAAAGTATTTTATAACGAAAAAGAATAATACCACAGTAATATGCATGTCCTGTTCGATAGAATGAAAAATTTTGTAGTGAAACTACAAATTTAAAAAGAACATAGAATGAAAACATCCCACTGACTTACAAGTAACATGAGTTACTATATCTTATAATGATTGTTGTGGTTCTTATGACAGGCAAATACCGCTCTCTGTAAAATTAAAACTTTCAATAAAACTAAAAAGATCTGTCATGCGAGTACAACATGTTTACTAAAAATGTCTTATGGTAAACTCGACATCGATAAGTTTACAAAACTATAAATTACTATTGAAATTATTCAATAAAAAAAATTCTTCAATTTTAATTTTCTCAGTCACACTATGATTAATATGAAAATTTAAAAGAGAACTTCATTGTTTTGAATTTTACAGTTAGAATTAATAATGTTGTCATTTTGTTAGGATGTTTATCATTTCATTTTTATTACGATATAATGTTTAATAGTACTGAAAATTTCTATGGTATTTAGTTTCTATATTCTTTACCTTGAAAGTTTAAAGGAACATTCACTTTTATTTTGTTTTGAACTGGTTATTTTTGATACGTATAATTTTATGTGATTCTTAATCTGATAAATTGTTATTTTAAATCTTTAGGTTTAATATAGGAATATGGAAAGCATGTCTATTTTTAAATATTATAAAAATCGATTTTTTAAATAATCGATTATTTATTTTCAATAAAATCGATTTTTAACAAATCGATTATTATTTAAAAAAAGAAAAATCGATTCCTAATTAATCGATTTTTTTCATTAAACTCACATCCCTACCGGGACCTCTTCGTCAATTCTTTACCTCGTTATAACAAATTTTAGACCAATCTTTGCTCTATATAACAAACCTCAGTTTAACATATTACTTGATATAACGAATATTTACGAGTTACCATCGGCTTTGTTATATCGAGGTTGCACTGTATATTAACTTTGCCTTCTCAATACATCTTTGTTACGTTGATGTTTGTTCTCAATTTATTGTCATGACCTAGATTTGGTAACTAACGTGTATAATTTTGATACCAAAAATAAATACGAATTATCTATTCTATATTTTATGTTCAGTAAGTACAAGTTTTTTTAATGTAAAGTACTATTACCAACTTATCGGAGAAGAAATAAAATCATCAATCCTGATATTATCTTCAAAAATTAACGTATAATTAATTACGAGAATGATTGTGATGTCTGGAAATACATCAACTAAAAAGTACAGTGACAATTATTACTTGTTCAGTTGTAATAAATAATCTACAATAGAAGTGGATTAAACCAGGTTTATTGCTGTTTCTTCTCCATAGCCAGGTATATAGATTTAATAAAACACTTGATTTGATTTTTTTGATATATGTCTATTGGAGTTCCCGAGATTAGGTATTTTATCATTTCCATTGTTACAACTCCAAGCTAGAAAGTTTACAACACATGCTTGATATATTTTAATTTATTGTATAGAGTTAAAGGCAGGTCCATGTATGTAGTGTGCAGCTACAAGAAACCGCCGTGCCAGATACAGAGCCGAGCTGCTTGTCGCGTGTGTTGACTCACGCATTATGATCCGTCGTGTCTCAACATTGCTAATAAACCGTTAATAATTGGACAATAGGCCCGTGGAAGTAAAAGCAGTTTCATTCCATCTAGTAGTTTGCTAGATCTAGAACAAACTTCAATGAACCTTACGTAGTCTTCTATTATGTAAATTTATTACGTTTTTGGAATCAATTACTAGAATGTTTTAGTATTTGTTGAAGAACTGGAGAAATGCGATATCCATCATAGACACAATTCATCTGATGTAAGAGATGAAATGACAGAAGACCATGTAATCCAAATGGATTATGATCAGCCGAGTTGATTTTGTAACATTATTCGTGAAATTATTTGCTAAGATTTGAAGATAAAATTGAAATTTCTGGTATACAAAAAAAAACACAACCCTTTAGATAGACAGGGGTATATCATATTGTTGTTGTTTTGTTTTACAAATAAAACTAGTAGCGATTATGTAAAATTTATAGAAATCCCACGCCCGCGTAACCATAGATCACGCCGCCGTGGTCTGGGGGTTAATTTCGCTCCCGCACACCCGATTAGGCATCCCACGGCAGCGGCTCAAGCCTAGGTTCGATCCCTCGGTAGGGAGCCCTTGAGTGCGTTGCTTGTGCGATACGGTGACAGACAAATATACATCACCGCTACAACACTACACGATCACTCCCACACACGTGAACGCCTACACGGATACACATGAAAGTGGAAGGGTTTACTTTTATTTCCCTTATCGAACTGAAAAGCTCTCAATTTTCCGATAATAAATATATGGAGGAATTGTTGAGGCGTGTATGCTTGGTACACATATACGTCTCAACAACTCATACATATTTGAATAGTTAGCTAGGTTAGCTAAGATAGGTCGCGATTTTGCATGCAACAGGCAACAGCCAAGCCGAGGTGTGCCGTGCACCCTTGAGCTGGTTGCCAAAATAAAATCGGCTGAGTGCCTTAAGCGCTCGCCTTAGTAGTTCGGTGAAGCTGTTAAGACCTTGGTGGGTCAATAGCGTAGTCATTTAAAAAAAAAAAAATATAGAACTTTTACCACATTACAGCGTTAGATTCATTAGGTCTCGGGACAATGCAGATCTGCCTAACCTATAAGTAATCTAATTCAAGCGTAATCTACATATTTCATTGAAATATACATAGGGTATTAATAATCATCCCTTATCTATTACTTTACAAGTGTAAAGGAGATTTGTCAGACGTGTAAAATATCAAGTTTCATTTCAACCAAATAAAAGTTGTATCTTGTTATCATCAGAAATATTTAAAAGAGAAAGATTGATCAAAAATCTATTAAATATGAAGTTCCCGATAAATTTCCAGTCGCCATGTTGTCAAAAGGTGCGCACGAGTCGGTCATTGCCCCTATATCAATTAATACGAGTGGTTGAGACGTCGGCGTCGGCTCACTAAGTGGGTGTCGCTGCATGTATTAGAATGCATTTATTATGTCGACTTATTTGTTACTAACGAAACGCTCAGGACATGTGTTGAAGATTGAATTACTGATTGTTAAGAGTTATGAAGTGGAACATGGTGCTACAGTGTTAGAATCAATTAGACATACATTGTTTGATAGAAGTATCTCTGCCGGTTTTTAGGTGATTTTCCATATTTTGCCACAGCTCTTGAAAGAGTTTATCTTCTTAGAGTTATAGTTCAACATTGATTCTAATTGTTAGTTACTTTATTGCTCATTCGAATTGAACTATGCTTGAACCTTCAAATTTTTTTCAATGTTAAAACATTCATTTTCTGTGTATGTCGTATTTACATTGGAACATGCTCGTAGTTGAACCAACTTGGCCCAATAGGAATCTACTAGATATCAAAGATGCAGTTCTTTTTAGCTTTTTTATTTCTAGTTGATTGATTTATACGAATCCCTAAAGGATTCTGAGTACATAAGTAGTACTAAGTAGAGACAGGAGTGTAACGCACTGGCAGCACGTAACAAACGCATTAATTACTAGGTATGTACATTCACAGATGTGTCGAGCATCCAGCCTACCGGTACATTGCGTCGCCTTGCGTCGCGTCGCGACCGGCTAATGAACGCGCGATGTGATTCACAGGCGCATATGCGACCTCGATACCGTTGCCATAGAGTTGGAAATGTGTTACAGAGCGGACATGCTACGACACCCCGGGGAGCTTTACACAAGATGAATCAATCGTTCTCATACGATTCGGATAGTCGACCTGATCATAAGATGTTGTTTTTATAATGAAAAAGAGTAGTTAAAACATGTTAATATTATTCAGGAAAACAACACCTTTTTTTGTTTTTCTTTTTCTTATCGTTCATTTAAGTATAATTTAATGTTAAGTTCAATTATTAAAAAAATGAAAAAATAGTAAACAGGACTACTAGTTCTCTTCATTTTATTTACAGAAATCATACTTCAATATCATATTCTCAGACCCGAAATTTATGTTAATAAACTAGTATGTCTGTAGTTTATCCAAATTTTGTAGACATCTTTCTGTTGTCACGAATATGACGTTTAACTTAAAAAAATCGAAAAACGATTATGAAATTTTATTCTATTATTTTTATAATTATCCATGGGAAGCTAATATAATAACATAATGGAATGTACGAATTGTTATTAATACTTTTAGAAATTGTGTTACAAAAATCACTGATTTGAAGAAATTTTATACAATAGGAAGCAAGTCATTCCGAAATTAATAACGTATAAAAATTATGAGTAACATTTTTCGAAATCCCAAAATATATCTCATTTTATAAATGTTATAATATTAAGTTAAGTTATGGGTCAAAAATAGCTGCCGTATGGTATGTGCGTACGGAGCCTCGGGCAGTTGTTAATTTTGTCCTAAAAATCTTTTTCATGAAAAAGTAATGAATAACAGAACTGTGTATATATTTGGTATTTGATACATCATATAATTTATCATATCTATAAGAAATATGTAATCTATGAGAAATGGTACGGCGCGGCGTGAGAACAGTACACACATGTCGAGTACACACACTCGTTCTTTTATTGGCGGTACACAACCTATGTGCTTTTTAATTACCTCGTCTTCATATGTAGGTATTAATTAATGGTCTACGCTACACCAGTGGACATTGTTTTATTCCGTTTTGAGTGGTCCACTTACGTCACTCGTAGGAATAACAGCTTTATAGCTTCGTTCTTTTGTTTTTTTCGTCCATATGATTTATTTCGTACAATTAGTGTCGTTTTTTGGTTTAACGAACTGGGAATATAATAAGACTCATTGAGTAAGAATTTACAAATTCAAATAATATAAATAGGTGAATAATGTTATTAAGTTTTCTGACATTATTCTAACTGTATTGTGGTAATAGCCATGTGTTTAAATCTTGTACGTAGCTTTGATTAACTTATTACATAATTGATAAAGCAGAGCTTAAACGAGTTAAAGAATTTTCGATTTTATCTTTGAGACTCAATCATAACTTGTGTCCGTTTAAAATAAGTTGCTACTCCTGAGATCTAGTTTAGTATTTTTGGTATGCCAGCGCGTGTTGCCGGTTACACCCCTTGTGTCGGAATTCAAGAATATAAACAATGTACTCTGGATCAGAAATATGTAGATATGGTTATGGTACTACACCGATTATATAATTGTCTCTCAAATCCTGCGGTGTCCTGAATGTTTAAATGGTTAACAATTTTTGTTATATAAAATTTATGAAAGTATTGAATGGTTGGTACCTATACGTCATTAGTTAGATAGACAATATTTAGAAAAAGACTAACATTTGCGCACGACACCGCGCGCTTTATATGAAATATTAATTTTCGACTCGTTACTTTACTTTCATATATTACATTAGGAGTACTTATTATTTTTAAAATTATTACTGACTATTTTTATATGCTATCAATTTTGAAATAATTAGCCTATTTATTAAAAAATTAAGGAATTTCTTAAACGATATCAGTAGTTCTCGAGATTAGCGAGTTCAAGCAAACAAACCTGTCAGCCTTATAGTATTAAGTATAGATGCACAGACAGACATGAGTTATTTTCGCACTAATAATATTCGTTTAATTGTCATAAAGCTTGAAGTTTGTAAACCTTATTAAAATAACTTAAATATAAATTCAAATACGATTATGACACGCACTATATATGATAACTCCACCAGAAATATAAATCAAGGTAATTCAATCGAAAGAGCGTCTCGTCACGACCCAAATTAAAATTTAAAAGGTATGACATCAGCGCGGACAAACCGACAGTTGGTTGTTTGTTTCGTATGAAATACAGGCGATTAGTCAATGGCGCCCGAACTAGACGCAATATTTACCTACATCATATATTGTTCTAAATTAATTCCTAATACTCAATGTGGCTTTGACGTCATTTCTCATTATATAGTGTTGTCATTTGATCGCATTTCTAAAGAAAATTATACTCCATAATGCTGGAACTAGAACGGCACTTTAGATATTTGCTAGTTTTTAACTTAAACCTAGTAGTAGCTGACCAAATAAGCAATAAGCCTACCAATGAAGTAAACAATATATTTTGTGTTAAAATGTTAAAAATATTTACAATTTAGGTAACTTTGCTTTTATGATAAGCTTATATAATGTTTTTATTTAATATTCAGTCCATTTGCTATTTGTCTATGAATTGTTTTTATTTCTATATTACTTGTAATGCGAATTGAATTGTAAATCAATAATATATTTTTTATACTTTATTTATTGTTTGACCATAATCTCGTTTTGACGATGATACGATATGATGGCAAACACGCAAAACCTTTAGGAGGGGATTATTTTTTACTGGTGGTTAGTGAGTTAGTAATATTTAGAAGAAAAGTAAGTTATTTACGGGACTTTGATGTAAGTAACTTTTATTCGTCGAGCGATCAGTTTTAAACTCAAAATGTGTGAAATCAATAAGCTTAAGAGCAGTTATACTATTATGTTATTATCTTATGACAAGTTATTACTAATTTCCTATTAGTAATAACGGTTTGCATGAACTGTTTTATATGTAGTAGTAAATATGTATATTAATAAAGATATATTATATGTTGATGTTCTGATAAAGGTAATTCACCTTTCCTTTTAAAACTATATGTGACGTAAAATACAATGAAAATATGTATGTGTATGTATGTACCTATATACGTAACCAGTGTCTAAAAGTATATTTTTTAATAAAATAAATAAATATATAACCACTATATGCATGACACACTTTTGAACGAACCGTTTCATATTAGTCGTTTGGAGAAAAGTAATTTATTATTAACCGACCATAATTAGAACCATTGTCATTTCTGTGCTTACTTTTAATTTATATATAGTTTACAGTAACCATTTCACATCAGATGGATTACACGCCTGTTTACTTTTTTTTTTTTCGAAATGTCTACGCTATTGACCCAGGAAGGTCTTAACAGCTTCACCGGACTACGACGCCTGTTTACTACCTCATACAAAGTAATCATTAAATAGTAGTGGAATAAGTTGAGTTAAAAACGATATAGGAGATTATTGGAGTCTTTTTAAACGCCCTGAAATATGGTCTGACGATGATTTTGGAGCAACAAAAGAATACCTTCAAGATAAGTTAGCTTCCAAACATTCGCGTAATGTGTTCAAACACAAGGTATAGAGCCCATTGAACGGACGCGATCAAAGTTTGACCACTTTCTATAAATCAATTACTGAGTTTCAAGACGGTTAGTTAGGGTGCGCGGTATTGCTAAGTGTATACACTATATATTATGTTAAGCATTAATAAACTGTTTTTAAATAGAATAGCACGGAATAATTGGATGTTTTTTAAGTCCGCCAGGTTAACTACCACCCTCAAGTTGCAAAATCTCTTGTCAAGCATCTGCTGATGTGTTCCCCTCTCCTTTAGGCTTAGCGTGTTTATGTCTCTCTTCTCGTGTCTCTAAGAGATCACGTCAGATGCGGCAGATGCGATTGTGGTCAATCGTCAAATCCCGTAAAGTATTAAAAGAATCTTTGAATAGTAAGTACCGTCTTAAAGAAAACTTAGTCACTTCTTCATTAGGGTCATTTTCGATTGACGACTAAAATTCAGTTACTTTGCAAATGTCAAAACAAGGATGTTTGAAGTATTGCTTTATGTTACATACACAGTTGATAATTAATTAGAAATGATCAAATGGTGTGAGAACTGAGCAGTATCCTCGTGCGGGTAGCTGCAAGGTGCCCATCTAGCCTGTGTCCGTTAGACCGTGTATAGCGGTAACTATTCACCGGGATTAATTAAATTCAGCTCTCGACCCCCCTCTTCCCTTGCATCCCCCTCCGCCAACTTTACCCATAACATTAACTTGTGCGCAAGACTTAAGGAATTTACTTGGGAGTTCCAATTGATGCTTACATTTGTTTGTGTGGACCTATGTTCCTTTCATCTGATTGTATAGTTAAGAGGTAGGATACCATGTTTGACTGGACAGCAAACATTGGTTAATAATTGGTGACAATGAGAACTTACGTGCGACAGAGGTATGGTATATTTGTAAATTATATTTTGGTTGTTATATAGTACAGTACAAAAACGATGACTGTCGGTAGAACCCCAAATCTCAGGAGTCTCTGACCTTTGTTAACTCTGTTTAGAACTATTCAAATATATAAATATATAAAAATCCAGTATCATGATATTTGTCCGCGATGAACTCCGAAACTACTCAATCGACCTTTATGAAAGGTGGATTTATGTATAACTTGTCCAATTTGAGAGAATTTTATATTTCGATTAATACCTTCAATATTTTTTATTACTTATGAAATTATTGTCAATGTTGACTGTTTATCTATATATTAATATGCGAAGCAAAATCTTTGTACCCCTTTTTATCCTATTTCCCGTAAACGGGTGAACTTGAAATTAGGTATAGTTAAAGTTTATATGGCGGAGAAGTGCAGAAAGCTGTTTATTTTATATAAAATGCATTAGAAGTACATTAAATTAATTAAAATATGCACTACTCACACTACTGCTTGAATTTTACACAACATATACTCACGTCTAAATAAAAAAGACATTTTGACAGCCGTCAATAATTACGAACTTCAATAAAGGTTGTGAAGGAGGTTGCTATACTCCACCGTATGTATTTTTTAACTCTTACGTTTCAATTACCATTTTTCATACTACATTCAACAATAATATTATAAAATATAACGATTATTGTAATGTTTAATGAAATTGAAATTTAATTAAATTTAGTTAATTGACATTTTTATAGTAAAATCACTTCAATTTATGATTTAATAAAAAATGAGCCAAATAATACATTGTATAATTTAAAAAAGGGTTTTGTTCATAAAAGTAATCCATGACTTAGACCTCCGCGGTTACAACGTTGCAATTTAACCTCATGTAGCAACAAAAAAGAATTTATTTTCAAAAGCTAACGGTAGTATTAAAAACTTCGCCATTTGATTGTATTGTGAATCCATTACTTTTCCAAACGATGATACTGGGCATATCACTATTTCTCGTAATGAACAGACTACAATTAATTCAATATCACCCACCCATGGTGTCGTGTAAAATTAATTGAAAATTGTGTCATTGGTTGCGATAAATTTCTTTATTTTCGTAAAGTTATGTTTGCTTCAAATTTGAGAGCTAAAGCTAAAACGTGGTAAACCACGTGATTTTTGTTTTAAATTTATAATTAATTTCAAATCTTAGCAGTCTCTTATCTCTGTTAACTCTATTTAGAACTACAACAACAAAAAAAAGGTTTGACAAAAGTTAACGGTTAACACCTTTTGAAATTAAAAGATGAGAGCAACTTATCTATGTATTAAGAGGTTTTGGTAAATCCATGTGTGTGTTAAATCTGATTTGGTTTAGTTTAACTGTGCACTTGTGTCTAACGGTCAGCGAAGTAACTAGAAGGGTTACTAAGTTATCTTCGGCTGTTTCTTGGGTTTTTACGCACTGAGTTGATTAAACGCGGCGTGAAGTACGTGTTTTTTTACATATCATATTTTTAGACAAGCGTTTCTTTGAAATAACAAGGAATTATTGAAGCGTAACAAATGATCCATAACAAAAAAGCATATATATATTAATTACAATATAGGATTATTTAAATTGTATTACTATTATTCATACATGGATGCAATTGTACTTACCTATTTACATTTTACCTTAATAAATTAAAACACGTTAGACTTCGTAACGTTGTAGGTACTTTGTACCTGATTATTGTTAACGAAAAACCAAAAGTATGACTTGAATGAACACCACTTGTAGTAAAGTTTTTTTTAATATTTGGCAAAGATGATTAATACTGTCCTTGTCGAGTAGGTAGTGGTATTACAAGTTTCTTGCGATAATTTTAATAAAAGATCAAGTTGCCATTTTGTTAGAACTCTGCAAGGAGTTTTTTTGACAAGTCAGAATCCATTCACCGTGGTGTTATTTCTCATCCACTTCACTTGTACGCAATAACTAAACTATATTACATAGAATATCACAAAAATTACAAAATATAGAACTAAATAATACAAGATTATGAATGGAATATAAAAACCACTTCATGCCATTCTAAGATTCCGACAAAAAATTCTTTAGTAACGTTATTCTAACAAAGGATTTAAATTAAGAATAATGACATAAAGCGTACTGTTTGTCTCAGCGTTTTCTCAGCTTAGTGCGTAGGATAGTCAAAGGGCAAACAGAGAACTCGGCCGCAACCGTTCCCGATGTGAGACTTGTAGAACTAAGTCGGCGCGGATTCTATTTGCGTACAAACCGACCCGCTAATCCGATCACATAGTAAATAGGAACGTTTCGATATATTTGCACTATATTATGGATAGACTAATATTATCTGGGATCGGGGTGCAATTATGTACTCTTTTCTGAATAATATGCTACATGAAATTGTTTCAGGACATGGTTTTAGAATGTAAATAATGTGCTAGGTAAATACTGCAGTTTATGCTTAGAAATGAGAAGGACCCAAATTCAACTAACTGATAAACAGATTTTATATGTGAGTGATGTAGGTATTCAACGGCAGTCACGTTATATATAAACGTTCTCCAAGCAAACAACCATTGAGCTTCAATTCAGCTTAGAATTAAAAAAAAAAATGAAAATTTATGATAACTTATTCCTTTTATTTTACATAATAATTTTTGTCCTCATTAAAAAAAAATAACTTAAAATTCAATTACAGAATTCAAATATTAACTATCAAATATTTTTTGAAGTTCAACAATGAAGACTTTATTCAAATCGGAACCTCTTTTTCCAAAGATGGTTAAAAATGATTAACCTTTTAAATATTGTAAACTCAAAATATTTATTTATTTGTTGATTGTCGGACATTAGTATGTGGGGAGAGTGAGTAGGAGTTCGGGTGTGTGTGTGAAGGGGTGGGGTATATCCATAGTTTGTCTAAGACGCTGGACCGCGGGCGACTTTAAACACCTCGTATAATTTGGCGACCTCCACTTGTCGACCCTGACTCTCCACTACGACTTCACATACAGTTAAGCTTTACTCTACAGTATGTTGTCTAAATCACAATTATTATCATACATATATTATTATCTTTAATTTTGTATAATAATATATCACACAATGGAATACAATTTCTGCTATTGGTGAGTATAATAATATATCTTTAAATAAAAACAATCTAAATGTAGAGTTAGACGTGACACCCGAAAATTATCATTTTATAGTCGATTTTGACGGTTGCATTCATCGTTCCGCATTATATTTTTTTATTATAATATTATCCAGAAAATCATTTTAATAGTCTTTTTTCCCCGCTTTTTATCAATTCCGCCAAGCAGCAGAGGATGGATATGCCTGAGTCGCACGGATTAAATGGTACCTTCTTACACTTTTTTGCTGGAGGAGCAAGGACTATTTAATCGGTACTACGTCTGATCCTTCGACAGGTGTTATCCACTCTTAAGGGGGTCCATCTGCGGTCTGAGGGTTAAGTTGGTCAAGGGGGGAGTGGATGTTAGACCTCCCTGATGAACTGTGGGAGTCACATCTACACAATGCATCTCTACCACATGGGCTTGTGTAACTACCCGGGCAATGAACATGCCCATGTTCATCACCGTGATGCTTGGAATCATTCGCGCAGCCACAATGATGGCACCCTGCAGTCGGATCCAGGCCAATGCGATATTGGTAACTCCCTTTTTTTTTTTTTTTTTTTTTTACGTGGGGAATTCCCTTGTGGATACCCACCCTCCCGGGGGAAAGGATGGGTTATGTCCGGTTTGCACGGACTAAAACCCCACGGTGAACCGACAGACCGTAGTGTTGGGGCGGCAAGGGATCGTGCTAAGCTATTCCCCTTAGATAGCCGCCCCAACGGTCCGCCCGGCGGAAGGTGGCCGCCGGGCTCCTACCTATAGAGAGACAGCTGGGTACACACCAGCTGCCTCCCCTCGTCCGCCGGACCTGTGCAATGAGGGAATGAGCCCCCCGACTACATCCCCTCAGGTCCGGCTACGGTGGCAGGAGGAGTTGGGCAAAGCGCCGCCTCCTCCTGCCGGTCCTCCGTCGGCGAAGACGGTCACTGAGAGGATCCGCCTCGCGGGCCCTCTCCGCCGCCTCCTTTTGCGAGATGACTTCCTCGCAAAAGGAGGCCACTGCTCGCCACGCCTGCTCGCTGCCGAGCATGGACGAGACCACGCTCGGCAGCGACAGGTCTTCTCCTACCACCACCGCCAGAGTGCGGCGCTCCACCTCCCACGCAGCACACTCAGAGAGAGTGTGTTGCGCGGTATCTTCCTCAGCGCCGCACTCATGGCAGGCGGCGGTTGGCTCCCTGCGAGCGATCCGGTGCAGGTACCACCCGAAACAACCGTGTCCGGTCAGCACCTGCACCAGTCTGAACGACAGGGAGCCCCATCTCCTGGCAATCCACTCACGCAAAACCGGGCGGACGGCGCTAACGGTGTGCGTTCCGAAGCGCGCGTCCGCTAGGTTCCCCATCCACCTCTCTATCGCCCCCTCCCGCAGCACTTTCCTCCTATTCTCTATCTCTCTGGGAGCCGGAGGCTCCCCATATTGGTAACTCCCGAAATATCCGTGCCCCATAAGCACAGCGAGTGTTGTTCAAATTGAATTGCTCAAGTATGATTGTTACTTTTATTACCTATTTTGGTATTTTTTTTGTACCAAACCTCTCTTTATTTATCGTTTAATCCATCGCATAGGTTTTTACGTTTATTTGATCGTCACAGCCGAGAGTAATTCAGTTCATCCTTATCACTACTTATCCATATCACTACTAGAAGAAAATAGAGCAGTGTGATGAGATTAGGATAGAATTAGGATAAAACTGAAGAAATACACCTTTGCTCTCACGTATGCACACTCACGAACACCGTTGTAACTATCATGCGAAAATGTATAACAAAATTCAAATCTGTAATTGTTGTCAAAATGCACCAAACCTGTTCTTATCAAAACTTATTAGTGATTGTGATGTTATTTCTTATTAAAGGAGTATACATAAGAATCCACATGGTCTAGAACAACTTTTTTCTGTTGCTACATACAATTCAAGAATTACACATTTGTATTATTTAGTATGCAACTTTTTTTGAAAGCGAATGAATAATATTATACAAAATTTATGTTTATTATAAGTTATATTTGTTTTAATATCAGAAAACGTGATCATTAATTACTATATTTGTTCATTTTCAACAAAAATATACGATAACATTTACCTGTTAATCATAAGTTTTAACAAAAATATTTTTGTGTTTCCTCAATTATGTTTTATATATTTGAGATAATACAAGTTACTAACTTATTTACTTTGAAACGTACTATGAATCTATAAAATATAGATTTATATGCATTCACGATCACCCTGTATATAATCTAGTAAGGTCCTCAGGGGTGGCACACACGGCACAGCGCGGAGTCCGAAACTTTACGCAAATAACCGAAAGCTGAACACCCCCAGCCCGGGCCCCGGCTCGGCTCCTCGGCTCGCAGGTCCGGCTAACAATTTCTTAATAGGCCATAACTTGTCGTTACCACTTTACGTGCCTGTATTAGTGTCAACGGGATTACAGATGGCGTCTTCAGAGATTATCTTAACGCTACCGTTTTGTTTTCATATTAAATCGTACTTGTTTAATTTAAAACAGTTTAAAATGTTATCATTTAGACATGTTTAATTTATTCTTGGAAAACATGTTTGTAAAGAATTGTCATTCATCATTTTTAAACAGACAAACCAACAATGGGATTTGTAATATGAGTACTACATATGGGTTTCATCCCAGTTAACTTTGCAGTATACATGCTGTATATATGATAACTTTTCAATCTGCATTTTGTATAATAATTGCTCTGTTCCTGAGATTTTAAAGTGATTAAATAATCTGGAACAACTATACTCAAACTGTGGCCCAGTCTTTGTAGTTGGCCCACCCGACTATAATTTATTTTTAATTATTTAACAATTTGGTTTTTTTTTCTCGAACTGACTACGCTATTGACCTAGCAAGGTCTTAACAGGTTCACCAGACTACACAAAATTCCGTGCCCATCAGTAAAACTATGAGCACGCTCAGTAAATAGATCCTAGATAACCCGACCACAATACGTTCCTTATGATATAAGGGTTATACCAAGCTTATTTTATTGGACAGCCATTTTCCACTAGATTAATACGTTGTTAATTTATAATTACAGTTATTTCATTTAATACCTAAATATTTGATTTTATATTTTATTCATAAGCTTGTGTTACTTGACTCTATATTGTGTAAAGTTGGTAGTGTTTTATGTAATATTGTTAGTTTATTGTGCATAAGTGAAGTGAATGAAAAATAATATCACGGAGCATGAAATTCTGAGATGCCACAAAAACTCCCTGAAAGATTCTAACAAGGGATCCACCATCTTCTTAGAATATTGACTCACATGACGCAATATTGCAGTGATTGCATAACGCTTGTAATATTATTGACCACCCGACAATGGCAGTAATAATCTGAAAGATTGGTTGTCAAATATGAAGTTGAATATACATATATATATTAAACGGGTGGTTTTTCTATCACTTATAAAGAAGGTTTACTTCTATATTTTAATAAAGTTATATCTCATTATCAACTCTGAACAACATTTAAATGTCCAGAAATGAATCGTCTTAAACGATTTCCTGCAACCGGCTGGAGGGTCGTACGCCTCCAGCAATGACCAAACACGTAACAATAATTACATACAGAGCAATGTAAACTCTACTACAGTAGGTATGGAATAAGGGTGCTATGGGTGGTAAAGTAGTGGAGGGTGGTTTTGTAATTAGAGCGGGTTAGGACAAAAGATATGTCAAAGGAGCGGATGCTGACCGCGCGGCGTGCGTACTTCCGGACCGTGTCATGAACGATGTCTTCGCAGGGCAGGACCCTGGACTACCCTCTGAGAGTTTGAATTGTAATGTTCATGGAAAGTTTAGATGTGTAACTAATTGTTTTCTGAGCGATTCTGGTGTTATTTTTCGATTGCTCTAAGCAAGTTATGGAGATACGCTAGTCATACGCAGCGGACATGAAAAAAGTTTTTGGCTTTCAAAGCTACCAAATACGATTTTTGTACTGCTACCTTTCCCTCTTCATTGTGTGGTTTTCGTAGGCATTTAACACGAAATATTCGGAAAATTATTCGATTTAGGGTATCAAAATCGCGTCTTTAATCTTAACTTAATAATTTGATAATGGGAAGATAAGATATCCAACTATACATTTTAATTTGAATCTGCGTATTAGAGTACGGAATACATAATAAATACAATAATTAAGATGACAAGCGAATGTTAAAACTGAACATAATATTTATTTAAATCATTTTTGTATTAAGGTATGGGCGTCGCCATACTGGCCATGACTGCTCTGCCCAACGCCTCCTACTTTACCTCTACTTCGCGACGGGCTGTGATGCGACATATGGACGAAAAAATTTGAAGCGATTAACAGTTTCACTTTAAAAAGTAAACATAACCAGATTTTTTTATTTTACAAATCCTTAGTATCATCAAAATGAATGCGACATAAATTATTTGTTGCTTTCAAACACTTTTTTTTTGAGATGGCCATCATCACCAACCACTTGGTAGCAACGGGTTCCTTGAAAAATAATTATGCTCATCAGAAGCACCTGAGTGGCGGTTCACGCTTCGCGAAGCAAGGGCTGTGATCAAAGCGACCTCTTCAATTAGCCAGCTAATTGGCTTGACCGAAACCCGGCGTATCGCGCCGATAAAATGACGCACTCAGCCCTTTTCGGGACATACGGAATATATTATGTGGTAATGGTTTGAACATTTAGAATATATTATATGTGTACATACTACAGTCTTAATCCATGGTGGATTGGAATTGTTACTCGTTAAGGTTAGATAATTTTTCATCCGACCTAGAAATATAACAAAGTTTATAATTACGACCAAACATTTCATACCTTTTCGTTTACTTACTTAATATTAATTTAATAGCATAAAAAGCGAAAGAACGGTATAGCGATACAATAAAATCTATGTTAAGTTTTTTTTTGATCCAGCTTTTTCTTTTATTACCCAGCGCGTTAGTGTTTGTGTATGGGAAATTCCGGTCAAGGTATTATGATTTAAGCAAACTTTCTTTTTATAGGGGGAAAACGAATAGGTGGATACTGATGGTATCTGATAACCGCCATTGACACTAGCAACACCAGGGGAATCCCAAATGCATTGCCGGCCATTTAAATAGGTGTACGCTCGTTTCTTGAAGGTTTGTGGCTTGCAGTGGTTTGGAAATACCGTCGCTGGAAATGGATTCCACAAGGTCGAAGCTTTAGATAAAAATGCCCTTGAGTACCTCTTCGTAGAAGACCTTCGCTCATTGAGTTGGTGTGTATGAAATTTCAGTTTCAGGCGGGTTGTACGATAGTGGAATGCAGCGGCTGGTATTTATTTATTATTTATTTATTTATTTTAGGGTCGTCAACATGACAATACATTATAAAATATATAAAAAGTAGGACAATTATGAATCATTATAAATGCAGTCATATTTATAGACAACCACGGCATGCTCCAACACTTAATTAAATATTCATAAAGTAAATATTAAACTATTTATATATTTAAATATTTAACATAATAATACAAAAACAAAGAAATTGAAACAGAAAAAGTAAAAAAATACTGCAATTAATTGATACTCTTAAATCATACTATATAACATTAGGTATATAACAAATTAACAGAAAGAAAGAGAGTGGAAAAAATAAACAGAAATACTGAACCAATTAAAGCTATATTTTGTGAATAGACTGATATGCTATTAGTACAAATAACGTCTCTGAACACCCACCGTGCTAGATAAAGGACATGACGCAAAGAGACGTGATGATTCTACGTTTGTCTAATATAGTGTGTATAGAACTTCAACCGTGTTTGTTTTATTACGAGAATCTACTCTTAGATAATGTTGGACTTATTTAACTATGGTTATTATGTCTTAAAAACGTGGACTTTATCTCAAATCAGATGTTAAAGTATTTGATTACAAAACAATAAAATTAAAAGGATACTCATTTCCAATATTATTTGACCGATCACGTAGCAGTTGGTACACCTAAGATTATTTTCATGCAGAACGCTTTTATGTTTTGTACGCTTTTTAACGCTATCTATTAATTTTACTATAACTCTAATAATTATGACAATAAATAATAATATCCACGAATAATTAAAAAGCCTACGAAGTCACGAGAACTGCTGACTGCTTATAAATTTTTCAAATTTTTAGTTTGCATGGTCTAAGTATATTTTCCAATTTTTTGTTTGTGAAAAACTGTCGCGCGTATAGCGATCACTGATCTCTGGATATGATAAGGTCATGATTTATTATTATTAGGTTGTATATTGTAACTTGAAGCTGATAAATTTGCAGATAGAGTAGCGTTTTAATACCTCTAGAAATTAAAACATGAGCAAATAATAAATTTGAAAAATGTTTAGTACAGCGCAGTAAACAGGTGGAGAGAATATACGAAAAAAAGATGAGACAAAGCGAGTATCTTAAAAAAAAACAACCTTACACTGAACTAGCTTTTGCTTGGGGTTTGGCTCGCGGTAATTAAGATTTATGCCAGCTCTCGGGAACACTACTTTGTTGAAGAAAAATACATTTTAAGGAAAGAGTATGATCTTTTTCATACGATAGATAAACGTGGAAGCGTAATAAACAAACATTTGCATTTATAATGAATCCACGAAAATTGCTTAAAAAATGTCTACAAATACCATACACATACTAACCTACACCTACACCTACCCTTTGTTTTGACGGGGAATTTCGTCTTAGTTTAAGTATGTAGTAACATATTTAAAACCAATTGCGACTTTGTTTTCGTGAATATGGTTTTTTTGTTTATTAACACTTTTTGTGTTTTATTAACTGGCTTCCATTGAAAATATTCCACCATCACCAACATAATGAACCAAATATCCTTTACTTTATATTAAACATAATTGCAGAACCCTTTGTATATCTAGGCTAGTATCTCCGAAATGAAATGAACCGATTTCGATGAGACTTTTACTGGCATAATGAAAATTTCTAAGAGTATTATTTAAACTATATATTATTACGCAAGCCTATAGGAGCCAAACATATATAAGAAACTTTTTATTTGTTAATACAAATCTTTTTAGAGATTCATTATAATTACAAATCATTATTCTTTACCACAGATGTTAAGAAGTAATGATAAAATTTGACGAGGTAATTTTCAATTGATAAATTGACATAACAATCATAGAAATAAATCGCGTGTTTTACATGAAATAACTAAACTATTTTATCGAGAACAAAGTGAATAATAAAAGAAGTCTATTGTAATATCAAACAGATACCAAAACCACAGAGAGATAATATAAGCAAGTAATTCGTGTCGAATACGATTGAACGAAAGAAGGAAATACATAGTGAGCTGTTCACTCTGCGGTATGGAAAACTTAGATTGGAGAATATAACAAAACACGCTATCAATATTCCTACGTGTATCGATATGAAGATATTCACTGAAAATATAGCCGGACGAGATGGGAAAGGCACGTGAATAACATATTAAAATGGATATTACCAACGTTTAATTTTTGTACTCTTACAATCATTATTTTCTGTAGTTTACATTGTAAATTTTATATATCTGCTAAGTTAATGGTGTGTTGTGAATAGGTAAATATATTATAATTAATAGGAACTCACATTACTCTGATTGCTATATGTTAGTGTGGTTTACATTCAACAATAGTTTTTTTTATACTTTATAGGGTTTATCGTTTCACCACAATGTCATCGGATCTATTTAAAATGATAAATACGTTAAACCTAGAGGTAACTAACTGATCTTCAGCTGCAACCACAGTAATACACTCATAGGCGGTAGGTTTTAAACTTGAGTGTGATAACTAACCAGACCGGCTTAGCAGAAACCCTACCACCATGTGAAAATAGATAAAACTTTGTTTTTAATTTACATGTCTTTATTTTAATAACCATACGTACTTATGAAAACAATAGTTGCTTGTAATTTTAAGTTCATTTATATGTATACAAAATAGACATGGCATATATCTATTTAGTTATCATAAAACGAAACGGGCCTTTAGTAACACGGCAAGCTGTATTGGCTGGCGATTTATCAAAACGGCCGCGATACATCTAGTGGGCAGAGTTGTTTGCGAGCGGTCGACGTATAAAATATGCTATGTAAATAATAACACAAATATAATATATCGTTTCTGTGAATGAACGGTTCGACATGACGCCGCTCTTATTTTTGTTGGCTCTCGAACTAGATTCAATCGTGGAGTTTGTTTCACCACCGCGCGGCATAGATCAGTTAACCATACACTATCCGCAGCTATTGTTTGAAAGGTAATTTACTATTTTTATATACTTATGACATTATTATTTTGGCACATACATACATATATATAAATTACAACACAGCAAAGTTTTTAACAACTATATTTGAGTAATTTATAGTAAGTGCTACAAATTTCTTACATAGTGGTAGCGCTTCAGCGTCTTCTGACAGTTGCACTTAAGAGCCGGTCCCCTCTAGGCTTAGAGTCTTTATCCTATTAAACCAAACAGTCACATGAGATGAGATTGTGCTCAAATGCTACAAACACCTATGAAGTATAAAAACATTATTAAAAGCAATCGATATTAAAAGAAAAAAAAAATTATATTAAACTAGCCTCTGCCCGCGACTTCGTTCGCGTGGAATAGATACACTAACACTAACACGCAGCCGTTCCCAAAGGAAAAGACATCCCGATTTTGAAACAGTTTTTATCTGTGCTCCGCTCCTATTGGTCTTAGCGTGATTATATATAGCCCATAACTATTCTCGTTGAATGAGCTACATAACACTGAAATAATTATTCAAATCGGACTAGTAGTTCCTGAGATTATCCCCTACAACGTCACAACATCACAACGTCACAAACTTTAGATCTTTATAATATTAGTATAGATAGTATACATACTCATTATCCATAAATAAAAAATATATCTCACAGCGTTTATATTATAAATAATATCGCGTCATTTCTATTAACCTGGGGGTCATTTTACTTTGTAAGTATTACCTTTTGTCGAGAGATAGTATGAATTATGCATCATATTTTTGCAAGTATCCAAGGGTCGGCGTTAAGGTTTAGACGGACTCTAGTCCCTCATACAAGTATAACATGTCCTCTATGCGTCAGTTTATTATTATTAATCGATATATTTATTATTATATAACACAACATACATTATAAAACAAAGTTCCCTACCGAGTCCGTCTGTCTGTTCACGATAAAATCAAAAACTACTAAACGGATTGTCATGCGGTTTTCACCAGTGGATAAAATGATTCATGAGGAAGATTTAGGTATATAATTTGTCAAGGTTTTTTTATTGTCAGAACGGGACAGCGTCCGCCGGGCCTATCTAGTTTATTATATACAATTATTCCTGTAACATAAAAAACTCCAAAAAATAAAAATAAATTCAAATTATTAACCAACTCATTATTTTTTTTTATATGACAGGAAGCAAACAAGCAGGTCGATCACCTGATGTTAAGTGATCACTACCGTCCATAGAATTTGGAACACGAGGGGAGTCGCAAGCAGTGTTAGGGGTAAGGGCGGGCCGGGCTTGGGAGGAAGGGAAGACGAGAGGGGGAAGGTGAGGAGAGGTGGGTTTTCAGCGGTGTCACTGACCGATCGAAACGCAACAATGCAAGCACTATTACTTCACGTCGGTTTTCTGTGGGTCGGGTGATACTACCCCGGACGAGCCGACCCATTCATGCTGAAACCAGTAATGACTTCAGCGTGGCTCTATCACCTACAAGATTAGTGGTAGTGGGTTACTAACTTTCTGACGAACTAATGAGAGGCGGCATGTAGTTTCCACCGTCGATATTACATTTAGTTTATATATTAATAATAGGTTATAATATTGCAAACTATCTCTGAATATTGTAATTTGAAATATAGGGAGTACCTACGAAAACAAAAAAAAAAATATCAGAACAAGCAACATAAAGTTCTAGATAACTTTAGGGTAATTATACCAAAAGATGCGTGTTCTTATCTATCCCCTGAATTCAATTATATTGCACTTAGGGTGGAAAGTCGATTCGAGGACTGCGGATTCGATCGCAAACGTGTTCAAGTAACATCTGCTGAATTTACGTACATTTGATATTTTCGACTGAATGTGAAGGAAAAAATGAAAGGAAAGCCTAACTTAAGAAATATTCTTGTAGTTCTCCTGAGGAAAATATATAACTGGGTATTAGACTTTGAAATCGACAATAAATAGTGATCTGACGTTATGTTTATTTACTTTAAATACCTCTGGAAGAGGTCTTTGGCTCAGCCGCATGTCTCTTATAAATTACATTTTTAAATATATCAAGTAAATATGATATTTTATTGCTGTTGCATCAGGTTAGGCCCCTCTCGGCAGCGGCTCAAGCCTAGGTTCTTTCCCTCGGCGTGGAGCCCTCGAGTACGCTGCTCGCGCGATACACTCACACAAAATCTTACAACACTGCAATAATATTACACATATCACCCCCACACACGTGCACGCATACACGCTTACACATGAAAGTGGAAGGGTTTTGTTTTTTTTTCTTATCGAACTGAAATAGTTTAGAAAATTATGATACGATGATGATACGAATATACGATGATACGAAATATATATAGGAGTTGTTGAGGAATGTATGCTTGGTACATATATGTTCCAACAACTCATATATGTATGAATAGTTAGCTTATGTTAGCTCAGATAGGTCGTGAACTGCACGTATCAGGCAACAATTCAAGCCGAGGTGTGCCGTGCACCCTTGAGTTAGTTGTCAAATAAAGTCGGCTGAATGCCCTAAACGCTCACCTTAGTACTCCGGTAAAGCTGTTAAGACCTTGCTAGGTCAGTAGCGTAGTGTGTTCGAGAAAAAAAATGCTATTTCTTTATATTTATACTAGCCTCTGCCCGCGACTTCGTTCGCGTGGCTTAGATACACTAACACGCAGCAGTTCTCAAAAGGAAAAACATCCCGATTTTGAAATATTTTTAATCTGTGCTCCGCTCCTATTGGTTTTAGCGTAATGATATATAGCCTATAACCATTCTCGATGAATAAGCTATATAACATTGAAAGAATTATTCAAATGGGACCAGTAGTTTTTGAGATTATCCCCTACAACGTCACAAACTCACAAACTTTACCTCTTTATAATATTAGTATAGATTTTAATAAATATGACCCCTCACACTGGAATGTGAATGCGCCACTGGTTTGTCGCAGCAGTTGTTTTACACGCAGCATTGCTCCAACTGTTTTAAATAAGATTTTCTTTTGCGGATGGTGAGGTTCCTCGGCTCTCGGCTCTTCTTAACTTTCATGTTACTCGAAGCGCCATCACCTATTGTTTTAAATTCACAACTGTAATTTTATTCCATCTTTGAGGGTACATCTTTGTCGCCGGAGACAATGAGAATGGGAAATTTATCTGGTATACCCAAGTTTATTAAATCCTTTGTAGTTTCTAATTAATTTCAGAATAGCTGAACTTTTGTACTTTGAACTGTTTTCACATTATGCGTTTACTACTCGTTTCTATAGAGAAAATTTTGGAAATATTCATTAGTTTCTAATGAAATTACCGGTGAATTAAAATCTCATGCAATTTTATGTATTTTTTTTTTTTTTTATCGCTGCACGACAAAGTGACTGTGCTATGCCTGGTGGTAAGCATAGTACAATCCAAAAACAACGGCAACCACCGAGAGACCGATCATCCATCACTGGTCGCCGCCGTCATGCCGGCCTGTGTAAATGTCTCTTCACGTTACGCTTGAAGGACCCCATGTCATAGGAAGGAGGGAACACACTGGCCGGGAGATTGTTCCACAGTTTCACGGTACGGCAAAGATATGACGATGCGAACTTTTTAGTTCGTGCCCAGATAGGATTCACTGTAAAACTGTGGCTCCGAAGACCAGCGCGCGTGGTACGGTTATGAAAAGGAGAGGAAGGGATAAGTTTGAATAGCTCATCAGAACACTCACCATGATACAGACGGTAGAACACACTCAGTGAGGCTATGTCCCTGCGCAACTGAAGCGGCTCTATATCCACTGTTACATCTGCATCATTCACAATGCGGATAGCCCGTCTCTGCAACCTGTCCAGGGTATCCAAAAGGTATTTTGCGGAACCGTCCCAAAGGTGCGAACAGTATTCCACGCAAGGCCGAACTTGTGCCTTGTAAAGGAGATATAGCTGTTCAGGCATGAAAAACCGTCGCACCTTGTTCAGGATTCCGAGTCTCCGAGATGCAGTGGAGATCACGCTTACAATGTAATCCCTAGGATTGAGGTCGCTGCGAATATCTATGCCTAAAATATTGAGGCTATCTCGCATTGCGAGCGAGACGTTCTGAAGAGTTGGAATGGAGGTAAATGGGGATTTTTTGCAGGAAAACGCGCACACCTGTGTTTTGTTGGCATTAAATTGAACCAAATTACTTGCTCCCCATTTTGAAATGCGAAGCAAGGACCGGTCAAGCTCAGCCACAAGTTCTTGCCGTCTCTGTTCTGTTTCTCCCCGACCGCTAGAAGGCTTGCTGTAATAGGACTCATGGATGGTGCTATCATCTGCATAGCAATGAATATGGCCCAGAGGCAACATATCATTGATATGCAGAAGAAACAGAGTAGGTGATAGTACAGAGCCTTGAGGAACTCCAGCATTTATTGACATGAGCTGCGAATCACATCCATCAACAAGGACACGAATTCTGCGCTCATGTAGAAAGCTAGAGAGCCATTTACATAGATTGTCGGGGAGTCCGTATGCCGGAAGCTTTGAAAGAAGACCACGGTGCCAGACCCTATCAAATGCCTTGGCAATATCGAGACTGACTGCCAGGGCCTCACCGTGCCTATCAATTGCCTCCCCCCAGCGGTGCAGTACGTAAGCTAGAAGATCACCCGTTGATCGGTTTTGGCGAAAGCCATATTGCCGATCGTTAATAAGCGAGTGATCCTCCAGATAACGGACAAGCTGGGTGTTAATAATGCGTTCCATGATCTTGCACAACACTGAGGTTACGGCAATTGGACGGTAGTTGTTAGGGTCCGACCGATCCCCCTTCTTGGGAATCGGTTGAACGTTGGCCTCTTTCCAAGCCCGGGGCACGACACCAGAGACGTAAGACAGGCGGTATAAGCGCGTAAGTATTGGAGTCAACTCGGCTGCACATTTTGTTATAACAACCACTGGGATACCATCCGGGCCACTAGCTTTCCGGACATCGAGTGATCGAAGTTCTTTTAGTACGTCACGTTGCCTAAATCGTAATTCAGGCATGGTGAAACCGCAGCAAGGAATAGTTGGCGGTTGAACGTTTCGATCATCGAGCCAGGAATTCGCCGCAAAGAGATTGCCTAATAGTGTCGCTTTCTCCTGCGGCTCGTAGGCTAAATTCCCATTAGGGTACCTCAGTGGCGGGAATGTTGGACGACAAAAATTGGCTTGCACAGCTTTGGCCAGACTCCAGTAGACTCGACTGTTAGTTGGATGAGTTACGAGTTCATGACCTAAGCGTGCAATGCGCTGGGAATCCGCTCTAGAATAGGCCCTCTTGCAAGCTTTGGTAGCAGAGTTATATGCTGCTTTGAGGGTGCTGAGATTAGGATCCTTGTTAGCGCGACCCTTGATCCAATCACGATACGTGGCTTGCTTTTTACTAACAGCATCAGCACACTCGCGATTGTACCAAGGGCGTCCTTTGCGATTACCGACGATCTCGGAGGAAGGAATATAATACTCCATAGCCAATCCGATCTCGTCAGCAATCGCATCGGCAATCGCTGAAGGATCTTTCCCGTCAAAACAGCGTCGCTGCCAAGGAATGGAAGCAAGATAATCTCGCATTCCGTCCCAATCGGCTGACGAGTAGTGCCAGACTTTGCGCTTAATTCTTACACTGGGTGGAGGAGGAGCGCGTGTCACAGACGATACGATAAGACAGTGATCCGATGTGCCCAAAGGGGCATCGACTGATATATCATACCCAGTTGGATGGCTCGTCAACAGAAGGTCTAGCAAAGAGGGCGCATGACCTGTGATATCAGGTATCCGGGTGTGCTGGATTACTAGTTGAGTCAGGTCATGTGTTAAAGCGAATGCATGCGCAGATCGTCCAGCATGGTCCGTCTTAGAGGAACCCAGCCACATTTCGTGGTGTGCATTAAAGTCCCCTAAGACCACCAATTCCGCAGTAGGGAACTGCTCCTGTGCGTCATCAACTGCCTGACTCATGTATTCAAACAGCCGAGTTGTCTCATCATCCCCATTATGGGATCTATAGAGGCACACGTAGATACGACTTTGTGCGCCCAAGTCCACGTGTAACCAAAGGACAGAAAAGGAAGGATCCTCCATGCAGCGCAAACGACGACAGCACACCTCCGACCGTACATATACACAGACTCCGGCTTTGGCTTGAAAGTTCTCCTCAAGCTGGTAGCCGGGATAGTGTAAATAAGATGTATCGGCTGGACGGCGTATCTGTGTTTCGGTCAGGAAGAGCATGTCCGGCTGAACCGTCTGGAGGTGTTGATGAACGGCATTTAGGTTAGAATGAAGTCCACGGATGTTAATGAACTCCATCGAAAAAGCGGCGTAGAGGTTGTGCACCGCTGTTGAACCTATACTTATTGTTTGCACTGTCATGTTTTTTTAAGAGAAGGAAACGTGAAGAGCGGACAACCTTCATCTAAGCCCAGATGTATTCAACGTAGTTCACCGACTCACCTCAACTCCTGCAAGAATTGCACTGACCCGGCGGACGGAAGGGCCCCCGTACCCCCCCGGAATAGGTCGCCGGGACCCCTAATCCGGTCACCAACCGGCACGACGAACCTACCCAAGATTATGCGCGGCATGGTGGGGCAGCCTTTCATGGTGGTTATCCACGATTGGGCCCCTGTACTGTACCGCGGGCGGCCAGCGGAACAACCGTTTCTATAGGTCTCCCTGGCCGCCGGGTCAGTGAAGCTCTTTTAGGCGGTGAATCGTTGGAGAATCACGTTGGTACCTGTGCAATGACGAAAGTCACCCGGTACTAGATATGTATTGGCTGATCCCGAAACGCGACGCGCAGAAGCGAGTCACTATGACGGGCTTTTTCGCCATGTACATGGTGGTTGCGACCTAGTCGGGCTGCAAAACCCTACCACCCCGCTATCGCCATTGCCTCGTTCGTTGATCAGCAGGGTGCACCACGTGCAGGTGAGGTTGGCTTGGGTGTCCCACGTCTTAAGATGTTATTTGACACCCCTTACACCCCAAAATGTATCGTTGCTAGGCTTACCGTATTATCATTGTTATATAACTCATCGAATATCAGATGCAGTTGCATTCAGACGGTATCTAAATAATAATAAAAAACTCGCTGAATTCAAAATCGCAATGCCCTGAAGCCATATATATTATCTCAACAGAAGACAATTCCAATTTTCCAAAACATGATGTTACTGTTATACGTGTTTATAAGTGACCTCCTATATATTATCGGTTAAGTGAACAAACAAACTGTATGTTTATTTGTGTTGTCTTATGATTATGTTACAGGAACGAGGTTAAGATTTTTTGCGACGCCACACCGCACCGCGCCGCCTGTTTCGGTTCAAACAAACTTTGTTTGTGTATTTTTCACCGGACCGGCTTTTGACTCAAGAATTGGAAGGTTTTCGCTAGAACTTCATTGCCCACTATTTTATCTTTTATTCATACATATTTATCATTTTTTTTTTGTTTCTTTTAGAATAATAAAATGAGAATATTCTGCTTGATAATAAGTATATCGAGAAATAACGGAAACCAGCGATATATCTGCAATACGTCACCACTGTCATGATAGCCTGGATATAAAAGAAAGAAAATGATAATGTGAAGTTCTTAATTTATTATATAAAACGTTTTTTATACTTTATTGGCTATAAAGTATTCAAGTCACGTGAAGTCTACCAAATTACTTATCGAGGTTAAAATGTAACGTTAGTTAAAAATAATTAAAGTAGATTCCTTTTATTTCTATTTATGTGGTATATTAAACAAGTTTATATAGAATCTTCTACATCTAGGTAACTTAAAATCTTGTCTGAAAATATTACTAGCTGATCCGTGCCCACTTCGTTGGGTGGTAAGCATTTATAAAAACTACTTATTTGTGACTTCAATATAAAAGTTAGACACATGCTGTAGCTGGCTGTTTTGTAGGCGTTATTAAGCTCTACAACTTTTCTGTAGAACTAAATCAAATACCTCTCATCGTGAAGGCAGCGTTCGTAAGAAACTTTTTCCATCGACCGTTTTTCTCCGACTTACTTTGCAAATCCAACTACCACAAAAAAAGTCTTTTCATTTTTTGGGTTAATAAATATCCTATGGTACACACAAATAACGTGTCTTTCTATTGGTAAAAGAATTTCCAAAATATGTTTAGTAGTTCCTGAGATTACCCCCTACAACCTCATAAACTCTAAGACTTTACCGGTTTGTAATATTAGTATAGATCTATAGATATAATATATTTATATGTATCATTTTGCTTGTTCTCCGTTTGTCCGAAATCAACAAGCATTTCTAGCAACCACAATATTTATCAAAGACGTAACATATATAAAAGTTCAAGTCGCTAAACAGTAACAAATATAGTAGACTGTTTTGTACTCGTATAAAATATAATTTATAGAAAAGTATTTCATGGAAGTATTCGTTTTCAGTATCACCTCGTAACTACAAGTAACGCAAACAGTTCTTTGTTGCGGTGCGCCGTAGCCGCGCGGACAGGTGGCTGCAGACGGGCGGAACCGGGTGTTTATATCAGTTTTACTGCCTCGTGAACACGTTACACCTTGACCGAACGGATGCTCTCAAGGGCAGGGTTCACTAAATGTATTATTATACAAAAGAAGAGTTGTTCTCTATTAAAAAAAAACGTGAGCGTCTCATAATAGATAGTTGAGTCATTACATTTCAAAATAAGCTAAGTCTAATCTTAGCCGTTCCTAATATTTTACGTTATTATTCAAAATCTTCAAATTTTGTACATGTGAAATATGAAAACCATAAAGAATAACTAAGATCTCGAACTGCAAAATTTGAAGTTCATCGTATTTATAGCGTATAGAACTCGAAATCTTAAAACAGATAATGCTATCGCCCGGTTTTTTTTACAGTTAGTTCACAATTCAGACTTCACTTCGCCGTCGGTTAGGGTGGCTGATTTCGCGAAACTCGTTCAATATTTTAAAGAAAATCCGTCGTCTAGTAATTTAGACAGGATTCCGGACGTGTTGATGTCTAAAGCCGACGCGGATTCTGAACGAGGTTCTGAAACTCCTACCTGATCGCATCATAGCTGCATAGACGCATAGTCTGCGTCTTCAATGCGGCCATGCCCCAGGGTCACTTTCCGGCCGTCTGGAAAAAGGCCGTAGTGATAGGTATTCACAAGCCCGGCAAGAAAGGTACGCTTCCCGTTAGCTATCGCCCCATTAGTCTGTTAGATACCTTAGGAAAACTTTACGAGCGGCTCCTTCTGAACCGTCTCCAGTTCTCGATTACAGATTTAAAATTAATACCACCTGAGCAGTTCGGATTTTGCGCCGAACACTCTAGCACGAATCAAGTACACCGCTTCACGGAATACATTTTCTCTAAATTTAACGCCGATCCAAAACGTAAACCGAAACTTACAATTGCAGTCTTCTTCGATATCGCCAAGGCCTTCGATAAGGTCTGGCACGGAGGGCTCATCCATAAATTATGTAAATCTCGCGTACCCGATAGGTTAATTCATATTATCCGCGATTATCTAACTGATAGGATATTCTGCTTCAGAGTAGATGGTGAACTATCGCTGCCCCACTCGATACGCTCAGGTGTGCCACAGGGCTCCATACTCGCGCCCACGCTCTTCAATCTGTTCATCAGTGACCTACCTCGGTCTCGGGGGTCGAGGTAGGTTGTTACGCTGACGATACCGTTATTTACACTTCCGGCTGGCGGTCGGACTTTCTTAGGAAGCGCATCAAAAAAGCCGTTTATACTCTCGGTGAATGGTTTCGTCGATGGCGCATAGAAGTTAATCCCGATATGAGTGCCGCAATACTCTTCGATCCCACGAAACGCGCTAATAAATTTGAGCCCATCAGGCTATACGGAATCGATATCCCTTGGGTCGAAGAGGTCAAATATATCGGTGTTAAATTAGATAGACATTTAAAGTTCAATTCACATATAGACAGAGTGCGAAACAAAGCCGCTATGGTCTTGGGTCGCCTCCATCCGTTGCTTTGTCATACGAGTAAGATGTCCCTCAGACACAAGCTCACTTTGTATAAGACGTGTATCCGTCCCGTGATGAGATATAGCTGCCCCGTTGTTGCGCATAAGATAACTTTAATAAGCTGCAGGTTCTCCAAAATCGTGTTTTACGTAAAGTGACCGGTGCCCCGTGGTACATCCGGAGAGTCGATCTCCATAGAGACCTAGAGATCCTTTCTATCTGGGCGTGCGTAAAATCACTTACGATTAGTTATTTTGAAAAAGCCGCGAATCATCCCAGTCCGTTAGTGGAATCCGCCGCAAACTATGAACCCTTACCTAACGTTGCGCGTTATAAAAGACGTCCACGACACAATTTTACCGACCCTCCTGATTCAATCACGTCAGCGAACGATCAGTACCAGCCTGTCCCTCGAAACAGAGCGTGTTCACGCCCACGACCGCATAACCACAGATCACGCTGCCGTGGTCTGGGGGTTAATTTCGCTCCCGCACACACGATTAGGCCTCCCACGGCAGCGGCTCAAGCCTAGGTTCGATCTCTCGGTAGGGAGCCCTTGAGTGCGTTGCTTGCGCGATACGGTGACACACAAATATATATCACTGCTACAACATTACACGATCACCCCCACACACGTGCACGCCTACACGCTTACACATGAAAGTGGAAGGGTTTACTTTTTTCCTTATCGAACTGAAAAACTCTCAATTTTCCGATAATAAATATATGGAGGAGTTGATGAGGCGTGTATGCTTGGTACATATATACGTTTCAACAACTCATACATATATGAATAGTTAGCTAGGTTAGCTAAGATAGGTCGCGATTTTGCATGCAACAGGCAACAGCCAAGCCGAGGTGTGCCGTGCACTCTTGAGCTGGTTGCCAAAATAAAATCAGCTGAGTACCTTAAGCGCTCGCCTTAGTAGTCCGGTGAAGCTGTTAAGACCTTGCTGGGTCAATAGCGTAGTCATTTCGAAAATAAAAACCAAACTACACCTTTTTTGAACCATACAGTTATCAGTCGTAGTTTTGGTTTCATACTTCTGGAACTATCAGTATAGATTGGGATATATAGAATGGATATCTGTCAGTTGATAAAATAATCAAAAAGAATAGCTGTATCTTGCGTTATAAAAAAAAAGATTATAAAAGAAGATTTACTTAAGACTTAAGAAGCATGAAAAACCTTGCTATCAACCTAAGTGGATAAGCGAAGGTGTCCTCGAAATCTTGCGGCTTTGAGAGAGAGGAGCCATAAATCTGGCGGGCAGTTTGTGAACTGGGAAACTTTGCAAATTGGACATTTGCGATGCGCGTCGCGACTGTGCCGAGAGCCCTGAGCCATGCCGACTGCGCTCCCACCGCTCTAAACTGATATTTATGATGTATACGCACCTAACAACAGCTTTTTCATCACGCCGTATCTCCTAAGTATGGAGCACAAGTTACGATATATTATTGCTTTTCCATACAAATATATCGTTTTATTTCTTACACTCTTAAGAGTACACTACTACTACACTCTTAACGCAAAAGAATAAAATGTTTTTCACCATCATGGCTCATTGGAAAGCGTGTTCAAACACGGGATTGATCAACATAGGATCGAATCCTTACGAGTGAGCTGGACTTTTTCGCGCAGGCAACCATTTAAATGATGGTGCAGGGCTTATTTGGCTCACTCTTCAGGGTGGTCTCTCAGTTTGAAAAACTATCACCAATTAAGAGCCTTTGAGCGTGTTACGGCAGCTGCAATAGGGGCTAGTCCCTATATTTTTAACGTATTCATCATCATGGACCACGTCGTCATTTAACATTTAGTGTGATTTTGGTCTTAAGGGAGTCCTTTATTTACCAAGCTGACTTTATTGACTTGGGTATTGTTTAAATCATTAATTTACAGCCCAAAGCATTTAAGAAAAAAAAAATACGATGCCGTTTACCCGTACCTAAATTAAGATAGTTTTCCATTCATTTAAAGTGGCATTTTATTAACTTTTTAAAAATTAGTTTTTATCTTGCTTGTTTTATTAAATAGCTTACCAAATATTATTAATTCTCCATCAACTCTTACTTATGATCCATGAGCTTTTGAGCAATCTCAGAACAAAAATCACATAAGTGTAAAGTTTACAAAACATATTTCCAATAATGAAATGAAATGTGGGATATAACTCAACGAACCCTCTGTTGGGCCGAAGTGAGCGGTGGGATTGCGACCTTTACCAGTGAGAGTCGGAGGCTATCTGCATCACTTAACGTTAACATAAATCTTGTAACGTGCAAATGTTCCGTAAATGAGTGGAGGTGGGTAGTGAATATACAATGCACGTAGACTCGACACTACTTTTAAGAGTTTAGCGACTTTATATACAAATATAATAGAAATTCGTATCGTAAATTCCATTTACTTTTATAATATAATAAATGTTTAGATAACTCATTAGACCTTGATTATTATTATACATTTACATTTTTATTTTATTTTTTTTATTGTAATTACTGATTGAGCCATATATTTGTTTTCTACAGTTGTACAGTAATGTCAGTTCTTCAAGGAAGTATTTACAGATACAATATACAGCCAGACTTAGAATAATAATTTGTGGAGCACATAAGTAAATAACGGCAACGGTTAAATTGGGGCACTATTCGTGCATTATTGGGTCCTTTCACATTTATTTTTCTATTATGCAGTGTGTGACATTTTTTCTTCTCCAAAGCTGTTTTTAATTGAGCAATTTATTGGAGTATTGTCGCTCAACACGTCAATTTTTACTTATTCAAGAAAATTGAAAAATTAAGTTAATTACAAGTTATGTGACTTCACCGAATTACAAAACATAAATCATTTGAAGTATAAAAGTAAACGAAAAAATTGCTGGATATGGATAATGGAAAAAATTTGAGAGTGTTTGGTCATAGAAATTCAACCTAAAACCACCAGTCACCATGCTGTATTTATCAAATTTATTTTCTCTACGTATTCATATTTCAAGACTCGAAATTATGTTAAGCAGAGATCGTATAAACTCACTAATTAAATCATTTGATATATTCAATAATCACTGTGATCCTTATTTGGGTGTCGAAGGAGTTACACCTCTGTATAAAGTAATCTATGCGAGGTATGTTGCTGTGCATTACGGGACATCAGCGTACTCTTCACGACTCATTAGGGCGGGCGTTTTGAAAAATGTTCCCGCCACTAAAATAGACATTATGTAAAGTGGCACAATTACCGCGGTGACTTGTGAAAAAGTCGTGCTCTGCGGCGGCCGCGTTCCCACTCTATGCTGCAGGGCTGCACGGATACCGACACAGTTGTTAACAACAATTACGTTTGATGAATTCATCTCACATATACTGTATAGTTATTGTATTGCGCTATATATACTCTAATAGAATATCACTCCCAGTAGATTGGACATCGGCATGCACCAAATAAATTTTGGGAATTTACGTACATTAATTAATTTAACCTGAATTTTAGAAATGTTCTCATAGTACTTACTTATTGTATGTGGGAAAACATATACTGTGGATTTCTCAAAGTTTGCTATCATCAATACGTCGTGAGCTGGCGTGGTGATTATGGTCATTCCTTTCTTCTGGAAGAGACTTGTGGCCTTGCAGTGGGTCCTTTACATGCTAATTATGATGAATTTACCCTTGATTTAAGAATAATTTTATCTATACAAACACAACGAATGCAAAACTAATTGAATTAAATAACTAGTTTTATATAAGTTCTTACTTTTTGTAATTTACGTGTATGTAGTCAGTATTGCCATGATCAAGAATATATATCCAAGCATCTATAGATTTTGAACTGAATCTTCTATGACGATGAATAAGAATACTCCCTCATATTTTACATAAACAGCAACTACTAGCTAGATACGTTTGTAAGAAGTGTCAAGAAAAACGATTTACAAATTTTTTCGTCAACCCTAACAGGGGATGAAAGGTGCCGTGAACACGTAAGACGTCATTTAGCGTTTAGAATTAACATAAATAATAACGTCATTCCTCAAAGACACCCCTCCGCCCCCACAACCCACCCCCTCGCTCCAGTTAGTACCCAAGTGCGCACCTCGCACCCCGCCGCCGATATTGCGTCATTTGCTTCTGCCCTTTATAGCCGCACAACACTTAACTGCAAATAAAAGTGTTTTATGAAGGTATACTTCTAACTGCGGTTTTGCTCGGGTTCTTTTTATTTGTCGTATATAAGGTGACACAGAGTTTTGGCTTATCGTTTATCAATAAATGTTAAACGCATATCTTTTTTAGGTAATGCAAAAATTGTACAATAAGTATAATTTTTAAATGATGGAGTCAGCGATTTAAGTGTCAAATTTCATATTTTAGTATATATTTTATTATTAATCTATATTTGGCTTGGGTTAGTGGCACATTTCGTTAGGGTTTGCACACTGTGTTATAAGTATGCTTGCTCGGCTCACGTATCCTTCGTAAATAATTAATGTATATTGAGTTATATTACAAGTTTTGACATTACTTTGATCTTGTGTTTAAGAAATATCGATTCTGGATAACATACTTTATGATCTGTAAAGCACAATTGAAATAACAAATGTGTTACCTGTAATTAATTGGCAAGCAGGTACAGTAATCTGTGCTCGGCTCATGCGCGTGGCGATCAATGTTTTAAATACTAATCTACTAAATAATAGTACCTGGACGACCAAGCCTAGATCGGTTCTTTAAAAAACATTTTTAGATTAAAATAAACCTCACAAAATTAACATTTTTACAAAAAAAGAATAAGAGATATTTCTTATGCTGTTACTCGACTTCGAACTGGGGTTACACGGATTTTCGAAACAGCCAATATCCATCTGAGCTCTTTTTAATTTGACAGCGGCGGCGAAAGTTACTTTTATATTCTAGCTAAATTTTTTATTGACAGAAAACACAGATAAAAACGTTTTTCTATTAATGAAATCTAGCTAGATCGATTTATGGTCCCCGAAAACACCTTCATACTAAGTTTCACGGACATCGCTCGCGCTGTTTCCGAGATCTTGAATATATAATAATATAAAAATCTATAAGAATTGCTCGTTTAAAGGTATAGATATTGTGCTTAATTATTGTTAAAAGTAAATTAAAAAAGTATTAAAAAAGTAAAGTAAAAGTAAATTGAAATTGTTGTAAATAAAAATCTAATATTAATATTGAAAATACACAAAATTACATTCGAATAATTTTATTAGTAGGTAATATACATTAAGGCAGCTTACTTTTCCTCGCCAATTTTTTGGCTTCGCAATGTAAGAGCACGTATTATTTAGCATTACAATTGTCTGCCGCCTGCGAGACCTTTCTCTATTGTTTTTTTTTTAATGTTTTAATTTCGGCAACAAATAACGTTTAATAGTGTAGTAAGGAGTAACGGTGCCCGATTTACATATTAGTGGGTTTTGGTTCCTTAATAAAAATGCGGTGTTGGTGAAAATTATTGCTTCGTAGTACTATAGCTGGAGCGTCGCGTCGAGCTTAATGGTCTTTGTGCTCGACTCTTACTTATTTTTAATAACCGCATTATTTTAATTAAGTAATAATTTTAATTTGTGAATTATAGAAACAGTAATCACCACATACATTTCAAAAAGTGCATTGAAGTGACTGTTTTCGGCGATAACCGTCTTTTTCATCAAACAGCACTTTAGTTATTCATTTAACTTACTTATTAAAACCCAATCTTACTGCCAATTGTTTTATCAGCAGTATATATTCTTTATTTGGATTTCATCTTTTTCTGTGAACATTAATTTTTGTTAATAGCTTTAAAATAAAAGTAATAACCCTATCAAGGCTTCCCTTCTGCCCTTGGGCATAAAAAGAAAATTTTCAAATTATATAGACCGGTCCATAATTTCTAAAGTGCTTAATAATTTTATAATACCTCATAAAAGGTTGACTAATGTCACTATAATCCGATTGTTATTAAGCGTTTAAGTAATGCATATATTTCGCACACCCTTGCCATAAATAAAGGGTATAATGTACTCATATGAGAATTGAGCAATGAATTGGTTGTGTAGAAATTAAATTTCAAATCAATCAATAATTTATTTTAACCTTTAACCGAAAACAGCGACCGTTTTTTTATGTTCGATTAGTGGAATACGCCGACTTTTTTTTTTTTTTTTCGAAATGTCTACGCTATTGACCCATCAAGGTCTTAACAACTTCACCGGACTACTAAGGCGAGCGCTTAAGGCACTCAGCCGATTTTATTTTGGCAACTAGCTCAAGGGTGCACGGCACACCTCGGCTTGGCTGTTGCCTGTTGCATGCAAAATCGCGACCTATCTTAGCTAACCTAGCTAACTATTCATATATGTATGAGTTGTTGAAAATATGTGTACCAAGCATACACGCCTCAACAACTCCTCCATATATTTATTTTCGAAAAATTGAGAGTTTTTCAGTTCGATAAGGGAAAAAAGTAAACTCTTCCACTTTCATGTGTAAGCGTGTAGCGTGCACGTGTGTGGGGGTGATCGTGTAGTGTTGTAGCGGTGATGTATATTTGTGTATCACCGTATCGCGCAAGCAATGCACTCAAGGGCTCCCTACCGAGGGATCGAACCTAGGCTTGAGCCGCTGCCGAAAGGAATACGCCGACTTAAACGCCGCTTCCTTTATTGTTTATTTTAGCATTGATCTGAGTGTAATATACGCAAATAAATCTGTCTTCGGTTCTACGCTAGATATACCTGTAAAATAAATACAATAAATATAAAAACATTCGAAGGAAATTAGAATTTATCTTCAAGAAAATATATAGATAGAATCGAGGAGTATTCGCCGGTTACACTTGAATAATGTTTTTGATACTTTTATTCTAGTTCGCCCTGTGGCAGAGGATCGCGTGATCCCACCTAATGAGTTCGAAGCTGGAGCTGACGATAAATCTTGCAGTTTTGTGACTACAAATATACAGTGTGTGGTCTAAGTGACGGATGCGTAGCGTTTTTCAGTCACACATTTATTACATAAACATGCATACATATATCTTATTAAAGTAGGCGTATAGTATTTAAAGAGTTACGACAAATTCATTTTACGTTTTGGTTGTAATTTACTTAGAGTTTATTCTTATGTTATTAAGTTTTATCATTACATATGTATTATAAAACAAAGTTTTCTGCTACGTCTGTCTGTCTGTCTGCTTGCAATAATAAACTCATAAACTACTTAACGATAATGATTTTCATGCGCTTTTCACCAGTAGATAAAGTAATTTATGAGCAAGAAGTAGGTATATAATCTGTCAAGTATTTTTTTATTATGAGGACGTGACAACATCCGCCAAGTTCGCTAGTAAATTATAGTGATAAATATTCGTAAAGGCACGAAAAATCACCATCGACTCTCATGTAAAGTAATTTTTATATGTATTTTATAGGTTTTGGCATTAGATCACAATCCCACTTGACGTGACGATATGATCTAAAATGGTAAACACGCTAAAACAAGAAAGGCTAATCACGATGTTATTGTGCACTGAAATTCCAGCTCAGCAGTAAAACCTTGAACGAACGTCGATTGATTCAGTACCAGAAGATGTTAATTACTGAGTTATCACCATTTAGGATGAAAACGAGAAAGTAACAGTAAAAGTAGCAAAGAAAATAAAGTGAATAAATTTAGCGTATTTGAAATGGCTTGAATTATTATTATCATTATACTTCCCGCTATTGCTTTTAACTTACGCCAGTACACATCCAAGCCCGTGTTATATCCGCGAAAGTTGTAAATCATATCACGTTGCTTCTTATAAACATATTTCGTGTGTCCTCTCGCTTTAAAAAAATCCTACGTTACTTTAGAATTGAGAATTCGTTTCTGCGTGATACATTATTATTTTCTAAAAGTTGGTATACTTGTCAGAAAATATCAAAATAGCTATCCTATTTTCAGTAAAATTATTTTTGTTATATGAGAGATATGTAATATACAAATAATAGGGTAGGTAATAACAAAATCGATGTGTGAATAATTATGGCTTAATATTGAGTCGAGTCATTGTGTGTAGCGGACGTACTGTTACGTGCGTTCTTTATCTGTTTTTCTGACAGCTTGTGTAATAGTTTTGTATGTTTATTTGTTAATAATACATATGGAGTTTTTAAGGAAATATAATTAATTCACAGAAATATGTACATCGGTTTCGCAGTAAACAAAACAAAGGTCGGCAAATATACAAACATCAAACACAACCGTCCGTGGGTCCGAGACGTTTTGACAATTTACATGTTGTAATTTTAATTAGTACGCAGCTGACCAGGGTCTTGAGACGGCAGCTGGGGGTCCGGACTGCTACGTACAATGGTCCGCGACTCGAATAGTTTTACCTAATGTTAATTTAATCTAAGGGACAATCCCGGCCAAGTTTTCGTCCTCGTGTTGTTCTTATTGTTTAGGTTCTGACTTCAGTAATTTTGATAAATGTACACAGTTATACGTTAATACCGCATACTTTAAAAAAGTTATGTATAACAAGTGTAAATATATGATTTTTGAAGTGTAAACTTCTTTAGGCGTGGTGAGCTTTCATTTTTATCAGGAGACAAACATAGGTTTCGCGTTATGGGATGCTAGTTAACGTAAATGACTGTATTACGCTTAGAATAACGGAGCAGAAGAGGTTTCATAATACTATGGTATTACATTTTCGCGGCTTACGTCAGAATAGCGACGCGTAACATAGCGGCTTGTCTACATCTAATTTTATCTTTTGTATTGAGATTGTTTTTTTTTCGATCTGACTACGCTATTGGCCTAGCAAGGTCTTAACAGCTTCACCGGACTACTATTGAGATTGTGCAGTCCATCATATGATTGATTAAATAATAACTGTATAAAAATTTCAAACTACTGTTCCCGAACATTATTGTTCGAAGTGCCTTTTTTTTTCGAAATGTCTACGTTATTGACCCAGCAAGGTCTTAACAACTTCACCGGACTACTAAGGCGCGCGCTTAAGGCACTCAGCCGATTTTATTTTGGCAACCAGCTCAAGGGTGCACGGCACACTTCGGCTTGGCTGTTGCCTGCTGCATGCAAAATCGCGACCTATCTTAGCTACCCTAGCTAACTATTCATATATGTATGAGTTGTTGAAACGTATATGTGTACTAAGCATACACGCCTCAACAACTCCTCCATATATTTATTTTCGGAAAATTGAAAGTTCTTCAGTTCGATAAGGAAAAAAGTAAACCCTTCCACTTTCATGTGTAAGCGTGTAGGCGTGCACGTGTGTGGGGGTGATCGTGTAATGTTGTAGCAGTGATGTATATTTGTGTGTCACCGTATCACGCAAGCAACGCACTCAAGGGCTCTCCCTACCGAGGGATCGAACCTAGGCTTGAGCCGCTGCCGTGGGAGGCCTAATCGGGTGACGTTCGAAGTGCCATTATATGTGAAAACCAGACTAATGATAATGATTTCAATTTACAAATTATAAAATTTCATTGATACATATCTTGACTGATTTGAAAATTTAAAAAAAAAAGAACACAGTTACTACATTGTTTGAGTTTTTTCTTCTGTATGCCTGTATTCCTTATGACTTTTTTTATGTGAATAATTTTGGTCGAAATTGTCTTTTGTGTGCTATTTTAGTTTATTTACTTTGAAGTACAGTTCTAGAAACATCGAAAATTATAAATAATTAAACTTTTGGTCGTACATATTAAAATGATTAATATTTTTAAATACTGTAAGTATAATATGCCATAAAGTACAGTTTAGTATAAAGACTACTAAACTGATATTTAACAATAGCAAACTGTCCCAATTTCAAACAACTGTTTCCGTTATCTTGTTTTGCGTCTTGTAGAAAGACATCTTAGATTTTGAAAACGTGCTACAAGAAATTAATGTGTATCCGTATTATTTGTCCTTTCAATCACCATTTAATATACTTTTTTATTGTTTTATTCTGGAGCTGTATTAGATAATAGACACAAATATTACAAAGTGTTTACAATAGGAGTTACGTTGTAACAATGTAATTCATAACATATTTTGACTCATAGAAGTTTGTAAAGATAACTTGACAATTTAACTAGCAATTTAATGTCTTGACATAAACGTGTCTTTGGTTAGCATGAATTTTGATGATAAAATGTGAAAAATGTCCTATATTAGTCGTGCTGAGGCCACATATTTATCCAATAGTTTCCAACCATTTAGATACAGAGCCCACCATATTTGTCTAACCCTAAAACTATCCTAAGATTAATCCGGAATTTTGTTATCCGTGTCCTTTAGTAAGGGTGACAAGGGTGGGCAGTGGATAGTGCCCTGTGGCTCGCAAGTCTCGAGTCGTATCAACAATTACATATGCGTGTACGTGTATGTATAAATTGTGTAAGCCATATACATATACTGTCGTTAGAGTTGTTATTTAATAAAAAAAGGTTTCAAAGATGTTATAAAGATTCATATAAAAGCAAAACTAACAATATCAAATCACTCTTATCTTTTGAACTCTCATTACTTCAATAACTCATATCTATATAAATATTAAGAATTAATTAAAAAATACTCTCTGCAATATACGACAACATTTATTTATTTACAATGTTAGTAACTAGCTGACTCGCGTAACTTCGTCAGCGCCAAGTCGGATATAACCGGTTCCAGTTATATTTTCAAACGCTAAAAATCTTTAAAAAGTTTAGAACCCGATTGTAGTAGATTTTATTTTATTATTTGACCAGGCAACGCACGCCATATTATAGAATTTTAGCAGACTTTATGATTTATCAACATAAAAAGTAACGTAAAAACAATTACGTTATTAAACCTAAAATACTTAAATAAAATTAAATAAATGAATTTAAAAGACAACAAATTTGCTCACGGATACGATTTTTTACGTCTACAACATATAACTCGTAAGCAAAAAAGGTGCGGACCAAGCGTCTGCTAAATAGAAGGAATAAAAAAAATACTCCATAGCATTGAGGTAAAGTATACCTTACTAACAGTGAAAGAAAATTTGTTGTCAAGCACTGATTGATATGTTCCGGATATTGTATGTGAGAGTTAGTCCCCTCTAGGTTTAAAGTTTTTTTTTGAAACTGATTTCGCTATTGACCTGATAAGGTATTTACAGCTTCACCGGACTACGCTAGTTTATCATCTTATTGTCATCATCATTTAACACCAGATGAGATTGTGATCAGGCGATAAAAGCTACGAAGAATTAAATAAGTGACCAATTAATTTTCTGCAAACGAAAAATTTGACATTCTATCATGTAATACAAATACAAAATACAAAAACCTAGACGTAAGTAATGATATATATATAATTTTTTATTAAAATAAATAACTTCATAAAATATTTATATATTGGTAACATTTCTAGATGACACCAGAACCCTTGTTAGAAGCGGACCACGAGAGAAACATTTTTGCAGTTTCTCTCACTTTTACTTTATGAAACAACAACAGCCATACTTGTATCTGGAATTCTGGAAGTCACTTAGCATAAGTGGCGAGTTTTACCTGATTACCTAGAACTACGAAACATTGGATCTTACATCGTTTATCAGTTTAACGTGTATATCGAATAGAAATCTATGACAACAAATTTTGAAGAATTTTTTAACGTTTGTACTAGTCTAATAATGAATTTATATGAGATTCAAACAACTTTGTTTGATTTTATTTTTTCGATATACTTATATGTAAGATTTGCGCAGTCAATTTTGAGGGAATTTTGTATATAAGATTTATGTGTATGGAACTTACTGTATCGAGTTTTTAAGTAGTCTTTGAGATTCGCTTCTAACATTCTTTGATGCCAGAATTAAAATCGAATCATTTTTTTAAATATAATTTGGTATAACTAAGGCAAATACATTGTGTACTGGTAGTTTTTGGCGAGATCTTGGAATGTCATGTAGTGGATTTTATATTTTATTCATAATCTTGTATGATTTGGCTCTATATTTTGTAATATTGTTGGTGTCTCTAATGTAGAATAGTTTGGTTATTTTGCACAGGTGAAGTAGATGGGAAATACGAAGCATGGGTTCTAACTTGCCACAAAAACCCTCAGAATAGTTCTAACAATAGGGCCACCTTCTTGTTAGTTCATTAGAATGATCACATGGAACTTGTACTTCATTACGTACTCGACTATGGTAATAATAGTTTAGTTTGTATGCCAAAATCTCTATTCTGACATATAGCTGTCCCGTTTTCGCGCACATGCCAGAGCGATGCTTTAGTAAGTTGCAGATTCTTTAAAACGGCTTCTTATGTAAAGTGACCGGTACCCCATGATACGCCCGGAAAGCCGATCTCCACAGGGAAACAAGTTTGCCAAAATTAAAATTTAGAAAACAAAAACCGTAAGGATTATTTACAAAGGATAGATGGACTTATATATCTAAAGGCTAATTAACTAACCAGATTAGGCACCCCTTGGCAGCGGCTCAAGCTTAGGTCCGTTCCCTCGGCGTGGAGCCCTTGAGTGCGCTGCTCGCGCGATACAGTGACACAAAATTGTAGTCCGGTGAAGCTGTTAAGACCTTGCTAGGTCAATAGCGTAGTCAGTTCGAGAAAATGTGACACAAAATGTTACATCACTGCAACAACAGTACACATATTACCCCCATGCACGTGCACGCATACACGCCTACACATGAAAGGGGAAGGATTTTGTTTCTTTTCCTTATGAAACTGAAATAGTTTGGAAAATTATCCGATACGAAATATATATAGGAGTTGTTGAGGTATGTATGCTTGGTACACATATATGCTCCAACATTTCATATATGTATGAATAGTTAGCTTAGGTCAGCTCAGATAGGTCGCGAATTGCACGTGTCGGGCAGCAGCCTAGGCCGAGGTGTGCCGTGCACCCTTGAGCTAGTTGCCGAAATAAAATCAGCCGAGTGCCGCAAGCGCTCGCCTTTAGTCAGTTCGAAAAAAAGCTAATTAATTACTTGACGGAGCTGGTAGGCTATTGGGACTATAAAATGCGTTTTGTTGCTTTTGGATACCGACATTTTATACAGTTATCTTTATACCTATATAGTTATTTATAATCGTAAGTACAAGATTATATTTTTTTACGTTTGGATAGTCCAGATATTCGTAGATCGTTGTGCAGGCGCGTTCGCGGCGACACAACAACTGCCGTTACATAAATAATAACACAAGGGGACAACAAGACACGCTGTTTACCTCGCAACAGAACTCGTAAAAATATCCTACACCAAGCATTATTCATAAGCAATCTCCGTACTTATTGGTCACTACTTTAATTATATTGAAGGTACTGGAAAAAGGCGAAAGGTAAATTGTTAAAAAAAATCTCTTATTCTGTTTTTGTTTTTTTCGATATGAAAACGTTGTTGACCTGGAAAGGCTTCATCGAACTATTATTGTTTTTGTGCGTTTCGCATTATCTTATACATTTATGCAGATAAATCACTTCCATCGATTGTATGGATTAATCGCTTAAAAACGGGAACCAATTTCGATGATATATTTACTAAGTACTAGCAGACAGTATTTCATTTAGAGTACAGTACCTGGGCGACCGAGCCTAGCTCGGTTCTTCGAAAAACATTTTAAATTAAAATAAACTGTTAGTTTTGCTTCACAAAATTAGCATTTTTTACGTAAAAATATCTAAAAAAGATATCTCTCTTATAATAATCAAATTATTTATTTAATTAAAATAAAATGTTAGGTTTGCTTTACAAAATTATCTTTGTTTACAAAGAAAAAAAAATTATATACACTCGGATTCGACCTGGGGTTACACGGATTTTAGAAACAACCAATTTCCATGTGAGCTATTTTTGTTTTGACAGCGGCGGCGAAATTTACTTTCATATTCTCGCTATATTTTTTCATTGCCTGAAATCTCAGTTAAAAAAGTTTTCTATGAATAAAATCTAGCTAGATCGATTTATTGTCCCCAAAACTACCTACATACAAGCTTCACAGAAATAGATGACGCCGTTTCCGAGATCCTGAATATATACAAATATAAAAATATACAAGAATTGCTCGTTTAAAGGTATTGGATAGATAGATATATCCAGCGCTTAAGCTTTTTCATATGAGTTAAGCAATAATAATAATTTCATTGTTTGGTTTATCTACTTCGCTTACTTTCAATATCAATTCCTCTGAAACTACAAAACCAGTTTTATAAGAACGAAATCACGTTCATGTGCTAGTAATTAATATGAAACAAAACAAAGTTAACATTGAAACCACGCTGGAACAAAGTATTTTATGTAAATATCAGACATCCGTGTTACCATCCAAGGAATTTGGATAAAATATTCAATGATATTGTTAAGAAAATCAAATAGCTTGTTGATAGAGCAGTAATCTTCGTAAGCCGTATAAGAAGGGGCGAGCGGTCGCGGATTCCTCCGACCAACTATGCTGAATATTTTTAATCAATACAAATTAGGTTGAGGAATGGTCGGACGGGCGGCACGGGCGTACGGGCGCCGTCCGGGTGTAGTACAGCTTGTGAGCAGCACTCTGCTTCGAAACATTACAAGCTCAGACAAAAATATAAAAACTATATTGACATTTATTGTTATTATACTTTACAATTTTTTTTACATTGGTAAAACGAACATGCGGGTCACCTGATGTTAAGTGATCACCGCCACCCATGGGCACCTGTAAAACGAGAGGAATCACACATGCGTTGCCGACCTTTGAGAAAGGAATAGGCTCGTTTCTTGAAACGAATTTTTCAATATCATAACATATAAGCTTACTTATAAAACTAACCTACACATTTTAAATGTAACTCACATATCTACAAATGTTTCCAATAATTTTTATTAAGATATATTAATTCAAATTCTCTAATATTTTACTCTTTCCATGAGTAACAAAAATATATTTTATTATATATTTATATATTCGGAAACATTTATACAGATAAACGGCAGAGCAATTGAATAGTTGAAGAAAACTTTACATTGCGGAAATCTAGCATTAAATATTATAGTGTATGACGTTACTTTGGACTTACGCCTCGAATTGATTGGTTGCTACCACGTCCACGTATCACTGTAAGGGAAAAAAAATTAATTGCGTGAGACATATTTGAAAAATTAAATCTGAAACTAGTAATAGAAAGAGCGAAGTATTAGTAACTATAACTGCAAAAATGTAAATAAATAGCATTAATTAAAATATGTTCCAGAGTAACGTGTAATCACCACAATCGATTACACGTGTTTCGCTCCATCACATAGCATTTGAAAATCGAGGCATGATCGTTTTTTTTTTCTCGACCTGATTACGCTATTGTACTAGTAAGGTCTTAACAGCTTCATCGGTCTACGAGGCATGATCGTCAGATTAACATTATTATCAAGCACAATGTAATATAAAAATAACAGTAACTATCAAGATATGCACAGCATATCATTAGTTGCTGGTGTCATAGCAACCTATATAACTCTCGGTAGCTGAATATATATTCATTAATCCTGGAATGCGACAAATCTTAACGTACCAATATTATTCCTGTTAAACTTGGTGTATAGTGCTTATAATTCCGTTAAATATAACACTATACGCGGCTTAAAGTTGTGGTGTTTCAGAATCACCTATATACTCGTATATAATATGTTATGTTAATATATGCTATTTAAATCATGTCATGTCACATATAAAAATAAATCACATCCCCGCAGTCATAATTACTTTTGAATCAGTTTTATAGGCATTATAAAGTTTTAAGTGTACATTTATTAAACTAATTCATCCTAAAACAAAAACAGCAAAAATATACTTCAAAATAATTCACCAAGTCATTATGAAAATTGGGTAAAAATAATACCAAAATTTGTTTAAAATGGTTATGAAAACAGCCCACTGTGTAAGACGATGTGCATACGATATCGGAGCATCTCAAGATAAACTTACTTAACAAGCTGATATTGATTTATTGAGTGAGCCGAGCTCTCATCCCCCAGGTACGAGTTTGCTTATACTGCTATAAATACACGGGTACATGTTATTCATAGTTTGTTAGTTTGAGAATTACAGTTTCTCGGTGAATCTTGATGTTCAATTCGCAATATATTTAAATCTTTATTGTAACATAGAGTACTTGTTAAAAAAATATTGATAATATTTATAGTGTATATAGTTATTCTGTCCGTGTGTATGTGACTGAACTCCTCCTAAACGGCTGGACAGATTTTGATGGTATTTTTGTGATAGGTGTTGTTTAGGTGGATTCAAAAATGGTTTAGATTTATAATTAAACCAGGTAGGTGGAGCTACGGTTGAGTTTTAAGATTTTTTATATTATTAAGACAGGATAAGGTCCAATGGGCCCACTAGAATGAATATATAAATGGTTCGTTATTTATGCATTTGAGTATGTCTTTTGCTACGAAGAAGAATAATATAAAACAAAATGAACACATATTTGTTCATTTAAATGCGCTATTCTTTAAGACTACTAGTCAAGCTTCAACAACTTTTTTGTATTTTATTTTTTTATAGTTTTTAATTTGGAAGATTATTGGCGATCTAGCAGTTATTTAGCATATAAAGTAGTCCCGATAGTGGGCTAAAAGAGCTTACAGTGACATTGCAGGCTAGCTATATATCGCGGGACAGGGCTATCGAAGACTGAAAACGTAGAAAATTATATGTGAGTGAAACTACGGGACATGTTAAAGTCGTAAGAAATGTTAAAATGCAAAAAAATCAAGAAAAACCAAAGACGTGATTTGAATGATATTATTGGTACAAAAATAAAGTTGGGCATTGAATGGAATTTAAACATGTGGAATCAATTTGATAGTAGCTGTTAGTAGTATTTTTCTTATTTCTGAGCAAATGCACTTTCAGAGAACAAGGAGGAACTTAATAATTGTCCAGCCTTCTGACATATGTCGGTATAATTTTATTTGTTAATGAATATGTACGCAATTTTGTATTTTCTAATTAGAAGTGAGTGTTACAGTAACATTTTCCTAGAAGTTTGGTACTTCTCAATAACCTTTTTATTTGCTTTTAATTAATATTCTATAGGTAGTAGTCACGCTGAAGCTATAATTGGTTTCAGCGCGAATGGGTTTGCTCGACAGGGGTAGTACCACCAGACTCACAGAAACACCGATGTAAAGCAACAGTGTCTGCATTGTGACGTTTCATTCGGTCAGTGTGAGCGCTGGAGACCCACTTCTTCTTCCCCTCATCCCCCACCACCTCATCCCTCCCCCAACACAGGCTGGTTACGACTTGCGACTCCCTTGGTGTTGCTAGTGTCTATGGACAACGGTGATCACTTAAAATCAGGTAACCCGCCTGTTCGTTTGTCTCTTATGAAATTAAAAACAAAAATTAATTCTCATTTCGCTTTCATCTTCGAATATTTACATAATTGCATTTTAGTTATTAGATGCGATGGATTTGAAACAAAAAATAGCTGAGTTCTGCTCAGTAACGAATTCTTACCGTTGTGATATTTCAATTTTGATATTTGTTATATGTTGTAATATGTTTTTAATACGTTACCTATTATATATACATACATGTATTTTGTCGTTTGTAGGTTTCAGTTTTACCACGACCTTCTGACGTTAAATGTGAGAGACTTTCAAGTCTAATTGCTGGAACACCCCTACAGCTTCTCACTCTGAGGAGTTAGACAGGCATGTTTTAGGCTTACTATGTTATAGTTTGATCATGATGTTTTCCTTCACCGAAAGTTTTTTAGGAGCTGTTTAAAATCTGTTTGAGGTAATAAAATATTAAATATTAAGTATAATTCCAAAAATTTCATTTGTCTTTTAAATTTCTGTTCACTTTAAACAGATTGTCAGTGAATTCGAATAAGTTACTGGCAGGAAATTAAACTTAAGAGTAGCGTCCAGCCACGTCTGTAGGAACTCGCCACTCCGTAGGTTGTTTTTTATCCGCGCCGACCGCTTACACAACAAGGCCATTTAGCTGCGGCCCACACCCGGCTCTAACTACACTACACTTTAGACACAATGAAGAGATATACAGTGTATTGTGCACCTACGACCTAATATAAAAGTACTATACATTCAGAAATCGTTTCTGATCAAATTTTTCGAAGTAAAACTTCTTCTGGAACGGTGTAAATTTGGTTTTATGAAACGAAAATGTGTAACGGAAAAGAGATAGCTACAAATGTGTATTTAAAGTAATGTCTCCGCTTTGTACAATAATATAGTATCAGTTTAAGATTGCCTTGAGCGAGGACAGTTCACTCTCGCATGCTCCTGTGACTAGAGTAGTCCTCGAGAGATCCATAAAGTATGTTACATTTAAATTAAAGCAATACATTCATTTAAGAATACTATTTTACTTTTTTATTTTATTCTGTTATTCTTCTTTTATCAGAGTAACTTAAATTTATTTGGATAATCTTGAATGAAATACTACGTTCGCAAAATATTTGTAAATCATCTGCGACAGATACATATATAAGTATTTAAAGGTACTAAACTGTATTATCTAATACCTTTAAACAAGCAATTCTTGTATATTTTTATATTTGTATATATTCAGGATCTCTGAAACGGCGTCATCTATTTCCGTGAAACTTAGTATGTAGGTAGTTTCGGGGACGATAAATCGATCTAGCTAGATTTTATTCATAGAAAACCTTTTTTAACTGAGATTTCAGGCAATGAAAATATATAGCTAGAATATGAAGGTAAATTTCACCACCGCTGTCAAAACAAAAGTAGCTCAGATGGAAAACGGTTGCTTCGAAAATCCGTGTAACCCCAGTCCGAATCCGAGTGACAACAGAAGAGATATTTTTTTTATTTTTATGAAAACATAAGCTGTAATGTTATGTATTTTAATTTAAAATGTTTTTAAAGAACCGAGCTAGGCTCGGTCGCCCAGGTAATTATTTTATTATACCTGAAATGAATTTTACGATAATATTCGAAATAGCTAAGTCGCCTATGCCGTATTTTATTGCTATATGAGGATATTCCAGTTTTATTTGGGCTACATATAATTACGCATTTTCGTTCGGACTACGCAGTGATGTTAAAATTCAAATTCTATTAATATCATCAACGAAAGTTATCAAATGTATATATTTACTATAATAAAACTTTTACGAAGCTGAATCTGTACATTAAATATTTTTTGAAAATTATAATCGGGGTAGACTAACATAGTCTATAATCGATATATCGATATAAAAGCCAAAAATAATCTTTTTACAATTTTTGTCTGTCTGTCTGTCTGTCCCTGTGAACACGTATCACTCTAAAAGTACTTAACCAATTTTGACGAAACTTGACACAACCATAACTAATATTACAAGGTTACATCGAAGATACTTTTTGTCCCATAATACAAAAGGGTTTCTCCAGGATAACGGCCGAAAGTTAAAAATTTGTAGTTATTGAGATTCTTGACGGATTTTGATAACTTTTCTCAGCTGTATATAGTTAGTGATATACTATGATAAGTGAGTTGAGAAAATCATGTCATCTCACAGCTGTCTCAACCTGTTCATAAACCTTTAGAATTAAACAAAGATAATGTATAGTGCTATTTCTGAAATGGGGCCCAATGAGGAGCCAACACCTGCAGGACGAGCAGACGCGGTGCTGTAGCCAGTTCCTGCTTCACAGACAAAAGTTATGTGAAGCGATATCATGGAGTTAGTCTTTGCATGTCGAACTTAACCCATCCTCAGTTCCCCGGCGAGTATCTGTTAGGGATTTACTTATGTAAAAATGTAGTGTTATTTTTTTTAAACATAAAAACTCAGAGAATGTCGAGGACGACCGCTAGTAGTAATAAAACACATAGCTCTCGTGATGCACGGAAACCAGCAATATCGAACACTAGCTAGTTAACCGATAAATAAAAAAAGGTCAAAATTAGATTAATGAAAAAGTTGACCAAATATTTAATTTAGGTATTTACTCACACATTTCAACTTTATATCTATTGTACTATATATCTAGGTCTTCAACTAGTTCTAAGACTGTTTTAAGTAAAGGATAGTGTCACGCCCGCGGCGGTTTGAGTTAAGGAGTTAAGGCGATTTTGGAGATTCACATGTATGTCGACAATACCCTTTACTTCAATTGAAATTTTAAAATGTATTTAACTCGTTGAGTTTGAAATTGAAGATGAACATAGTATAAAATGTAGTCACCCACGTTTATTTATCTGATTTATGTAATTATCTATAGGTTGATGAGGTCCGAGTTAGTAATACGTTTGGGATAAATATAAAACTGTTTCCGTTGTTGAAATAAACTGATATATTTTTAACAATCCATTTTGAACATTTTAAAATCGGGCCTATGTAGAATGTGAACATGTGTCGACTGAAGCGTTAATTTGTACTCGGCATTCTCTAAATCGTTGATGTTTGATAAACGTATGTTGGGTAAAACTGTTGTAAATTTAATTCTCTACGTATAATTTTGCTTTTTATCTAATATTAGTACGTAGTTAATAAGAGATTTAATATTATCGAAAGACTAGGCAAAACTAAGAAATGAAGCCTGAGCTTAAACTTGGGTTTGGGAACACTTTAATAGTTATATATTTGCAGCATATTGTCAGGAGTGAATCTTGCACTTCATGCATATATTATAAATCTCCGAAATTGGATGACGTTTTTTTTTTGTTTGATCACACTAGTATTTGAAACTATCAATTATATCCTCAATAGAAAAAAAAGTTATAATCTGTATGTTTAGGAAGATTTAAATAATTAACATCACGCTATTATCCCAAGAGTATAGTAATTACCATACAATTAGTAGATCGTAATGTATTCTCAGTAAGGTTGTTAGGCGTGAAATTTTTAAAAGTGATTGTAACTACAGTATAATATTCATTTTCCATATTTATTGCTCCTACTCTACACAAGGCAGTTATTGATTAAGAATAGCCATGCCGCATTTAACTTAAATATCTTCATCGAGATGGGGGTTGTTAAAGTGACTTGGGGTGTCAAAACGGCAAGTCATTATAATGTACCTCTCACAAACAGGGTGCAAGTTTACTACTCTCGTCTCACTTCGAAATCTACTTACAATTTATAATTTTCGATATACCCTTAGTTGAGTAGTACATACTTATAACGTAACTGATCATTATGAAAATATGTAATAATTAAATAAAATGAATCGTATTTTGTACATTAAACAAAATATATTACTTTTTATACTAACTTTGCGAATTAACTGCATAGTTAAAAAACAACGACTGTTGTCTGTGTTGAGTACCACTGGCAGTCGTGGTCGTCCTGCCAACCTATACAAGTGTTTCTACATGCCTTATTTAGAAGGGCTTGATATTGGTATAATCATATTTTAGTCTAAGTATCTTGCTGTATTAAAGTTGTAATTGCTAAAAGAATAGGTAAGAATTTTAAATTTATGAGTTTTGAGGTTGATGTGAATTATAACTGATAAATGTCTTTAAAAATCATAACTAATAATATAAAGAAACAAGATTTGGTGTAGAAAAAATCCAATGCCTTCAGAGTGTCACAAATCGAATGAGCGATAACACTTCTAATGTCTGCCTGATTAAATACTATTCCAAGTCAAAAATTTGCTGCTAAGCACCATAGGTGTGTTCAGATGTGATCACCAGAAAAACTAGTATGTCTTAAACACTACAAACTGCGCCAAACTGGTTTCCGATATATCTACTTAATAAAACCAGTAAGAGATTTTTAGGTAATAGTGTTAGTATTTAAATAATAGTCCCAAATGTCCCAAATGTCCCAAAAGTCTCAAATGATATTATCAATTGGCCGGTTTGTAAGTTTAGGAGCCACGCCAAGCGGGTTTTGTTGTCAAAAGGCTATTAGTGTATCAATTTGTGAATGATGGTGATGTCTGGAATTGCCTCATCCCGGTACATTCACTAAAAAAGATTGTAAAGTGTAATTTAGTCTAAGTATGATACATGTATGTTAAAAGGGTAGACCAGATCGAATTTCTTGTCGGTTCTTCTACATGACTGGTGGTAGTTTTTGCGTTCATAAGTGCCTTCTTAGGGCCTAAATTGAATAAAGTATATTTTGATTATGATTAGAGTTACACTTGATAGCCAGCCCTTCGTCAACTCTAAATAATAAAAAAGGTTATTTCTATTGAATGTTTAATTTGAATTTGAATTTACTCTCGGTATCGAATGTCAAAAGGCGATGTATAAATATCGCTTAACATGAATACCTTAGTAGTTAACAGAGCACTGGAAGTTTAACCCTAAACCGCCGCGGGTAACGGCACAAGTTAGACAATAACCGGCGAGATTAGAGCGGGCGTCAGAGACCCGCGGGACTTGAAGGTGAGCCCATCTATACCTACATAATATCTTTCATATTGATAATTTACCTAACATAGATTAGTTCTTATATATTACTCTAGCAGACCCGGCCACTCATTGCTGCCGTATTACATTTTTAATTAAAACTATGATACAATATTTTATATTATGGGGTAATGAGTGTGCCTTAAACTTGATACAGACAAAAGCGAGGTTACGTAGTATATAGTTTAAGAGAACACGTGAACCATAAAATAAAGTGTTGTAAGGTGACAGTTACCTTAAAGCCAAAAGCAGGATGATTGTGTTATAAAAATTCGGAAAGGGAATTCGTTGAAATGTGGCAAAGATTAAATTATTGCATCAGATAAGCGGGACTAAATACAAATGAAATGGACTTATGTGAGAATAAGAACGAAGTACATTGTTTTGTCACTCTTAATGAAAAAAAATGACAGTAATTTGGTTAAATTTGTGAAAAAAAACTTGTATTATACCAAAAGTAATGTCTTCACTCCAATAGAGGCTAGTACCCACGTACTATTTGAATTTCTTAAGTCGGGTTAAAGTAACCATCGTTTTCCTACATCGAAAACTAACAACAACTTTTAATTGTTGAACGGCAATCATCTCGTTGGTGTCAAATGGACGCTTATCCGAGACAATGTTTTTTGTTTTGTATTTTATGTGCGGCCTATCATTCACCCTTAATCCTTGCTTGTACAAAAGATTAACAACGTCGCGCTGCCGAGACATTTTTCAAGAAACGATATCGGCGACAAAGCACCGGACGCCCTCGCCTCAACTACAATAAAATAAAAAAAGCAATTAGTAATGTTTTGTTTGTCTCTGCCACTCGATTTTTCACTTCTAATCTCTTGTCTTTGGTAATTGTTTACAACTTTTCTTGACGACGTCATTGTTGTCAGGGTCCTTTGTATTCTTTTTGACGTAAAGCGTTCAGGGTATTTAACACTCCCTATAATATTAATCTTAGTTAGAAAACTGTAAGATATTTTAAGGGTTATCCAAATGCTTAATGAAAAAAAAAATAGTTGATGCAGTCATAAGGACTACCCACAGAAGTGAAAACTAAAGACAATGAAATAAATGTGTTCTCTTTTGAATCGTATTCATTATTTAAAATTTAATTTTAAATTTCAAAATTTGTTTATTGACGATTTATTTTTAACGTTAGTATGGTTTTCATATATATTGGCACTTGGAGCAATAATCATGTAAATACAATTTTATAAAATATATGAATCAGTCAAATATACGATATGCTGCAAAATATCAATAGATTACATGTACCCATACTACGAGTCGCTAGCCATGCTTACGTAGTATGTCATGATGCAAAATTATAAATTTATCTCCTGCCAAAAATACTGCTCAACGTGCCTAAAGAAGTTTTTACGTCAAAAACTCACGTAATAATATTTAAGGTAACATTTTATTTATAAGACACAGACAGACATAGACATTGTGAGACACTTACAATAATTTAATTGCATATGGTGGATGTTATTGAATATGGTTAATTGCTACAATGCACGCCCTTTTGTCCTTAGTTTCGCCCGTGTTTATCACGATATATGATAAATCACGTAAAATTTGAATGTTTAGTTCATATTTAAAGAAAGCTGTCCAGATATGTGACAAAGTTTTCCCATTCTGAAAACCAACAGATTACCATATAAGCCCCTTTTACAAATCGTCACTTGGTTTGATTTTCAGTCCCTCTGGATCAGTCAATTTAAATGTAATAAACAAGCAATGAGAGCTGTTTATGTGTATAGGTATATTCGTATAATCCGCACTGTATTTTACTAAAGCACTAAAGTATTTCGTATTGTTTAAATCACCCCATAAATACATGTAAACGATTCCCAACAAAGAGATGTCGCGTGCTGCAGCTCCGGATCGAGACGATAAATCTGCTGCAAGCACAAACAAGAAATAACTTTCACGGCTGAAAATATCAAATGTAAAATGTAAATTTAACTACCTAATACGCGCTTAAGCCGTACAGAGAGCGCTTTAAAGCACTGTTTATTTGAAAACTGAGTTGTTTTTATGTTTATATTGCGTCGGGATATAAAAACGTCTGCTTGTACCGGGGTTGTGCGACCGAGTTATGAATTGCCTATGAGATATCCATTGCAACCAAAGATTAAGTTGTAATTGCAGACAACCTCTACGGCATTTTGTCGTGGATACGACTTAGTGTCATGAACAGATTTAAATAGAAACTACCAGTTGTCACACATTGTAAAAATAAAACATAAAATATTCATCAACTGAAATAAATTAACAGTAGTTTCTGTTATATTATTGAATGAGTTATTCAGTTGTACGTAAACCAAATGTTTTTTTTAATAACAGATGTCATACTTTTATATTATTTAGATGATATCACTATCAACTTAAGTACATCTAACGCTACCTCGTATTTTAACATTCATAGAACTGTTTCATGCACATCATCGAAAAACCGTAATGCCTTATGGAAGAACACTGATGGAAGAGTTACAACTTATCAAAGAAAATTGAAAATTATACAGAGATTCCAGTTTACCTCACAAAAATATAATGCCAATCGCCATCTATTACGTTGTTAATAACAGTATTACCAGTAGCAATGTGTTTTTAAAAAGAACTTAAATTCAAAGGAATGTCGCCTCTGCTGTGTTATCAGTCTGTGGGTAGTGTCTCGTAGGTGGCATTGCATTGGAGGCAGTTTGCTTGATATAATGCACGTCGTCGCCCGTTATTGCTCCAACCTACTTATTTATAATTGTTACTGTCTTGACTACTGTAACTAGAACTTTAATCCTATTGTAATTCCACTGTCTACTAGTGATGAGACGATTGATCTTGAGTAGTAAATAATTCTTATTATCATACTATTTATGCTCGCGTCCTAAGATGTGTTGACCATTATTTATTGTCAATATCAAATAATAGCCAATAAATAATTCAAATGCAAAATGGTCAGCATAGAATTAAGTTTTTGACTACTTAGAGGGTTCACAAATCATATATAGATACACCTGCACTAAATAGATTACATTAACGTACCATTGGTACCAATATACAATAACAGTCACACACATGCCACGGACTACTGATGGAAGAAGTGGTGGTTAAGAATATATAAGCGATCATAGCTATTAAACCTACTTTAAAACAATTCAACGTTACTCGAGTTTGTGACCATATCTACCAAAAAAACAATTAAACTAACATGCTCACTTTGTGTTTTGTACGTATCATCCCGAGATTAACAGGAGATATATCAACTACCACGTGGCTTTTAATGTGTTAAATTGATTCAGATTTCATAGGTAAGTTATATTAGAAAAAAACTAACAGAACTAAAATCAGTATGTCTCATCACTATCAGAAGAAAATAGTAATGAAATATAAGAGGCCAGAGTACAATAGCGCAGATATGGGCAAGGGTAACTCTTTCAAAGTAGCCGGCGCGGGCGAGCTGGCGAGGTCGCACGGGCAATTTACTTCCCATTCATAGCCACTGTTAGTGCCGACCTTTATTGCGTTTAGCCTGTAGTTTGGATGACGCATTGCTCAGTGGAACTGTTTTATACTTCTTATATTTGATTTACAGTATTGCGGGACGTGCTCGCTGGGTAATTTGGAGTTTTATTTTTTCCATTCACATAGAATCTTCATTTACCGGTGTGAATATTTATCTGTATATATGTTCCATATAAATCTGACTCAGACACTGAGTCGATGGATGTAGGTTCGAATACTAGCAAGTAAGTTGCAACTGTCGGTAAAAAAAAAAAACATAGTGATGAAGCCATAGTTTAATGATAGAGCTATGCCTAAGTCCGTCTGGCTAGCTACTACTCTCAAGCTGAAAATCTGTCGCCAAGAACATGTTGGTGCGTTTCGGCACTACGCTTGAGAGTCAGCTCCCTCTATGCTTAGCATGTTTACCATTTTAGAACACATCATATTTTTTTCTTTTTGTACAAGTGCGTATTCCTCTGACGAGTTTTTGTTACGGACATTGTTAGACTTCATATAGTTGTATCAGTTTTTAATTTTTTGCTGTTTATATTATTGGTTTCTATGTCCATATTATTTGTTCCTTATGTTTACTTGTCTTACGATTTTGATACAATAGTTGATAAAGTCATTTTTAGTTTTTTTGTCAAAAATTAGTAGATATTTTTTTCTGATTTTTGATTCCGGTTTTCATCTCTAAATCCGCTCGGTCTCTACAATGCATTGGACATTCGTGTGATGAGGTGCGTTACACTTTCCTGTACTTCTGGATCACAAAGACACGACGGGCTCTCTTTGCACTTGAATATCATCATTTAACATCAGATGAGATTGTGATCATACGCTAAAATCGGGATATATCAAGTTCTTCCAACATAAGGTGAAGAGGCATCTGCTAGTCGGTATAGCAGCGATACCTGCCGTTGGTATTGAAGGCAACTTTCGCCGTTATTTTATTATTTTATTAGGTAATCCGCAGCCATTTTAGGGAATTAGTGAAAAAACGTCCTATTTGTTTCTATTAAGCAGTACAAGAAATGAATAGCTTTTTTAATCGGTATTTCGTTGACAATTCGTCTAAAAGAAAATTATAATTGTGAGATTGCAGTTCCAAGCTAAACCGATTATGAATAAAAAACAACAAAATAAATGACTTGTTAAGGTTTAAATGTGAAAAAGCTTTTCACTAACGTAACGCACTACTGAGCCTGCGAGTCGGTTCCCTGTGGACTTGGATTTAAATGTCCACTTTATATACAGTATGCTTTTACGTGAGACGTTATTATAAAAAGAAATAGATAATTGCTGTGTTTTAAATATATACACACGTATCCGTAACAGAAATAAGTGGATATGAAACCGAAATAAAATTACCCAGTTTCGATCCAAAGAAATTTTTTTTAATTGTGTAACTCAATCTTAACATGCAAAGAGTAGTAAATACTTGTAATCTAATACCTTTAAACGAGCAATTCTTGTATATTTTTATATTTGTATATATTCAGAATCTCGAAAACGGCGTCATCTATTTCCGTGAAGCTTAGTATGGAGGTAGTTTCGGGGACGATAAATCGATCTAGCTAGATTCTATTCATAGAAAACTTTTTTAACTGAGTTTTCAGGCAATGAAACATATAGCTAAGGTATAAAGGTAAATTTCGCCGTCACTATCAAAACAAAAATAGTTCAGATGGAAATCGGTTACTTCGTAACTCCGTGTAACCCCAGTTCGAATCCGAGTGACAGCAGAAGATATAATATATATTTAAAAAAATAACTTTATAAGGCAAACGTAACAGTTTATTTTAATTTAAAAATGTTTTTTAAAGAACCGAGCTAGGCTCGGTCGCCCAGGTACTTAACATTACATTAGTAATTTTTGTATTGTATTGTATTGTATCTTGTAGTGTATTGAACTGTCCTGGTATAAATGCATGAAATAAATTAATTATAATAATAGTCTATTATTTTTTTTACGACATTTTGGCAACTAATATTCTAGATTACTATTGCCATTGTCGTAATATTACAAGCGTTCTGCGATCATTTCAATATTCTAATAATATATAAGAATATTATAGGGAGTTTTTGTGTCATCTCAGAATTTATGTTCCGTGGTATTATTTTCCATCGAAATCACTTATGCACAATAATTGAACTATATTACGTAAATGGCCACCAATATTACAAAATAGAGAGTCAGTTGACACAAGATGGTGAATTAAATATTTATTACTAACTAAGATAATAAAGCTATAATTATAATATAATATTAATAGCTAATCTTCAGTTGGAAAACGAACAGCTGTGTAAATCTACGCGTGATTTGGCACAAAAGCTTCAGCAGGTAGATTATTTGTCTCGCACAAATAATACCGAGCTTCAGTGCGTACCGGAGAACGGTAACGAAAATTTGTACAACATTGTACAACAACTTGGCAAGATTATTAAGTGTCCGATCAACGACACCGACCTCCAGTACTGCAGCCGTATCACCAAACTGAACACGTCGAACCCTCGTCCTCGTTCTATACTGGTCAAGTAAGCAGCCGCCGACTGCTCGACACGTTCTTGGCGGGGGCTATCAAGTACAACAAGAACAACCCCGGAGACATGCTGAACACCAGCCACCTGGGATACGGCGGGACGAAGAAGAGCGCGGTGTTTGTGAGTGAGCATCTGACGCCCGAGACTAAGGTGCTGCACGCGGCCAGACGGCAGAAGGCTAAGCTGTTAAATTATCGATTAGTATGGGTGCGCGGCGGCAAAGTGTACTTAAGAAAAATTCTGGGTACGTCCTGGTGAAGGACACAGACTTCCTTAATAATTGATCATAATAGTTTACTAGGTACACTCTGACCGGTGCTTATTTTACTACATAGATAGTTGATAGAAATACCACTTTTATTGGCATTTATTTAACTTTTTGCTTTCGGATTGTATACATTTTTTTTTTGAGTAATAATATTACTGTAACTGTCACTTTAGCACATATACATATTTCATCTGACTTTTTACCTTAATTTTTGTATGATCAACTTTTACTATCAGAACGTAAAAGAATTGAGAACAAAACTTTACCTTTTTTTAGTAACATTGCTTGTAGCAACTACGACGTAATTACACTCACAGAAAGTTGGTTGAACAGTAGCGTGTTTGACTCCGAGTTGTTTGATAACCGTTATGCGGTGTACAGAAGAGATAGGGAGTCTAGTGGGTTTCACTGTCACAAAAACGGTGGCGGTGTAGTGACAGCCGTGTCAAACAGAATTACTTCAAAACGCCAGCAGAGTTTTGAATCGAAGTGTGAGGATTTGTGGATCCAAATCGATGGTTCAGATGATCAAGGTAAAATTATACACATATTATTATGTGTAGTCTATCTTCCTCCGCCGATGCAAGGCCACATTTTAGATGAATTTTAAATAATATCGACAATATTTTAATTTAAGGAGATTTTAATCTTGGTTCAATTGTCTGGAATTTTTCGAACGATTTATATGCATCGTCATTTTGTGCCAATAATAGCTTATATAATAATACTATGTTAACAGATTTTGCTACTTTAAATGATTTAAAGCAATATAATAATCTATTAAACAATAAAAATATATTGTTAGATCTCGTTCTATGTAATTTTAACGTTAGTAATTTGAAAGCAGCGACTTACCCACTTACTGTCATTGATCCACTCCACCTTGCCTTTACGCTTAGTTTGTCATTTACTTCAGATGAAACTCTCTCACAAAACAATACTAGTCAATTTTGTTTCTATAAGGCTGACTACATCAATATTAGTAATTATTTAGGCGATATACAGCGGGAAGAGGAGTTTAAAATATGTGAATCTGCTGATAATATGCTGCAAATATTATTCAAACATATTCGTAAAGCTATTGTATATTCGTTCCTAAAACGAGACCTAAATCTAAAAAGTATCCCATTTGGTTTTCTCACAATTTAATTGGCAGCATAAAAGAAAAACTTAAATATAAAAATAAAATTAAAAAAATTAATAATAATCCTGTGGACCTACTAGCATTTAAGTTAGCAAAAAAACGTGTTGAACGACTGATAACAGTATGCTATAATTTTGATAGATCTCAACTAGAGAAAAATTTGAATAATAACCCAAAATTATTTTGGTCTTTTATTAAAGCAAAGAAGAAAGGTAATAGTAACTATCTTGCGCATATGGCGCTTGACCAAAACGTCGCTACCAATGGGAAAGATATTTGCAATCTCTTCGCTAAGAATTTTTCTTCTGTGTACAATGGGTATTCTTCCAGCCAATTTGCAGTAGCGCCCAATCAATTAGCAGGTTTATGTACAAGCAATTACATGGCGTCAAACAAATTCAAGGACGGTTAAGTTCTTAAAATCTTAAAGAGACTTGATGTTAATAAAGGCGCTGGCTCAGATGGCTTGCCAGCAGTTTTTGTCGCGAAGTGCGCTAAATCACTTGCTCATCCTCTATGTCTGATTTATAATAAATCTTTAAGTTCTAACTGTTTTCCGTCAGACTGGAAAGTAGCTCATGTATTGCCTCTTCATAAAAGCGGGAACAAATACCAGATAAAAAATTACAGGCCTATATCCATATTACCGGTATTTTTCAAAGTGTTTGAACAGCTTCTACATCCTATTTTTGAAGAACATTTCAAACAACTTATGGATCCCCACCAACATGGTTTTATAAAAGCAAGGTCCACAGCAACTAATTTGGTTTCATTCGTCGACAGAATCTCTAAACAGCTGGACACGTGCTCCTCAGTTGACGCTTTTACACCGACTTCAGCAAAGCTTTCGAAAAAGTCCAACATTAATTGCTTCTCAGCAAGCTTTCAGCCTATGGAGTAGCAGAACCTTTGCTGAGTTGGTGTAGTTCCTATTTGACGGAACGTAAATCATTGGTTGTCACAGTTCTGATCCTTACATAGTCCTATCTGGAGTTCCATTTGGATTGGATTGGATTTCATTTGGATCCTTTATTTTTTAACATTTTTGTTAACGATATTGGTAAATGTTTCCATCATTCCAATTACTGTCTGTTCGCTGACAATTTAAAAATATTCAAATCAGTCAAGACATCTAATGATACTCTGCTTTTGCAGCAAGATCTTGACCGTCTTGCTGTTTGGTGCCAGGATAATAAGATGGACCTAAATGTAGACAAATGCTACTTTATACATTTCTCCAGGAAAAAAAGCAACCCTAATACTAATTATAAACTTAATAATAATTATCTCAATGAAGTAACGTTCATAAGAGACTTGGGGGTTACATTCTAATGTTAATGTTAATTATTATCTATAATAAGTTCCGGCTGAATAGGCACATTGATAATTTATGTAACGAAGCCTTTAAGTGCCTGGGTTTTGTTTTGCGTAATTGCAGGGTTTTCAGACATCCTAGAACGAAGATAGAATTATACAATTCTCTAGTACGAAGCCATTTGGAATACTGCAGTGTCGTATGGAATCCCTTTTACAAGGTTTATAAAAAAAGGATCGACAGTGTTCAAAAACGCTTCATGTGGCATTTGACCTTCCCCTGTAAAGCAAAGGCTATCCACTCGTATTCTGATCGGCTCAGCCATTTCAAAATCTAGTCGCTGTCCGAACGTAGACGCACTTTCGATCTTCTTTTCTTGTACAAATTAGCGAATGGCTTACTCGACGTTCCCTATCTCCTGTCAAATCTCAACTTTGCTATACCCACGAGACTCCCTAGATCTACAAGACTTACATGTATCATCAAAGAAACACACAGTAATTCTAACCTAGGTAAAAACTCACCACTTAACAGATTAACTCGTGAGTTTAACAGCACATCGAAACAAAATACAAATGTTGACTTATTCGCAGCAAACATCGCTATGTTTAGAAAGGAACTAAAAGGTGAAATTGTTTAATCATTATTCTCATTACAATAAATTAATTCTTTTCTATTTCTTTTAATTTTAATTTTTCCAATTGATCATACAAAATTCTGCTTCAAATCTCAAATTGCTCTTAGGTGTAATGTTTTTGTTTTTCTGCCTCCATTATGTTAACCTAGGACAGCTAACAATTATTACAATATCTAACCCAGTGAATTTCATAATTTCATATTGTAACCCCAACTGTTTGCTCACTGTCATACTAAGCATGCAGTCTACACCTCTAATTACGATGACACTTACCGTTACAAAGTGTGCGTCTCTTATTTTAATAATACATTGTGTCGGTGTTCAATAAATAAAGTAAAATCCATTTTTTTGTGTTCATATTTTTATTTATATTATAGTAATATTTTTTTTGTAATATTGAAATTTCTTGTGATTCTCTATCTATACTAATATTATAAAGAGGTAAAGTTTGTGAGTTCGTGACGTTGTAGGGGGTAATCTCCGGTGGAGCGCGTCTAATCTGCTACGCGCATGACACCCTAGTCGTCGCCCGGGGGGAGGACTGGAGAGAGGTAGAGCGCCTGGCCACGATGGCCACAACCCTCGTGGTCAGGCGCATAAGAAGGTTGGGCCTCAGGGTGGCCCTCGAGAAGACCGAGGCCATACTCTTTCATGGGCCTCGGCAGGGGCCACCACCTGAGGCCCACATTATGGTGGAGGGCGCCCGAATCAGGGTGGGTGCCCACATGAGATACTTGGGCCTCACCCTGGACGGGCGTTGGCGATTCGAGTCCCACTTTGCGGGGCTTGGGCCACGAATTGCTAGGGCGGCGGCGGCACTCGGTCGGTTGCTCCCCAATATTGGGGGGCCGGGTGCCGGGTGCTGTCGACTCTTTATGGGAGTTGTGTGGGCGATGGCCGCTTACGGGGCACCGGTCTGGGCTGATGCCCTCGGTGCCACTTATGTGCGCGCGCTGCGCAGTACGCAGCGTACGGTGGCACTGAGGGCAATCCGGGCATACCGGACGGTGTCATCGGCGGCGGCCTTTACGCTCGCCGGCTCCCTTCCCTGGGAGCTGGAAGCTGGGGTGCTCGCCGCCGTGTACGAATTCACGGCGGCGAGGAGATGTAGTGGGAAGCCTCCGGCTCCCAGGGAGATAGAAGTTAAAAGGCCGGAGTTGCGGGAGGGGGCTATAGGGAGGTGGATGTAGGACCTGGCGGACGCATGCTTCGGGAGGTACACCGTCGACGCCGTCCGCCCGGTCCTGCGGGAGTGGATTGGGAGGAGATGGAGCTCCCTGTCGTTCAAGCTGGTGCAGGTGCTAACCGGACACGGTTGTTTCGGGTGGTACCTGCACCGGATCGCTCGCAGGGAGCCGACCGCCGCCTGCGATGAGTGCGGTGCTGAGGAAGATACCGCGCAGCACACTCTCTCTGAGTGTGCTGCGCGGGAGGTGGAGCGCCGTATACTGGCGACGGTGGTAGGAGAAGATTTGTCGCTGCCGAGCGTGGTCTCGTCCATGCTCGGCAGCGAGCAGGCGTGGCGAGCAGTGGCCTCCTTTTGTGAGGAAGTCATCTCGCAAAAGGAGGTGGCAGAGAGGGCTCGCGAGGTGGATCCCCTGAGTGGCCGTCTTCGCCGACGGAGGACCGGCAGGAGGAGGCGGCGATTTGCCCAACTTCTGCCACCGTAGTCGGACCTGAGGGGGTGTAGTCGGGGGCTCATCCCTTCATTGCACAGGTCCGGCGGACGAGGGGGGGCAGCTGGCGTGTACGCAGCTGCCTCTCTATAGGTAGGAGCCTGGCGGCAACCTTTCACCGGATGGACCGTTGGGGCGGCTATTCAAGGGGAATAGCAGAGAACGATCCCTTGCTGCCCCAACATCACGGTCTGTCGGTACACCGTGGGGTTTTAGTCCGTGCGAGTCGGACATAACCCATCCTCTCCCCCGGGAGGGTGGGCATCAATAAGGGATTTCCCCACGTAAAAAAAAGGGGCTAATCTCCTGAATTACTAGTTCGATTTGAAAAATTCTTTCAATGTTATATAGCTCATTTATCGAGGATGGTTATAGGCTATATATTATCACGCTAAGACCTATAGGAGCGGAGCAACAATGAAGAATGTTTAAAAATCGGGGTGCTTTTTCCTCTTGAGAGCTTTCGTTGCATATTAGTTAGCCCAAATTAACTATGTCCACGCGAACGAAGTCACGGGCAGAGGCTAGTATCCAATAAAGAAATTAATTATATATAATTGTTTGGATACTTCAATGAATAGGGGAAAAAACAAGCAAATTAAAAATATAGTACGATTATTTAATAAAACTCTTTTTATGAAATGTGTTTTAAATCAATAAATTTTATTCAAATATATTTACATGATAATATAAAAAGTCATGGTGGTCTAGTGGCTTGACCAGTGGAATATCCTTCCGATGTCCGTGGGTTCGAACCTCAGCATGTACCAACGAATTTTTCGGAATTCGCGTATATTTACTAAATTAAATTGATAGTTCTATAAGATGACGGTGCAGGAAAACGTCGTGAAGAAATCTGAACCTAAGAAATGTCCTTCTAGTACCACTGTATGTAGAAAAACATAGAGGTGTAAATTTCGCAAAGTTTGAAATTACCAATTCGTCGTGGACTAGTGTGGTGATTATATCGGGAAGAGGCCTACGGCCCTGATGATAGTGATGATGATGAATATTTCATAGAAATATTATATTCAATAATACACAATAAACTATAAATATTATTATTATCTTGATTTTTAATGGCGTTTTTAAATCGAATTATACTGTGAAACAGTTCTGGAGCAGTGCCGCGATGTTTGGTGATGTCATCTGAAACAAAAAAACAGCCTGTATACGATATAAGCGATATAAATGTGAACAGAATGTTGTAACCTCGGAACTAGCGTCGACAGAATGTCGTGTGACACGGAAATATGGTGTGCTGTAGTACTGTGCGACACAGTAGGGAACTCAAGTACGGAACCGCGGGTGGTCCTTGCATCACAACGACTTTATTTTATGCATTAATTTGTTTTTTATTTAATATAATTGTTACACATGAAGGTCTACGTGTATCGTGTTTTATACAATAGGCATATTAGAAAAAGAATTTATTCGTAATAAGCGAAAAATAGTCTTCATTAAATTTACTTAAACTACATGTATCTAAACTATTCATAATGATAAAGCACGAAATCCGTCATTATTTACGTTTGAAAAAGAGCAAATAGAATTTCTTGATCCAAAAATATTTTTGATTTTATTTGTAGGCGAAAGAAATATAAAATAATAAATTATACACATGCAAGCATGGTGTATTTGAAAATAATACAGAGAACATAATCATTCGCTGATATTTTCAGAAATATCAAAAAAATACATTTGTAAGTATTAAAGTATCTAAAAAAATTTGATAGTTATGGTTTAACATAACTAAATTTAAATTATACTTATCGTAAGTTTTTTTTTCCTCGATCTGACTACGCTATTTACCTAGCAGGGTTAAGACTTAAGCTTCACGGGACTAGGATACCGGACATACGGGTTCATCAGGTTTTAAAGATTATGAAATGAGTTAATAACAGTTTTTCAATATAGGTTCAGTTTCAGGAAATAATTCCTTTTTCGTGTTATTTATACTAATATATTAATAATATTATAAAGAGGTAAAGTTTGTGAGTTTGTGACGTTGTAGGGGGTAATCTCAGAAACTACTGGTCCGATTTGAAAAATTCTTTTAACGTTATATAGCTCACTTATCTGAGAATGGTTATAGGTATATATGGTATCGTTACGCTAAAACCAATAGGCGTGGAGTACCAATAAAGAATGTTTAAAAATCGGGTATTTTTGTTCCTCTCGAGAGCTTCCGATGAGTATTAGCATTCGTATTCTACGCAACCGAAGTCGTGGGAAGAGGCTAGTTGGAAATAAGTATAGATAATTAAAACGTTAACAATTAGATGCAGAACCAGATGCAGCAGAAATCGTATAAATCCATATCAAGAACTACTACTTTTAAAGTTAAAATGAAATTCGATTTAAAGTGTCTTGAAAGCGATGAAGTGTTTTTCTTATAATAAAATACCAAAATACAAATGGAAAATGAGTCTCGAAGTAGTTGAAAAAATTGGCAACGATAATGAGGAGTTATTATGGTTATTGTTGTTAACGGAACAAACTTTCCATTAATTAAAGAGGATGTTTATCATCCACGTTTATATATAAATGTGTCAGATTTATTATTACCTCGTTTGCGTCTTAGTCCACTAAAAATATACAATTTTCGGAAAGCAGATTATGGAAAAATAAATAGCTTGCTTAAATTACATAACTGGCAAAATATTAATTTCTCAAAGTCAATGGATGAAGCTTTGAGTATTTTTTATGGAGAACTGAATAAAATAATAAGTAGTTGTGTACCCTTTACTACAAAATCTGATTCAAGAGCTTTTCCGGTATGGTATTCCAAATAATTAATACATATAATAAAGGACAAATTAAAAGCACACAAGAAATAGAAAAAATACAGTAACCCACATGACTATGATGAGTTCTCACTTTTTTTACGTGCTAGACAAAAAGTTTGTGCAAAAACAATGTCACAATCATTATCTGTCTCACATGTAACAACTTATTCGCTCTAATCCAAAACAACTATGGTCTTATTTGAAATCATTGCGAACTCATAGTTCAGGGTATCCTAACAGGTTAACCTTAGGTGAAAAAGAGCATACCTCTGAACATGAAATTTGCAATGGTTTTAACAATTTTTTCGAAATTGTCTTCACAAATTCTAATTCACTCTTGGATAACGAAAATTTTTCATCAAACATAGTAACATCAGATGCGATGGATAACTTAGAGTTTAAAGAAGAAAGTGTATGTAAAATTCTAAAATCTCTTATAACCAACAAAGGATCTGGGAGTGATAATATTCCACCACTTCTTTTTAAAAATTGCGCAGAAAATCCAGCAAAACCAATAACTGATTTATTTAACCTTTCACTTAGTAAATACTGTTGTTATCCTACAAAATGGAAGGAAGCCCTTATAGTACCAATACATAAAAGTGGAATTAAAATGGAAATTTAAAATTATAGACCTATATATATTTTAAACACATTAGACACAATTTTTGGAAAATTAATTTATAATTATGTTAGTCCTCTAGTTGTTAAATCAATACCAACTCATCAGCATGGATTTATGAAAAAGCGATCCACCATTACTAATCTATCTGTGTTCACAGACAATGTACTAACTAGTATGGATAATAAACAGCAAGTTGATGTTATATATACTGATTTCAAGAAAGCGTTTGATCGTGTGGAACATATTATTTTGATGCAAAAACTTTATTTTCTTGGTATACGTGGTAACTTGCATAGATGGTTTCAGTCTTATATTACAAATAGGATGCAAGCTGTAGTAGTAGTGGGTGGTTCTCGTAGTGATTTTATTAAAATACCTTCTGGAGTTCCACAAAGATCAATTCTAGGTCCGCTACTATATAACGCTTACCTATTCGACTTTGGAAATTGTTTTAAATACTCAGAATTTATAATGTTTGCTGACGATAAGAAAATTTACTTAAAAGTTAAATCAGAAACTGACTGTATAAATATTCCACATGATATTATTACTTTTGAGAATTATTACAAAAAGAACAAAATTACAGTTAATGTTGATAAGTGTGTAACTATCAGTTTTTCACGTAAATTAAAAACTATTAACTTTCAGTACTATATATATGATATTCCTATTTAAAAAGTTGACAAGGTCAGAGACTTGGGTGTTATTCTTGATCATAAGCTGTCTATGAATGATCATATAGATGTAATTGTTAGTAAAGCATATAAACAATTAGGCTTTATAAAACATATATGCGAACCATTCAAGAATGTAGAATGTATTAAAGTCCTGTATATTGCGTACGTAAGGAGTATTCTTGAATATGCTTCAGTTTATGGTCACCTCAATATAATAAACATATAGATAGCACTGAAGCCATCCAAACAAAATTTGTCAAATTCTTATGCTACAAAGATTTTAAACAATTTACAAACTACGGTGACTTATGTAGCTATTTTCATTTAGACTCTTTAGAAGTTGGGCGTCGACAGCATGATATGATGTTTTTGCATGCTATACTATCGGGTTATATTGATTGTCCCGATCTTTTGGGTTCTATATCACTACGAGTGCCAACATACTGCACAAGAAAAGCACCGCTGCTTGCAGTCCCATATGCTAAATCCAATTATGCACAAAATTCAGTACTATGTCACATTGCTAGAACCTATAATGATATATATGATACGATAGACATATTTTGTTATTCACGGAATATATTTAAAGGTGAAATTATAAAATTAGATCGCGCTATTATTATGTGAACAACAATATTTAAAAAGGTATAAGCACGTAAATATGCACGCACAAGAATAGCAAACACGCGGATACATACGCTCACTCACACACAACGCCTCATTCACACACCCACACAGGCATATACATCCATCTAAGTTCGCAACACACCCACTCACATATAGTTTTAAGGCCAGTTTTATTTATATAGCTATCATTATTAATTATCAATCACTTTGTTATATTAGAGAAATTCTATTTTGGCTGTAATTATTACATATTATAAGTTATTTTATAAAAACCCATGTAAGCTGTTGAATTTCCAAATAAATAAATTAACAGTGCATTATTGGACGTGTATTTTACATAAGTTCTTGATTCCTTTCCAGTGATATAATGAATTAAAATTATATGAACAAAACAAACTTAATGAATAACTTCCAAGAACGCTTGAAAAGGCCCGATTAATTTTATTGCCTTTAGCTAATTCTATCAAATACTCCGGTTGTCGTAATGGCGTAATACAAAATAAGTCCTTTAAAAACTAATGTACGCCCGTAATGCCTCTTTGCGACTTCCAGACGTACCACGGCAGTGTCTTGGTTATGTTATATTTCCTTTGATTCTTCACAGGCATACAAAAATAAACATTAATGGTATGTGAACAGAACACAATATTGAATGCGAGTTTAGGACAAGTTAAGGCACAGTCCTCGAGAAGCCAGATTAAAAACTTGTGAGTCGAGACTCGCTGTGTCACTGCGAGTGGAAAATGAGTTAAATAAGGCAATACATTTTAATTAGAGGGTGGGATCTGCCCTTTATTCGTGGAGCGGTAAGTCGCCGCTGTTTCTATTATTGAATTTCATGTTTAATTAATTCGAAGATTCAGATGATCCCGCGGCCGCTAATCTGATCTTTGTTTATTCATCGCTGAGTCAGTTTTACTTAGACAAAGGTGATTTAATCTTTTAATAGGCTTTATTTATTTATTAAGTATATAGAATAATATCTTCATACTAATTGTTGAGTATCATTGACTTGCTTCGTTTAGGCGCGTTATGTTCTTATATCAGCTTATGCATAACTATTGTCTATCCATATATCAGGTGACTGTTTAAATAGTAGCAATATTTCTAGAGGACACCTTGTACTCGATTCTTGTTCAAAATCAATTAGAAAAATAGGTGCTTATTAATATTTGAACTAATTTGGCTAGAAAATACAAAAATTATACATAATCCTCTTCTAAGCGTCTATATTAAAGCACAGTGTCAATAAGCGTCAGGTGATTTCATTTTCATTTCAAAGAGAACGTGGGAACGTCAACAAAAAAGGGTTTATTGCCCGTTTACTATCGAACGTTATTAATTCCGCGCTGCGCATTGTAGCTTTTGGCACCGGTCATTGTACTTGCATTTATTATTTTATTTACACGTTTGTAGGTATATTTTTGAAAATCTTAGAAGAAACTTTAACTTAATTTTTCTTAGTTGTTTATTAGTATTTATTTAATTATTATTATTTTATATGTTAAATGTGACCATGAACTGTCGTATCCCAGAATATTGCAAGTATCTAACTTTTCATTTGGCACATAAGTCTTGAGATTGTCCAGTAGAATAACCAGTGGACTAGTGAAAATAAAAAAAAGTCTGGTGGTTTAGTGGTTTGATCGGTGGAATATTCTTCCGATGTCCGCAGAATTGTGGAATCCCGGCATGTACCAACGAACTTTTTTGAATTCGTGTACATTAAACTACTAATTACAGTTAATTAACTAACTACATTAAATGTACTAATTTAAATTGGCAAAACTATCGGCTGACAATGAAAGGAAACATCATGAAGAAACTTGAACTTGAAAAATGTTCTTATAGAACTATCGTATGTTGGAAAATATATAACTGTGGAATTTGCGAATCTGGAAATCGACAATACATCGTGAGTTGGTGTGGTGATTGTGTCCATACCTTCCTTCAAAAAGAGGCCTGTATTTGGACCCCTTACAGTCTGATGATGATGATATTCAACAACGATGTAGGGTTCTAGACTGTTTGTATTCTACTGGATTGTTACTACGACGCATATGGCGATAAGTCTGTTATAGTAACTGAAAAAGGGTTTTGTAACGTCTTAGAAAGTTCCAGTGTACCTATATTTCAAGAAGCTTTTAAGTGGACGACTGATCATAGATTATGGAATTCTAAAAGGTCATCCATGTTTTTGAATAGCATTATGCTTAATTTTTGTAATAATGTAGTCATTTTTTCGTGCTCCAATAAAAAAAAAATATCCTATAAGTTTTATCGGTCGGTTGATATTTAATGCACTTAGATGAAAAATTACATTATTTCTCTAATTCGTGTTTTCACTGATGTTGTTTAAAAATATCCTCAACTGTTAGTTGGTTAATCATATCGATGTGATAACTATTTATCTACTTATGTAATTTAGAATATATTTAGTTATATATACACTTTTTTTTAAAGTGCCTACGTAGCTGGCCTAACAAGACCTTAACTGCTTTATCGGACTATAGTATATATACACTTTCAGTTATTAAAATTACACAATATATGTTTAACAAAACTTTAGACAAGATAATGTCACAATCATTATTATTACATTTGTAATTAAGCATTGAGTTTATACATATAATACATATATACATATAAATTATGTTAATTTGTCTGTCGTTGGCCGGACTATTCAACGAAATGCTGAAATTGCTTTTGACGCCACTTTTATTGACATATAGAAGATTTTTCAAAGTATTATTATATCATTAAAATTGTCCATATGTGGTGAGAGGTACAATAAATATTGTAAATCAATTCTAAGTGTTAAATAATAATAAAGAAATCATAATTTAAAAATAAATAAGTAGGAAAGGTTGAAATAGGTAGTCGCTACAAACTGAAAATAAATCTAGTTTTATGTAAATGATGTCAAGGGCACCAGCTAGTTTAGATTGTCAAAGGTAATTACAATAAAAATATTTGATTAGTTTGTACGCGTTAGTTTGAACATATTTTTTTATGTGTGTAGTTTTATAGTTTAACAAACAAAATGAAGGTACGCTTGTGACATTGTACCAACGCTCGCATCTTCTTCAATACCTATTAATAAAAATTAACATAATCATGTGAAACAAAGTACTAGTTCATCTTAATAACAAACTAACCCGCAATAATTAGTGTTTATCGCGATATAGCCGATAATTTTCACTAACGATCCCCGCGTGGCGCCGTTACTATGGGCAATTAGACCCTCAAGATCTGTCCCAAGGACCCGCAGCGCTGAATGATAAGGCTCAATAAATCTTAATGTGTAACGTGAATGCTCTGACCGTGGTATCCTCAGTTACAATTTAATCGTTATGATATTTTGAAGAGATGCTATCATAGTGTGGTAGTATGTTGGAATTCTTGCGAGTAAGGCGGGCCTTTCGTTGAAAGAAAAGATCATGATTTTTATGCTCGGCTGATTTACTATCACAATCAGGTTTTAAATCTGTCTCCAAGCTTCTATAGGTGTGATCTGACAGCTTAGCTTAAAAAATAGATCTCTAGATTTAGCATGTTTGATATATTTGACCATATCGTCCAAATAATTTATCAATCTAATGAAATACCAAAGCTTAAAATGGGAATTATAGATTCCCAAGTCGTAATTACTAATTTAAAAAAAATGATTTCAAAAATAATACACAGGTAGTAGTAATATCGTTGTGTTCCGCAGTATCTTTATTTTATTTTTAGCAATCAAACTTCTAGTAGATTATTATTGCCATTTTAGCTTAGGTAGTGGATATTACATGTTTATTGTAAACATTTCAATGAACGAAAAGGATGATGGTCGTCTTGTTAGAAGTTTCCAAGAAGTTTTTGTGGCAAATTAGAATCCATGCTCCGTGCTATTATTTCCGATTCACTTCACTTGTGCACAACAACCGAACGGTATTACATAAAACACCAACATTATTACAAAATACAGAGTCAATAAAATATATTTTTTTTTTTATATTATAGGGGGCAAACGAACAGACAGGTCACCCGATGGTAGGTGATCACCGCCGTCCATAGACACTTGCAACACCGGAGGAGTCACAAGTGCGTTGCCGGCCTTATATATTATATAAAATCCACTACATGATATTTCTAGATGCCCTGATTAATATCTGTAATCTGTATTTAATTTTTTTCACTACAGTTTACTGAATTACCTAGAGACTTTTATCTTGATGTTTTCACTCTGGACGTGGTATACCAATGATAAATATGAATTAGTCAAGTTCGTTCATAAAACATCTAAAAGTATTTTATATATTAGTATAATTATGTTAAACAGGGCGCTTTAACATTACATTTCTAGTTTGTCATATAAATACAATAAAAAAAAATTATCATTTGATAATACATTAAACAAATGTGTTTATTATGCCTAGTTACGTATAGTTTCCGTGGTGTAGCGGTTATCACATCTGCCTAACACGCAGAAGGCCCCCGGTTCGATCCCGGGCGGAAACATTTTTTTTTACACCACACACCATTACTCATTAGATAAATTCCAGTACATAGACTAACGGCGTTAAATAAATTCAAGCATCGGTTACTGTCACCACGCCGTATAAGCGTTGGAGTGACACAGTCGGCTTTGAAATAGTTAAATATATGGATATGTTGAAATTTAAACTTTAGCATTTGAAAAATAAACTCAATAATTTCACGACAAAGCTTGTTAACTCTACAGTGACCATTATACAATAGCTGTTGTCTCAGTAATCAATGAAACAATCATATAGTTTTGTGTATTTCGGGTTTCCATTAAATTGTATTCTTGCTGTGTGATAGATAAAAATAATTAGGTCCAATTATATAGCCAACATACATCTAGTGTATAATATCCACAGTAATATACTTAAGCCTGTTGTGCTCTAAGATAAGTCGTATAACCAATTGCTGGGAGGTTTGCAGGACGGCATGATAACGGCGACTACGGATAGGTTGTAGATATCTCGGTGCTCGCTGTTGTTTTTGAATTGAGCTGTGTTTTACCAACAGACACAGTACAGTCACTGTCTCGTGCTAAGATAAAAAAAACAACATGAAGTGAATATATCTTCAGAGAGATCTTCAGAGGATCTACTGCTTAGATTTTAAGGATAGAACTGATCTGTATATTAATTTAAATAAATATGGTAATGTAAGTATATACAAAAAAATGTGGGTCCGGTAATCTACTTTTAATTAATACGTTTGTATTTTGTACTCAAGTGTTAATAAAAGAATTGTTTCCGCCCGGGATCGAACCGGGGGCCTTCTGCGTGTTAGGCAGATGTGATAACCGCTACACCACGGAAACTATGTTTATGACAGGCTAATCAGATCTTTTATATGTAACCGTTCCTATATAATATATATTATTATACTATATTATCTTATATTATCATACTGTACTACAATAAATAATGGCAGTCTGTAATTGTTCCTAGTGTCGGAAAAAGGCCTCTTCCTGAGGAAAAGTTATAGTATACCATCCGAGAAATCACACGATAGTTTTCTTACGTACGATGTTGTTGCAAAAACATATCTCATCCGATAGTGTTATCTATATAAATTAGTTTACGCAGATTTCAAAAAATCGTTAGTACACGTCAGGCACTGAACCTGCGAATATTTAATGCATATTCCACCGGTCAAGATTACCCCGAATTTATTGTATTGATTAGCTCTACATTTTATTTCAATATATTTATAAAAAATTACAAATGTCCCACTGCTGGACAAATACGATTGTCGTGGGGCCACTCGCACATGACAACCTTAGAAGTCTATAGTTCTAATATACATTCCTTTACACGGTGCTGGAATCCTTTATAAATTCAAGGATTTAAGGACAATCCCCTTGAATTGTTCTCTCTTAAATATCTCTACCTACATCCTAAAGTATATGTTAGTTTCACCGACCGTTTTAAAAGTAAAATTTTTTTAAGTAGATTTTTATGTGATCTATTTCACTACACACCGTCGTTATGTGATGCCAGTATGTTCTTATTATGTACAGATGGTAGAGCCATGCTGAATCTATTACTGGTGTCAGCGTGAATGGGTCGGCTCGTCCGGGGTAGAGTACTACCTGACCCATAGAAACATCGACGTGAAGTAATAATGCCTGCATTGTTGCATTGGTCAGTGAGAGCGCCAGAAGTACACCTACCCTCCACCTTGCCCCTTCCTCACTCCCTTCCCTCGAACATAAGCTGACAAAGCATTTGCGACTCCCTTGGTGTTGCTAGTGTCTATGGATGGTGGTGATCATTTAATATCAGGTGGTCCACCTGTTAGTTTTTCTCCTATGATATAAAAAAAAATGTTGTATTGCGAAGTACCGCGCGGTTGTTAGTGTAATATAAATATATTATAACCACGACGTTCAAAACCCAAGGTTAATCGCGCCGTTTGATTATTATATTTTATATATTGTTTTGAAAAGCAAAGTCCAATAAACGTCAGCGGCCATTTTGTTTCTACGTGCCGGTGACAGTTTACGAGGTGCTATCAAAAAGGAAGCAATTAAAAGCACTGTAAAAATTTAATTTGTTCGTTTGTCGTAAATCACGGGTGGAGTCGCGCGCACTTACATGTCAAAACCGATGAGACGCAGGCCCCGGAACGTGTTTCGATAAAAAATAGCGGCTAAGATTTGATTCACTTTTTTATGACTGTGGGTTCTGTACACATTTATTTTTGAACAAAAAACTTTTTGAGCAGTGTTGACCAAATAAAAATAAATAGATTAATCTATTTGGCATGGGGAAAACTCATGGGTTCGCATCACTAATGATTTCGACATGCTCATGACGTATTAGGCTCGCGCCAGACTAGCGTCACGTAGTACAGCGGTCTGTGTACATGTAAAATTGATGTATTGTATTGGGCTTGTGCAGCCCATCATACTTTTGATTGATTAGTAAACTGTACAAAAATGCATATAATTATTACTCAGACTGAATGGATTCAAAAACTAGACTAATGTTAATAATTCTAATTCAGAAATTATGAAATTTAAATAATTAAGACTACAATTGATTTCAAAATTCAAAAAAGTACACAGTTATACCATTGTTTTGAGTTTTCATATTTGTGGGTAGTTCTTATGACTATGTCGACATTTTTATTTTAGTTTTTTAGTATATATCATTCCTTTTACAAAATATGAAAATAAAGTAAATGTGAAACCATAAACAATTACGACATATGAGGTAAGCGATAACAATATATTTAGCGCAGAATTACTACGGAAAGCCGTACTCAAATAAAACTGAAATTAGAAGCAAAAACAAATTAAATAACATTTATAAGACTAAATTGTTTTAAATAGGATTTTTTTTAACTAACAATTAATAATTATATATTAATAATATCAGTTGAAATAGGATCACAGCCGAAGTTATTTTAGATATTCCCCCCCCCCCCCCCATTCTATTTACATGTTCCGTGTTCATTTATCTTCTCAAAATGTATCATAATTAAGTATAAACTAAATTCATTGTTACACGATCTTCTATGTAGCAGATTAGTGTAGTTTCACTACGTGGTTAGTGCTTATCAGAAAAAGTTATAAATTTCAAAATAGATATGGCATATCTTATCGGCTTTAGGAATTTTATTTATGGTCTATGAAATAGTTAAAATTAATGGTATTAAATTTTTTCATAAATATTATAAATGTGAAAGCAACTTTGTCTTTTTATCACCTTTTTAACAGACTTAAAAAAACGAGGAGGTTACTATGTTCGGTTGTATGTTTTTTTTTATGTATGTTAAACGATATCTCCGTCAATCGCAAACCGATTTTAATAATTCTTTTTTATTTGAATTTGCTATACTCAAAGGTGGTCCCATATGAATAATGTAATATACTTTTCTAACTGCAACAAATTTGAAATTTCGGTTGGCATCGGTTTCAAATATATCTCTAGGTAGCGCAAATATTCATAATTGTTATTGAATTTGATTAATTTAATAATATATTTATTTTTCACTTTTCAGTGCTATAAGTTTTTGATTTGAAGTCGGTACAATTTTTTTTGTATTTTTTTATTATTATTACCAAACTACTGAACAAACATCAATAGATTTTCAGAAAAAATTAGTCTGGAATTTATGTCAGTATTAACTACGATTGTTGTAAGGAAATAAAAAAAATCCTTTCGTGTTTTCATAATTATATGTCACGGAACCCCAAACACGATAATAAAATTTCGGAGACATTAAAATTTTAACTTCCCAATTCGAACTTTTGACCTGATTAACGACAAGTCAATGTAGTGTAGGGGAAATGGCTTTTTAATTATTTCAAAATAATCCTTATTGTTAGAAAAATAATCTTTATTTTTCTTCGACTGACTTCCTTTGGATAACAAACTTATCTTTAGAATTTGAAATGGCGCTAGTGTATTACCGGCCATCAGACAACGTAACCTTCTGTTTTAATGCCAAACTCTTCCATCATCAAGTGATAATTGTTAATTTTGCAGTTACAAAGAACTACATAATTTTATGGGGATATAAAAAAATAAAATCTGTGTAGTAAGTCTGTAATGGTTAAATGAATATTCTTCTATAGGAGAACACATGAGATGTTTAGTTTTTGAAATTATCAAGTTTCTAAATAACTGTGTAACATAAGTGGATACTCTCGAAGAAATAAATTCTTGAACAAATTTACTATGCTCCTGTCAAATATAAATATACACAGATTAATGAGTTCGTTTTTTGTTCATACAATCTTCAAAACTGGTGAACTTTTACTTACATATAAAGGTTTTCTTAAAGCGTTAACTAGGTCATATGTATTACACTTCTACACATGATGTTCTGTGTTGAATATATAGAATAGAGTTAACTTAAAAACAGTAAAAGAAAAAATATTAAGTTGTAATAAAAAAAGTACAATAGGAAAAAAGGAAAACTGCCCATCATTAATCTACATACTAATATCAATCGATAAAATCATAAAGCTAAAGAGCTTTATGATACTTGTTGATACAGTCATCTTTATTAAACTTTTCGTGTATAAAGGATGCTTAATTTCGATCATTAAAAATGTATTTTGAATGTTTTACATTGAATTTAGGATAGAAGTAACTAAACCCAACAACCGCCTTCCGATAGAACCACAGAGTTGAGATTTAGATCCACCCGCTTGATTTATGCGCTGTACAACAGAAATACGATCTTATTTCGATACAGTGTTACGTTGTACGCGGATCTCTAATCAGCGGTTAGGGAAAGTTGTGGAGCGGTATGATTACAATTTATTTTTAAATTTTCGTATTCATTAAGTAACTGTATTGGAAATACAATTAACACTTTTGTAATTTGAGCAACACAATTTGAGAACGATTAAGCATTTCATGTCCATTCAACTGTGCAAAGTGAGGGTAATGTTTTTCAGAAATGTCTGTCTGGTTATTAGGTACGTAGCTTAAATAGTTTCATAAATTTTACAAGTGTCGTAAAACTTCTAGTTAGATCTGAATTTGTGTATATATATACATATATATATAAATTTATAAAATGAGACCCTTCAAATATATAAAAAACAAAATTATCAGTATGTGCATGCGGAGAAAGTGAAACTTCTTTGGCTTATTGTATTAAAATATATATTTATATATATAAATATTCATAAACAATGTACTATACGATGTCCCGTACTATAAATACCTAACTACACAATCATTTTTGTATACCATTAGAATAGACGTTACATACTTACATAAACATACAAATACATTTCTACTTTACGTTTAACGCGTAGCAAAATTTTTTATTTACTGTGCCATAAGAAGTTTCACTAGAATAAATGAATTGTTTTATTCATGTTTTGTGTACTGCACAGCTACCTACACTACCTTTAGAGCGACCTAGAAGTTGGCGTTATCTATAACGTACGAGATGTCGTTAGATTTGACTTAGTTTTGGGAATGCGGTGGGCTATACCTATAATAATTTACATGTCTGTGAATCTAAAAAGAGAGGAGGAGTTTAACTGACCAACCCGTTTTTAATAATGCGACTAAAAATAAGTGAAGGTAAAGCAGTTCAGTACCTTTTTTTCTTCTATTTATCAATTGATCCTATTTATTATTTTGTTTGTTTAATAGCTATTCACGAGATGTAGTGCTTCTTCATGCTTCTTACGTCTACAGTCTACAACAACATTTGTACAATACTAAAAGAAAAAAAAGAAATGTGGATAATAGTTTATGGACCTGTGAAAAAAATGTACTCTTTATTATGGTCGAATTCAAACAATTGGATGACCAAGTACATCTATAACATTATACTTTTATTAAAAATATTCTAAATGTCTACTCTATGAATGTTATTTCGTAAATATTGTCAGACAAGAAACTGTTCTCTGGGGACCAATAGAAACCCGAGGCGAGGGTGACCACACTTTATCAGTCATCCGATCTGATAGGACACGTCTTAGGCTCAAATTGTGTTATAAATTCGCCTATATCGGACACAGGGTCCAATTAACTGTTAACTGCTAAATTTTATTGCCGATTTAGTGTCCAGTTTAAAATGACCACTGGTCCACTGAACGTAGTTTAGTTCTACGTAAGATTTATTAGTATTCGTTGTAATGTGGTGTCGTGTTATATTGAGGTTCGTATAATGGCGTTTTATTTGTTAACTATGATGTAAGCATTATTATAATTGTGATTACATAAGAGCGATGTGGTAACTTATTGTATTCTTTCTAGACCACTATTCCATCTGACATCACGTGACTGTGTAGATGGAAATCAAAATCTATAGTACTTTATTAAGTTTAGGTACTGAGAAAACGCTTATGAATGTTAAATCTATCAACAGTTCGGACAAACAACCTAGTCATCCAGAAAAAAAAAATTAATGCGGTAGGCCTTTTAACTGCAACTGCCAAGCCATATAGGTGATATATTTTCAAATGATATGTAGAACTTAATCGTAGGATCATTAGAGAATTTCCGATGTTATGATTTTATTATAATATTATTTTCATTACTTACGACAACTAATAATATAACTTGTAATTTACTATGGATAAGTAATTAATGAAGACATCTTAATTTTTTCTGTTCATTATGCATTGTATTATGTTGCATTGTATTGCATATGTATGGCCGCAGTTATTGCAATATGCAAATGACAACAAACAACACGTATGCAAGAGAAAATACTTTTTTTTTCTTTTTTACGTGGGGAAATCCCTTATGGATACCCACCCTCCCGGGGGAGAGAGTGGGTTATGTCCGACTCGCACAGACTAAAACCCCACGGTGTACCGACAGACCGTGATGTTGGGGCGGCAAGGGATCGTTCTATGTTATTCCCCTTGAATAGCCGCCCCAACGATCCACCCGGCGGAAGGTTGCCGCCGGGCTCCTACCTATAGAGAGGCAGCTGGGTACACGCCAGCCGCCCCCCATCGTCCGCCGGATCTGTGCAATGAGGTGATGAGCCCCCCGACTGCATCCCCTCAGGTCCGGCTACGGTGGCAGGAGGAGTTGGGCAAAGCGCCGCCTCCTCCTGCCGGTCCTCCTATAGTGAAGACGGTCACTGAGGGGGTCCGCCTCACGGGCCCTCTCCGCTGCCTCCTTTTGCGAGATGACTTCCTCGCAAAAGGAGGCCACTGATGCAAGAGAAAATACTTCCCGTAACGAACATCAACTAAATTATCGTGTCATTGAACGATTGCAATACGATCTTAAACAGTATCGTCTTCTTCAATCAAGTACATAATTGGTTAATTATCTGATAGAAAAATATATTATGGTTAAATTTGACTCATCTTTCTTTTGAGCAGTCAATATAATTTGGATAATGAATTGCCTGGTACAATTAGGTGTAGTGTTATCAAGTTACAATAACTTAAGTGACTGTAGTTTTGATACTTATCATGTATTAACTGAGCTGTATTTTATAGTCATAAAATTGTCTGTGTGAACTTCATTTCTATGACGTGGACACTCCGACGGGATTGTGAATAACAATTTCGAAATGGCAATAAAAGATAACAGTGAAGCTGCCATAAGGGAAATAATGACAATGAAAATTATGTAACAGTACATGTGCACTAATGTAAGCTAACGTAACGTAACAAACATATTATAATAAAATAAAATAATAACATTAGTTACTCACATTTTAAACGAGCAGAAAAAAGGTGCGGACCAAGAGTCTGCAGGAAAAAAAACTTCATTTTAATATCCTTTAATATTTCACTACAGATCTTGTCAAATCATTATCCCGCTTTACGTATAACTTAGACGACATTATTCAAATATTTAGTAAACTCCATTGAACCGAGAACAGAATAAATTCATGCAAATCGACTTATTTACAAAATGAAGTCCTTTTCTGTTTAAAAAAAGACCTTTTAATAACAACAGACAGTAAAAAAAAGCAAAAACCCCCATTTTCCCCGTCAGAGGGACGGGAACGGTGAGGTATTTTCCCGTTAATTTAATCAAATCATGGAGACTCTTGTATTTTTCTGAGTCATTTATTTTTAATTTTGAACGTTCGCCGTCGGCTCGGTGCGGGACCGTGAGTTTGTTCATTGAAATCACTGCACGAGTATATCTATTTAAATGTGGAAATATTATTTTCTCCATGTTATACGCTAGCTTTGGATCATAAGTTCATATTTTAAGTTCAAAACAGTGGTACACTAACCCTAGAAAAGAATGAAAGGGTATGGTTCTCGAATTCAACTGCCACCGCTTACAAAGTATTGGACAGACTATCTTTTTTCATTCTGCAGACTCTTGGTCTGCATCTTATTTCTGTTTTCGTATGTTATAATAATAATCTTAAAAATCGTTTTAAATGTGAGCAATAATTTTTATTCTACATTAAGATTATTGCCTTTATAGTAGCTTGATTATCAGTTTTTATGGCTATTTTTTAATTATAATGTCACACACCCGAGCGTCTATGGATGGATGAATTTACTAAGCAACTAATAACACAATTAGTAGTTAATATTAGAAAGAATATAATTTAGTCATATTATAAGTAACAAACAGGCTAGCAGTCTACCTAACGTGAAATTATTACTTAAGTAGGTATATTTATATACGATTGTCTTAAAAATACCGGAGTTGCATCATGTTCACTGTTTTATTGCATCAGAAATTTGTAGCTGATACTCGTATTGTCGAATTCTATTAAGTTTAATAATTCAAGTTAATTTGTAAACAAAGACGTAAACAACGAATTACTAGAGAACAACGAATGTTATTTGTAGTAATAGTTGTGTACAAGATATGAAGAAGTATGTATTATCTAAAGGTATCCGTTCTGTGCCGTTAACGTCTCAAGTTCCGGGCTCGGTATTCCCTTAATATGATAATTTATCACAACATAAAGCATCATTAGGTCACCCCTCTACTTACAGTATTATTAAATGTCTTCATATTAGCACGCGGCCGCGGTAGAAATAAGTTATTCGCGTTAATACATGTATGTATGTCTATATATACATATAATGTAATGTATGTAAATTTATATTTTATATGTATTCGTTATCTACTCAGTATACTATTTAGTATTTTGGTTATGTTTTAGTGTTTAACTCATTTTAATACACAATACTGATATGATTTTTATGGGAGGGCTTTGAAATTTTGATTCGCAATCTTTTTGTGTGATGAAAGTGGTGGATTTATACACTGTGTCGAATAAAATTTTGGAAACACCGGTTCTCGTCCGATCATCGATGTTAAGCAACGTCGGGCGCGGTCAATACTAGAATAGGTGATCGTCTGGGAATACCGGGTGACCTTGGCATTTTATTGTATTCTTCTAATTACAGTGTTTTCCTAAAATACAAACGTTTCACTTCTATCGTATGTCTTTACAACGCAACTTTTTTCTTTGTCTTCGTAATTTTTCTACTTATTTTTTTATATATTCACTACCTACAATAACTTGTATATTTAATCACAATACTGCTGTTAAACTTTGTGGCATTAAGTCTAAAGTATAGAGTGAAATAAACTAATAGTAATGAGTTTATGGTTATTGTAGGCTATCTGTAAACAGGACAGTTTCCAGCAAAAATATATATAATGGTTGGGGTATCATAGTCGAAATATATACAGGTCTTATCACTAAAACTGGTTTAATCGATTCACCTTGAACTAGTTTACTTAAAGTAAGTTAATGATATGTATATGCCGCGATACTTTCACTTTGCGGTACTGGGTAAGAACATTCCAACTATCGCATGTTCAATATGAACGTACCTTTACCCTCGTCTGAGATAGTTGTTAATTGTTGGCAAGACCCTTACCACCTTATTTCGAGTGATATGTATTTCAAGTTACCGGAGATGTATCGATTTAGCTGTATTTATATCTTCATTTGTATTTAGAGGCCTTGTGTTGGATTACTTTCCATATAGATAGTGGCCTTATTATATGTAGATATATAGCGTAAAATCAAAGTAACATATTTTGAGTAGTTAATTGTGACACATTCATGGATGTAATATAACTTATTATGCAAAGATTATCCATCATTAGTTAAACATAAAAATACAGTTGAAAGTAACTAATGTCTGTCCGATTTAGTCTGCAAAACGGTTGAATCGATTTAGACGAAACTTTTATTTGCAAATTGAAGATTTTTCCGTCCTTTCTAAGTTAAGTTAAGCAGTAATGATAATAATTAAAGGAGGTAAATTCAAAATTGTAAATGTTAAAGAGGTAAGTGGTATTTACACGAAATCTATAAAAGACAGTCAACAATCAATCCAGGTAACAAAGTATTTTCAGAATCAACAATTTCATTTATATGAGTTCTAGTTATGTGGGTATATGAGAACCAGCAATTTAAAACTATAATCATGGGTACTATGAGTTAAATTTTAAATAAACAAAACACGTCTCTGAAATTCAATACATATATATTTATTCTGAGAGTTACATTGCTTTGTTCTTCGAAGGAAATTTCATTGTGAACCGGCACAAATGAAAGATATAATAAAAGAAAAGGTCTCCACTTGAATACATCAAAAATTAAGATAATATTTGAAATAAGTATCTATAGAATACATTTCCTATTAATTTAGATTAACTATCTATGATTGTATGGACTATTTGTACGTTTACAAAGTATGTGAAATGCATTATAAATATAAAAGTTCTTTCTATCTCCAAAAGAGATAATTCTGCTGTAGATGCTATTGAAAACATTAATCTTAAAATTGCTTACTGCTGACAAAACACTCAAAAATTGAATAAGTAAAATATGTTCAACAGAAATATTCTTTTAACCCAATTAGGCCTCCCACGGCAGCGGCTTAAGCCTAGGTTCGATCCCTTGGTAGGGAGCCCTTGAGTGAGTTGCTTGCCGGATACGGTGACACACAAATATACATCACTGCTACAACACTACACGATCAACCCCACACACGTGCACACCTACACGCTTACACATGGAAGTGGAAGGGTTTACTTTTTGCCCTTATCGAACTGAAAAACTCTCAATTTTCCGATAATAAATATATGGAGGAGTTGTTGAGGCGTGTATGCTTGGTACATACATATATGAATAGTTAGCTAGGTTAGCTAAGATAGATCGCGATTTTGCATGCAACAGGCAACAGCCAAGCCGAGGTGCACCCTTGAGCTGGTTGCCAAAATAAAATGGGCTTAGTGCCTTAAGCGCTCGCCTTAGTAGTCCGGTGAAGCTGTTAAGTCCTTGCTGGGTCAATAGCGTAGTCATTTCGAAAAAAAAAAAAATTCCTCTTAAACATCACAATGGTAACTCAAATTAACAGGTAGCATTAGAAATGAGAAGAAAGTGGGATTTTATTTGTCCGGATTATTAAATGATAATACTATTGTTTTTTTCTCTTGATAAACGCGTATGTGTTATTTAGTTCTTTCAACTCCAGTAAGGATTCAGTGTCGTGATAGATAATAAATAGATATAACTTAAGGGTCGAATGAAATCGAGTATCTTTAATCTTTGTAATCATATCAGAGACGAAGACGTGTATATTGTCGCATTATTACATATTATTAACCTTATCTATAGCATTAATCAGTCATGTATATACTTTCACAAATATCTAGGTCGTGAGCGCGTTCGGTCTGTCTTTTACGCACTCGTATGTATAGTTTCCGTGGTGTAGCGGTTATCACATCTGCCTAACACGCAGAAGGCCCCCGGTTCGATCCCGGGCGGAAACATTTCTTTTATTTGTATTAACACTTAAACACAAAACGTAATTTTTTTTTTAATGAAAAGTAGATTCTATTCATTTAAGATGGGACAATTTTTGAAACAAAGTAAATTTATGTCTTCCTTTATTTGTTCAATATATAAATTCTATATTAGCAAATTTATTTAATGTAAATTAATAGTTGAATTGATTCAATACTATTTAATTTAAAATGTGAAGATATAATTTGAACAAACATTTATTCATCTTCGAGGCACATTATGTTGATTTTTTTTTATTGGAGTCTTCAACAATGGCTGACTGGTGTGTCCGAAAATAACAGCAACCACCGAGATATCTACAACTTATCCATAATCACCATAGTTACCGTAGTAATAACACGCCGCCCTGCAAACTTCTCAGCAATTGTTTATGCAGCGATGTATCTTAGACCACAACAGACTCAAACATATTACTGCGACTATTTTTTCGTTTTTTTTTTTTTTTTCGAAATGATAACGCTGTTTACCTGGAAAGGTCTCTACAGCTTCACCGAACTATTGAGGCGAGCGCTGAAGGCACTCAGCTGATTTGGGATGTTTGGGCGACTAACTCAAGGGCGCACGGCACATCTGGGCTTGCTGTAGCTACAGCGATTATACTCCGCGTATGGTGGTCGCTATCTATTTGGATCTTATTATCTGATCTATTACCTAACTAGAATACTAATCGAATAATAACATTAAGTACATCAGAGTTTACAGTTGTTTACGTGTTGGTGGGGCTTTTTTTAAGTCCGCCTGGTTGGCTATCAACCTTAAGGGAAGCGATGAACGCTTAGTTGGTAGGTTATTCGGACACAGCATCGATGAACATAGGATCGAATTTTAGCATCTGAGTCGCAGCTTTACATGAAGGAAAACATAGTGACGAAACCATAGGATGGTGGAAGGACTTTTTCTAAGTCAGACTGGGTAGCTACCACCCTCGAGCTGAAAATCAGTCGTCAAGCACCAGTTGGCGTGTTCCGGCACACGCACTTGAGAGTCAGCCCCGTCTAGATATGAAGTGTTTACCATTTTAAAATGTAGTTTTTAATCAAATAGTAAGATAAAACCTACATGTATAGTGGGTCACTGTATATAGAATAAAATACATTTACAAGTTTTATGGTTAAGTTATTGAGTAATAAGATATTTTTCAAACGCAAAAATTAAAATATCAACGCGTCTATACGGATACCGAAGTATTTAGGAGCTATTATGACATTCCTAGATGAATACGGTGTGGCGATAATGATAGTTGCTTAAATTTATTCATCGCTGTTAAACGTTCTATCTACTGTAGGCCTGCTTATGAGAAATGGCATGTTAATAAAAGAAATGTTTCCGCCCGGGATCGAACCGGGGGCCTTCTGCGTGTTAGGCAGATGTGATAACCGCTACACCACGGAAACTATATGTAATCGGGCATATTAAACATATTTGGCTAATGTATTATCTATTTATAATTTATTCATCGTATACATATGCGAAACCAGAAATGATACGTTGTGGAGCCGTGTCTAACATAATAACACGTAAAATTATTATAACATAAAGTATTAGACCTCCTTATTATTTCAGTTCCTTGTATGATGTCAACTAACATTGCAGGTGGTAGAGCCAAGCTGAATCTTTTTTTTTCGACCTGACTTCGCTATTGAGCTTCACCGGTCTACCAAGCTGAAGCTATTACTAATTTCAGCATGAATGGGTCGGCTCGTTCGGGGTAGTACCATCCTCTCACAGAAAACCGACGTAAAGTAACAGTGCTTGCATTGTTGCGTCAGTGAGAGTGCATGAGACTCACCTACCACTCTTCCTTCTTCCCTTCCTCTCCCCGCCAACACAGGCTGGCAAGACACTTGCGATTCCTCTGGTGTTGCAAGTGTCTATCGACGCCGGTGGTCACTTAAAATCAGGTGACCCATATGTACGCTTGCCTACTATGATATAAAAAAAATGAAATCATAGGCGAATATTTTACAAGAACTAATTATTCTTTATTTATACATTATATGAATGAATGAATTATTCACAATATAAGAACAAGTTTGTAGAATTTTTTATCTTATATTTGTTTACCTTTTTTGGTAGATTCTTATGAAATATATATTAAAACTTTTGTCTGTATGTTTATTTATCTGATTGTGTGTCTTTATTACTCGAAAATTACTACACCGACTCTTACATATCTATTTTTTATCATAGGCGTGTCTTCCTTTGGTTAGGGCCTAGGGCTTAATGTATATGTTGTTGGATAAGATAAAGCTTGAAAAAAGATTAAGTTTTAAACTAACAGACACAAAATGCGTTCTATTGCTGTATTTTTACTTTATATTATCTACATTTGTTTCATTCTTTAAATAACATATATTATATTAGAAAAAAATTTAAATGAAATCTAAACAACGTAGTATTTGAAAAGGTATGTGTATAATCGTTTTCTTGGTACTACATGCTGGCACATTTGGTAACCATAGTAATAAGAATATTAGACAAAATCATATATATATAACAGGGAAAAAAAGAATAGAGCTTCTGAAACATATTCGAGTATTTTTATTTATATTACAAAAAGTATCGCCGATAGATAAGTTGGGAATCGTACAGTATGTTTTTAAAAATTATCATAATAAGAATTATGTACCTCACGTGAAAGGAACTACGAGCACGGGTATTGCATATAATCATAAATTTCCAATAATCTACAACCAAGCTTAAGTATTCAGTATCAAAAGACTAAAATATCTTTGTATTTATAATGATATAATTAAAACGTATAATTGAATATAATTTTAGTATAAAAGAGACTACAAATCAAACACCTAGATGGGTTAAACAAGTAGAGAAACTTGTATTCTCCCGCGAGCCATTTCCGCTTCCGCTTCTTAACGTGAACTAACTCAATTACACACGACAGGTCCGCTCGCGATAAATGCGTTTTGGTAACGCGTCAGCGCGCCGCAACACACAGCCTCTAGCGATTTTCATGTATTTCATTACAATTGAAATGCATTTTAATCATACAAATCGCGGACCTGATTAGGCCTCCTACGGCAGCGACTCAAGCCTAGGTTCGATCCCTCGGTAGGGAACCCTTGAGTGCGTTGCGCCCGCGATACGGTGACACACAAATATAAATCACTGCTACAACACTACACGATCACCCCCACACACGTGCACGTCTACACACTTACACATGAAAGTGGGAGGGTTTACTTTTTCCCTTAGCGAACTGAAATATTCTCAATTTTCCGATAATAAATATATGGAGGAGTTGTTGAGGCGTGTATGCTTGGTACACATATACGTTTCAACATCTCATACATATATGAATAGTTACCTAAGTTAGCTAAGATAGGTCGCAATTTTGCATGCAACAGGCAACAGCCAAGCCGAGGTGTGCAGTGCACCCTTGAGCTGGTTGCCAAAATAAAATTGGCTGAGTGCCTTAAGCGCTCGCCTTAGTAGTCCGGTGAAGCTGTTAAGACCTTGCTAGGTCAATAGGGTAGACATTTCGAAGAAAAAAAAAACATACAAATCGCACCGAAGTGTCTGTTTTATACCTCAAGTATATACCGAAATGACTAGAACAGTTTAATAAAATTTAAGTGATAGACAAAGTACTTTTCAGAGTAGTTTTAGGCTTTCTATATACATCTTTCCATAGAGGTTATATAGAAATCATAAAATTTAACATATATGACTTAAAATCGATAAGTTGTTTGTATAGGTTAAGCCTCGTATGGATGAGTGTAATGGTATATACCATAACAATACTCTTTGGAAGCTGTACTATGAGTAAAATAATATTAGAAACAGTTCAGCGTCGTTTAAGAGTAACGGATATAAAAATAAACTTCTGTTTTATTTAATTGTATTAATTCTATAAGCTTGAACTTCAAATATGTTGAACTGAAAAATATATATTTGTAGCCCATAATGCTAGTTGCTTATTATATTAGATACACTAAATTATTCTTTATTTCTAGGGATGAGGAATAAGTCCTAGTCTTACATATGCTCTTGGGGTACCTGTTTGGGGAAAAAAATATTTATTAGGTCGCATTTATTTTATTTAATCTCTTACAATGGTATTGTTATTTAACCTAACTCAGTCCTTGAACGCGACTGACAATTCAAGTATTTAATAAATATATTTTTACTTGAACTATGCCAATACGCAAATAAGTAGGGCAACATGCAATGTGCGTAACCGTACGCTATGTATCACGAATTCAAATCGCTATACGCTGGTGAGTTAGACCTTCGACGAGCGGGCATGCGGTCGGCATAACTCATAGCGTCGCACCTCGCCTTCGCACTCGGTTTAGTTGCAAACTTTGATATATTACAGCTAACACCACCTCCACAACCTGAAACGGATAACGTGGAATTTCATAATTATAAATACGTATCTATAATTTAACAATAACCCTTTAACTTCCATGATTAATTGACCCAGTATTTTTTGTTTAAATTGTCTTAATTTAATAAAATCCTATGTCATAATCAATTTTATTTTAATAAATAAATGAGTTTATTAAATGTAATATGTTTCAATTTATTAGAAGGATTTTACTTACACAAATTTTCATTTTGTCTTTACCGCAAAGGATTATTATGCAGGATTTTTTTTATTCCAATGAGCCAAAATTATAATATATTTGAAAATTAATGCTCAATACATTTTCTAAATAATATCTATCAAAAAAAGTTATGTTTCCGCCCGGGATCGAACCGGGGGCCTTCTGCGTGTTAGGCAGATGTGATAACCGCTACACCACGGAAACTATGACGCTATGTTTAAAACAAAGAAACAAATAATATAATGCGATGATGTATAAACTGACTTGTCATTCTTCTTACATCTCATTCATACATTCTTCAATCTTTCCCTGCTTCTATCTGTTCACCTTCATAATTCCACATAATCTATAACGAAACATTTCTGGTACGAGTACTATTTTAATACTGTTTGCTCGTAACATATATTAATAGAAAAAAAGAAATTTATCACAACGCATGACAGAAATTTCAGTTAATTTTATACGACACCATGGGCGCGTGGTACTTCTGGGATATATTGAATTGAAGGTAGTCTGTACATTATGAAGAATAGTGATTTGTCCAGTAGCATCGTTTGGAAAAGTAATAAATACACAATAGAATCAAGTGATGAATCCAAAACAAAGATGTTTTGAAACCATTAATTTTTGTTCCATAAACTTTTAATTAATTGTTCAAAATTCATCATCAACTATACTAAATCTAATTGTGACATTAATTAATTTAATATGCTTCTAATGCATTTTGTATAAAAAAATAGCTTTCTCCACTTCTCCTCCATATAAACTTTGCCAAATTTCACGTTCATCCGTTTGCGCAATTGGCTTAAAAAGAGGTACAAAGTTTTGACTTCTCGCATTAATAAGAAAATAAGATAAAAGGTTTGTATGATATTCATATTAGTACAATTAATTACTAAGTGTAACTCACAGTACTTTGCGGTATAGTTTTTCTTTATGATAATCGTTACGTATAGATACGTAGATTTTTTTTTTTATTTCTGCAGACTCTTGGTCCGCACTTTTTTTTGCTTACATGTAGTATTTTGTATACGTAAAAATCGTATCCGTGAGTATTTTTTTTTAATTGTAATTTATTAAATATTAACTGTTCAATTATTATTAACTACTTTTGGTTTAATGACGTTATTATTTTTATAGCGCTTGCATTTCCATTCCTTATGGCCATTTTTAGGTTGTAATCCACAATATCCCGTGCCGGAGCGTTCACGGCCCGATGAATGAACCTACTTATCGCGTCGTCAGTCACGTCGGTATAGTAGACACAGGTGTCGGTGTGCCTAGATATTGCCACTATAGCATGTGAAACGCTATCGTGGATTTGTACCCTTCTGCTCTTTGTTTGCAGGATCACCACCGATTTGAAGGTCAGTCCCTGGGATTCATGGACTGTCAGAACGCGCTATCCTTCCCCTACCCCGTAGCTCTTTTTTATCAGGGCTTTTTTCTCCTCCTGTGTGTATACCAGGAAGAGAGTATCGGGAGTGTGTGAGGGTATTTGTTCGCCCTGATAGCCCCTGATGCTCAGAGATCTTACTATCGGTTTCGGTGAATATATACCGCCGTATACTTGACTCCGTGCATAGACTACATCCATTGGGTTCCTGTAAGTGCAAGTGAGCTGCTTGTCAATACTGGCTACGGCTGTTGGTCTGGTATATGCCATCCGAAATAAGTTTTCCCGGTCGATGTAGGGTAGTTGGTTAATATCTCCGATGAGGAGAATTTCGCTTGCTTCCGCCAACCGACCGGCAGTCAGGATTGCCCCAAAATGGTTCATGAACGTAGATCTATTAACATAGAATATTTTAGCGCTATTAATTGTGCTCAATTTAACAAAGTATGAGAAACGTGGCCTGAAAAAAAAAAGTTGTATCGATATGTTTGTCGCGAAGGAAATGAAACTTCTTTGTCTTATATATATTAAATTATATATATTTGAGAATGCTCATAAATTATATACTATACGAAATCCCGTAGAATAAGTTAGTATATATAATAAGTATTATACATATATTCATTTTAATATACTACTAGATTCAGGTAGACACACATACGTACACACAAAAACATACCTATCTTATGTTTAAAACGTAACACGTTACGAAAATGTTTCTCTATAGTATCATAAAAAGTTAAACTTGAATAATAACGGGATCAAATACACAAAATATGTTTCATTCAGAGCGATGACAGCCCGATTTCGTCGTACGAAGCAATTTATACAAATTGATGCCTTAATTACCTAATAAAAGTGCGGTATCCATTAAATTCATTAATGCAATGGTGTAGGGCGGTCGGAGTTATTGCTTAAATAAAAACTTCTCTTTATCGAGGCGGCTCTCGGCAGATTGGCACTTCCTTTGGCATGTGTTCCTTGAGTTACGGCCAATTGTCGATTTTATAAAATTGCCTATATAAAATCGATTAGAAGCGTTATCTATTTTGTTACTCACTATCGTTTCTTGACGCAAATATTATTAAATTTACTGTGGCATTAAAAAAGGGTAGATACCTTTGCAATTTAAATTTTAAAAATGTTTAATTAGACATAACGATATTGACATGTCGGTCATTTGAGTTTTTGGCGGGATTTTAGTCTGTCATGTAGAGGATTTTATATTTTATTCATAATCTTGTGTTATTTGACTATATATTGTGTAAATTTGGTGGTTATTTACGTAATATAGTTAGTTTATTATGCATAAGTGAAGTGAATGGAAAATAATAACACGGAGCATGAAATTCTGAGATGCCACAAAAACTCCCTGGAAGATTCTAGCAAGGGATCCACCATCTTGTTAGAATATGGTTTCACACGATGCTTAATATAGGAATGATCACACGAAGTTTGTGATATTATTGACTACGTGACAATGGCAGTAATAATCGGAAAGATTGATTGCCAAAAATAAAGTTAAAAAAAAAATATTGACATGTCCCTGAATAATTGAAAAAAGAAATTATAATCAAACCAAACCATATTTTATTTAAATTTTATAAGAAGCAAGATATATACAAACAGACTTTGTCAATTACATTTCAAATAATTTTAATGCTGATAATCCTATCTTATAAATATTATAAAAGAGAAAGTTTATTAGGATGGTATGATATTTTTTATTACTCTTTCATAAAAAAACCACTAAACAGATTTTAGTAAAACTTAACAGTAATATAGCTTATGCATCAGAATACAATATAGATTATAATTTATGATGACATTATTTATATTGACTAAATGCTAACACCTGAATGCTATCTCAACCTGAGCTTCGTAAACCGTTATGTTTATACGAAGATAATGTATGGTCTATCATTTATAGCGATACAATTACAGACAAAGTCGCGGGTTGTCGCGTGTTCATTATAAAATTTAACTATCTAAGAAAAAAAGTTAAAACGCAAAACGTGTAAATAAAAGTACCTAGGTGTAATGTTGAAAAATGTTAAGCTAAAATGATTAAATAAGTAATTAAGTTAGTTGTAAGTATAAAAATCCAGCCATTACTGCGTTTTAATTAAATTGTTTTATATCGGATCTGCTTTGACTCAGACTTCGCTACACTAATAACTAATTACACTCATACGGTCCTTTGCACTGTAGTTTTTCTTGAAAACGAAACAAAAATGTATTTTATATAATCGTGTTTATAGTAGAATTTTGTTCGTTAAAACATTTCGTTAGGACTTTACCTGCTCGAGGTTGGTGAAGCACGCTCATTAAATAGTTCATTCTATTGTTTTCAGCTTTAAATAAATTTGAACTCTATATTAGCTGAACGTTAGTTGATATATTATTGGCGATTGTTAAGCTACTTAGGCTGTTCTTAGTGCTGTTCGTGAAGATTTTCCAAGGAAAGATATCGGCGCGTAATGAGTTGAGTGGCATTCAGAACGTCATTATCTTGTACACCGCGGGGGTATCTGAGCTTCGAACACTGTACTTTGTCCTTAATTTTAAATTTTAAAGTCATTTATTCCCTTGTATGTAAATACTATCTTGTGGTAATAATTAATTGTGGCAATGAATAGTTAATTTACAGCAAAATCTCTCTGTTAAATTCACATAATTTTTTCCATGGCGCTTTTTCGAACTGACTACGCTATTGACCTAGGAAAATCTTAATAGCTTCACCGGAGTACTTTTCCATGGCGCCTAGTTTATTAAGAGTATATAAGTTTATATGGAGTAGCACCATCTAGTGTAGAATATAGTGAAGTGGAAAACATAAAAACCTTCACCATTAAGAAACGGAAACAATAAGAGTGTTAGCCTAATAATCACTTGTGATAACACTACCTTAAAACATATACGTGAGATTGGATGAGCTTGACATAGATTATAGTTAAACAAAATGATGTTACATTTGCTATAAAGTTGAGGACGGATTAAAAGACTTGTATCATGTTATTGTTTTGTAGTATTAATAAGTAGAGACCAATGAAATGTAAATATTTGAGAATTTAATAAATACTTTTAAAAGACGATCATAAATATTGATTATATTTAGGAGTAGTTGTTTAAATAAAATTCATAGAACAAAGTCAATTTTAATTAAATTCATAGTTTGGATATCAGTAGAGCTGCACTAATCGAGTTATATAACTATCGATATATTGCACATCTAAGCAGTAATAGAGTTATCTCGGACTGGCTTTACTACGTTATCGAGTTACTAACAGTGTATAAACATGATGTGTAGGTAAGGGATAAGCAAAGAAATAGTTTTGAGGGATACTATGTAAAAGATTTGACCGTGAACGCAGCTTATGTATTTTTGGGTTAGGCTTAAATATAAGCCAGTACGATCTATGCTAAGGTGAACTAAGGTGACCACAAATCCGATAAAAACGAATGACTAATTGAAACGTTAATATTCAATCAGAGTTAATTGGTGAAGTCATGAGCAGAGATGTTTTCATGCTCCCCTCTGCCACATAATTCATTACGGTAATGGATGCGAGTTATGGGACGTTATGGGGGACAGTAACTTTTTACTGTCTCCGTGTGGACGCGGCTTTATGAGCTATCGAGAGTTTCATTGTGAATTTATTCGGTCCTCTTGAGATTGGATCACCCCGTTCATCATTAGGCGTGAAGATGGATTTATGAGTGTTTGTTTCCTTCAACCAATGCATCAAGATTTCCGCTGCTAAGTATATTATATCACCGTTTATTGCTTACATCAGAGGCTCCCAAACTTCTTTAGATCGCGTTTCAAATTTGATATTCCCTCTCAACACTCTAACTTAGCTAACTAGTTTAAATAAGTACAGTTAAAACATCTGCAACTTGAAACTGTATGTGCTGGGAATTTAATTGTCTACTGTATACTTGTGAATAATTAAGTTAAGCCACTTGAGTATATGTAGTCCGGTGAAGCTGTAGAGGCATTGCAAGGCCAGTTCGTAGTCAGTTCGGAAAAACAAACCTATCTGAGTATGGTAAAGACGAGTACATTACAGCGTCCCTCTCTGCTTTGTACGGTTAACGAGGCCGTTGCGGGCACACTGTGGGAACCTCTAGTTTAGATTGTCTATTGCATTGTGAATTCTTTTTCTATATTTCTCAGCGTAAGTGAATCAATAATTTCCATGTTTTTGTCACTTTTTATACGTGTTTGTTTCCAAAGTGACAGTGAGTTCTCGAACTAGTGTAAAAGACTCTGGGCATTTGTATATACAATGGCTAATTCTGTTGCTATTACTGTCAGGAAAATATTATCTCGTTAAACACTTATAAATTCCTGTAGCTGGACATCTGAGTCAGCATTTTTATTTTAACGTTTACAAATCTATACTAATATTATAAAGTTGAAGAGTTTGTTTACTACTTTCAACTAATGTTCCGATTTGAAAAAATATATCAGTGTTAGATAGTTAATTTATCGAGGAAGGCTATATATTATTGCGCTAATATCAATAGAAGCAGAGTACCAATCAAGAATATTTCAAAATAGTTTTTTTTTGCATTAAACCAAAGTAACTATACCACGCGTACGATGTCATGGTTTCCGAGGTGTAGCTGTTATCAAATCTGCCTAATACGCAGAAGGCCTCCGGTTCGATCCCGGGCGGAAACATTTCTTTTGTAGTCCGGTGAAGCTGATAAGACCTTGCTAGGTTAATAGCGTAGTCAGATCGTGAGAAAAAAGCATACGACGTCGAAGCTAATAGATTATACAAATACGATGTATATTTATGGACACATTGACTTTTGCCAACTTTTTAAGTGTATATTTGACCTTAACCCTAAGAAACAGTATTTTTATTCTTAATAATGGTTGGATCATATGTTTTTTTTATATCTATGACAACGTGTATACAAAATTTTATGATGACTACTTGAGTAGTTTAGTGTGTAACAAACGAACTCGCGTTTGCATTTATAATATTAGTTAAAATAAGGACGTGAAACATCTTTTAAAAAGTTAAATTATATAAAAACGAGCGAGCCCGGCTGACGTTATCCCACCCTGATAATAAAAAAAAACTTGACAAATTACTTAAATCTCTCTCACGAATCACTTCATCTACTGATGAAAACCGCATGAAAATCCGTTCAGTAGTTTTTAAGTTTATTGCGAACGGACGTGGCAAAGGACTTTGTTTTTAACATACGAGAATAGTAGTTATTTAAACTGGAACAAAGTACAAAGTAATGTTAATATTCCTAATCGATTATCTTTCATATTCAATGTCCTTATACATCTTTATGATAAAAAAATCCTTTTATTACCGCATTATTGAAAGGAATAAAACTTTATCAGAATAATCTATTCATTATTTACGACTATTGATATTTCATTTTCATGTAGTCAGTAACAGATAAGATATTTCTGTATAGAATGAGAATAAACACTCAGAATATACGAAATATTTAAATTAACAAGGGAATTTTGTCTAATTGAATTGCGACCACCATATACCAGCTTAATGTCCCGCTTTGGCCTTTCGTGTTCCGAAATTAGCCAGGAGGAATATACATTGTGCTAAATCCATTAGAGTATTTTTTATTCGAACTGACTACCCTATTGACCTATCAAGGTCTTAACAGCTTCACCGGACTACTAAGGCGAGCGCTTAGGGCACTCAGCGGATTTTATTTAAGCTCAAGGGTGCACGGCACACCTCGGCTTGGGTTGTTGCCTGATACGTGCAATTCGCGACCTATCTGAGCTGACCTAAGCTAACTATTCATACATATATGAGTTGTTGAAACATATATGTGTACCAAGCATACATATCTCAACAACTCTTATACATTATCACCAGATTAGGCCCTCTCGGGAGCGGCTCAAGCCTAGGTCCGGTCCCTCGGCGTGGAGCCTTTGAGTGCGCTGCTCGCGCGATATAGTGACACAAAATCTTACATCACTGCAACAACATTACACATATCACCCCACGCACGTGCGCGCATACACATGAAAGTGGAAGGGTTTTGTTTCTTTCCCTTATCGAACTGAAATAGTTTGGGAAATTATTCGATACGAAATATACATAAGAGTTGTTGAGGTATATATGCTTTGTACATATATATGCTCCAACAACTCGTATATCTATGAATATCTCAAATAGGTCGCGAATTGCATGTATCAGGCAACAGCCCAAGCCGAGGTGTGCCGTGCACCCTTGATCCAGTTGCCCAAATAAAATCGGCTGAGTGCCGCAAGCGCTCGCCTTAGTAGTCCGATAAAGCTGTTAAGACCTTGCTGGGTCAATAGCGTAGTCATTTCGAAAAAAAAAGTCATATATATTTCATATCGGATAATTTTCTAAACTATTTCAGTTCGATAAGGGAAGAAACAAAACCCTTTCACTTTCATGTGTAAGCATGTGTGCGTGGGGGTGATATGTGTAATGTTGTTGCAGTGATGTAAAATTTTGTGTGAGTGTATCGCGCGAGCAGCGTACTCAAAGGCCGGCATGACAGCGACGACCGACGAAGGATGACGTATCTCTCGGCAGTCGCCGTTGTTTTTGGATTGCACTGTGCTTACCATCAGGCATAGTGCAATCACTTTGCCGTGCTACTATAAAAAAAGGGCTCCACGCCGAGGGAACGGGCCTAGGCTTGAGCCGCTGCCGAGGGGGTGTTTATCACATTTTGATGTCATATTGTATTCTTAAATGTTTTTAAGCTGTCATGATAGTACGATCATCGATCGTCGATGGCCACCGTTTTTAACCATATGTGTGCTTAACCTTAGGTACAGTGCTACCACTATGCAGTTAGTCGTCCTATAATAAAAAAAGAGTGTGTAATTCACATGTGGTAGAAGTGAAACTTAGTATTCTATTTCATTTTTAAGAGATGAGATGACATTATGGGGATGGTAAACATTAGTAATATATTAATGACTATTAACACTTTTAGTTACATACTTTTCATCTCTAACAGATGATTTAAGGAGCATTCTTTTGGCACTGCCGTAGGTGGCTCACAAAACCGATCCGGGAACGAATCGTTCGGCCGCATATTTAGAATTTATGTATATCTGTACCTCCAGGTGGACGGGTATAGGAGGAGACCTTCTCGTGACGCCTCAAATAATTTAAAAAAACAGACTATTTTTTAAAAGCGCGCGACAGTCGCTACGATCCAAAAAAGATAATATGCTACAGATTTCAGGCTATTTCTCTCTCTCTCTCCCTCTCCCTTTGTATATATTTCAAGTACATTAAGAATATACTATCTCACTCAATTACAACCTAAAACCTATATATTTATTTCTAACTATTTCTTTTTCGTTACACATTTTCGTTTCATGAAATTCATTCGACATTGATTCTAAAAAGCTTCACTTCAATAATTTTATGAATTAAATGCATTATTCTAGTGTTAGGGTACTCTTTAGACTATCTGATAGCTATACACTTAGTATAACAATATTATTTTGAATCATGACAGTGCATAAGAATTCTGTATTCTTTACGTTAAGCCGACTCCGTTATGGTCGTGGAGAGATCTCATACGGCTCAAACACAACTAACATAATCCAGATACCGCGCTTCCAACAAATCAGAGCGCTGAATTCGAAATTCAAAATAATCATTCATTGTCATTTTCATGAATTAGAGAAAAAATTATAAGAATTAAAAAAACCATAGGTACTAATAATTTTTTATACATATGCGTGCAATATTCTTTATGTGAGTATGTGATGTATGTGAGTTAGTATTCTAGTCGAGATTAAATTGTTTTTCGTAACAATGGTCTTGCTAATTTTCATACAGAGAACTGAACTGCGAATACCATTGCTTTGTTGCAAAAATAGGTACGTCTTCTTTAGTCGAATCTTACACTTTTTCATATTTATCAGTATTAGTGACATTGTTTCAGTGAATAAGCTCAAGGTAGAATGATAGCTACAGTTTATAGGTTTTTATTTAATATCATAGGAGGTAAACGAACTGGTGCGTCACCAAATGTTAAGTGATTACTGCCGTCCATAGATACTAGCAACACCAGGGGAGCCGCAAGTGCTTTACCATTCTTTGTTTGGATGGTGCGAAAGGAACGGAAACGGGAGGTAGGAGGAATGAAGGGAGGTTTGAGGTAGGGGGAGGGGAGGGAAATTTGAGAGAGGGGGAGAAGAGGAAGGGAAGGTAGGTCTCCGGCGCTCTCACTGATCGAACGAAACGCAACGATGCCAGCACTATTACTTGACGTCGTTGTTTCTGGAGGTTGGGTGGTAGTATCTCGCGCAGCCAATTCATTCCTGCTGAAAGTAGTAAGAGCCTCAGCGTGGCTCTACCACCTATAAAATATGTATATAAATCTAAATTCTATATTCACACATTGCAATTCTGTAAATACACAATCGTAGTGGTTTTATTACCTACTTTTACTCACTTTAAATTAAACTCCTTAACATTTTATTTGAACATTTGAACCTAAAAATGAAAATAATGTTAATTACCATAATTTAACTATGACACGCTATGACATGATGAACTATATTAGTTGTTGTCTAAACAATGTTATTATGTAATCGGTAATAATATAGTCTCCCATAAGCTAATAAATATATTCAGAAACATTAAACGCACTATGTGAACCACGGTAAATATATATCCATCGATTGGACAAGCTTATTTTACTTATTTGTGGTTGAAACGACCGCGGTGTGATGCTCACACAAATAAGCCGATTTACGAGACTCGGCTCGAAGCTACGTGTCGCCGATAAAAAAAACGCAAAAATAAATTGAAAATATCATTGCGGGAAATGGCTGACAGTTTACTACACAGCGGTAGCCTTTGTAAATACTGTCAGTAATAATTCTCCGTTTGATAATATTACTTATTTTCCTTATTTACGGACGCAAATTAGGTAATAATACATACAATATTTATTATTATTAAAATATTAATTCATTTTTACACAATTACCATCATAATAGCGATGTAATAGAGCGGGACATATGTAAAGTTAGAATAACAAACACCCAACGATGTTGCTTACAGCTGGTCATCAGCTAGAATAAATAGCATGTAGAGTATAAAAAAGTAAATACTGCGATACTTGTTACCTTAAAATCGGGTTTCCAAGGCCACATATTTTATGAAACATTTGCCTAAATTCAGAGTATCAGGGATAAGTTCATATTTGATTCCTGTAGTCCGGTGAAGCTGTTAAGGCCTTGCTAGGTCAACAGTGTAGTCAATTCGAGAAAAAAGATACTTCATTCCATATTACACCTGATTAGAGTATTTATTGGTAATTAAGTGACAATTTGTCAAACAGAAAAGTGAAGCTAGTGTTGAAGAAAAATCAGAAACTCAACTTACAATAGTTCAAAACTGATATCATTCTTAATATTGTTCCAAACAAAAATAATGAAAACAGAATTCGTTCCTTCGAACTCGAGACACGCACAAAAAGTACACAATACAATTTTATTGGAGTATTTAAGGTGGATGAAGTGGATTTATAAGGATTATGTGGGAATAGCCTTCGGGGGGCTGAGGGGGTGGAGGTCGCTCGGGAGAGCCTTAATCTTTGCGAATACCGTCACTCCTGAAATTGAATTGGCTCTTATATGGAAATTTTCGCGTACGAGTAAATAAATAAACGGATAGAGTGATTTAAAAGTACTTGAGAGGGATAAGCAGAATGGGCACCTTGGATAGTGGATTACTTTCCCTGAGACGTATCTTTTTTTCCAGCTTATTTACCAAATTTTATTTCCACGGAATTCACTCGCGTTATCGTTTACTTGATATTAGACCCTCTACTACATTCGTCTCACTTTTAAGTGTCTTAGAGACTTAAATTGTGGGGTGTAAGGGGTGTCGAGTAACATCTTCAGACTTGAGACACCCAAGCCAACCTCACCTGCACGTGGTGCACCCTGCTGATCAACGAACGAGGCAATGACGATAGCGGGGTGGTAGGGTTATACAGCCCAATTGGGTCGCAACCACCATGTACATGGCGAAAAAGCCCGTCATAGTGACTCGCTTCTGCGTGTCGCGTTTCGGGATCAGCCTGTGCATATCCAGTACCGGGTGACTTTCGTCATTATGGACGTTATTACAATCGAGACACAGAACTTTAGCTATAGCTCAAATATTGCTTTGGCAATACATGCTAATCATGACCTGATTAATCTTGACAAGTAATATATATAAACAACTATTGTCACAAGTCTTTAATTACAAAACTAGCCCATTTTACATTTAAAGCATTTGTAAAGGTTCAATTACACAAACACCAAACGACAATGATATAATATAAGAGTAGACAGATGGTGAAATACGGGTGATTCGGGAATGCAAATATGATAAAAAGGTAATAAAAATTTTATGAATACGTTATAGAAATTTTAATGTACCATTAAAGTACAGCTCACACCCACTTAAATACATTAAGGGAATCGAAAGGTTGTCGTATCTGATTTATTGTGAATAATTTATAATATTAAATTTTGATCAATTTGTTTGTGAGTTTTTACAAAATACAATTACATATTACTTGCTTAATCTTTATTTCTTTCCTTTATCTATTTATATGTGGAAGGATATTTAAGTATTGAACTGATTATTGCCTTGTTTTACTTGAAACGAATTTTCATTATATCTCAATTATTTATTACTCTTGTTGAAGTATAGTCAATATATTTAATATTTCTATCAAACTATTTCATCTTTTGAAATTTTACATAGCACATAGTTTTCCTAACTTCACACTATTTAAGTTCAAAATAGTATAGACCTAATTGAACTCACAGCTTCAATATTACAATATCTCTACATGGATAACATCTCATACGCGAGAATAGTACAATATATTTTATAGACAAACATAAAAACATAACTTCATCGTGATAAACTCACAATTATAGCGATCATATCATTTGGTTACCATGTTGAGAATAATTCAAGAGCAAAGTACCATAACGCTCGGACCCATTCCTTTGTATTATAGTAATGACCAAGTTGTCTGCGACCTTACATCACTCTGGCATGCAGAATAGAGAAGATTGAAGTCCAAATATTTATATAAAACATGATTCGTCCAGCTGTTCAAAAATAACCCATGGAATAATACATTTTGTTTTCTCACCATTAAGCAGGCAATAGTAATTAACTAAAACAATGAGAAAAACGAGAAACGATGAAATATTAATTATGCCATCAAAAAAATCACATATTTTGAAGATATATCCCAAGGTAGAAACATAAACCATTAATGTTTATTTGAAAATGTTTGTACTGCAAATTGTAGCACCTATGCAGATTAAGTTTTAAAAAGAATCTTCAATTTAGTAATCACGATGTTCAAAAACGTAACAAGCTTAGTAATATAGGTAAAGTCGTATGGAAACCCTTAGTTCAATCACAAAAATAAAGCCTTCCATATACATATTTACATAAATAATAAGACCATCGTGTATATGGCAGTAGGCTGGACATGTCCAATGCTATGTGCTGGTGTGCTGCGAGGGACGGGGCAAGGCGGAGGCGAGACGGGGCCGAGGGCCCCCAACTATTAACTTATGAAAATAAGCTACAATAACAGTTTGTTTATTTTGCGTTATTCCTTTGCCAGGGAAATATACTAAAGATGAACGAGTTGCTTCAGTGCTTGTCAACATTTTTATTAGATCTATAAATTATAAATATGTTGCTGTATTTAGATACGTACATAAATAATTAAACGTAGTATTGTCTTAAGGTTCATTAATTACGAAATTACGCTGAATCGTATGATACATTTGATTTTATTTAATTATTTATCAGAAAAAATCAACAACAGAAACATAATAAGGTTAGGTATTACCTACACGAAATTTGTTAAGATATTTTTTGTTACTAATTACAGTCGACAACAGCGTTTATATAGACATAAGTACAATACAATACAGAAGATAATAATATAGAAGATGCATGCATTACTATGCAGAAGAAACAATTAGGAAGGATAAATACAGTCAAGTAAGTAATATAGAACTAATATTATTTAATGACTTACATTATGAAACAAAAAAATATATGTAGCAATTTGAACAATTTAGTTTCAAATTGATTGAAAGTAAGTTGCCAAATATATCTATGGTGTGGTCTTTTTAAGCAGATCGTTATATTATTCTGATAGTCTGGGAACGATGGAAAAATAACCTAAATTGGTCCTGTAGATTTTATGACCAAATAAAGAGATTGGATATTTAAGTAATGTGGAAGGCACATTAACGATAAATTGTTTTAGAAGTACTGGATTATTAACATGGTTATTAAAAAGTTTATACAAAAGTTATGAAGAGTGATGAAAGTCATAGAACTAGAGTGTTAACTCATATGAAGGTGGACGGACACACAATAGGAAGACTGAGAAAGGATTGCATTAAGAAAATAAATATATTTATTTAAAAGATGACAAATGACAGTGGATAGTGGAAGACGAAAACACGTTGTACCGACCCTACGTAGTTGGGATAAGGTATGAGGATGACGGTGGTATATTTTAACTAAGGTTGACAGAGTCACTCTCTTCCCGAGTAACTCCAGAGTCGTGCTAAATAGAAGACTTTTGATATACATATATTCAACGGTAAACACGATTGTAAACTATATATATTCTAATACAAATAACAATAAATTCTATATTACATAAAGCGCTGTATAGAGATAGTTAAAACCTGAAAGCAGATAATTATTGAAACCTCATATATTAGATACAGTTATCTAATAAAATTGACCATGTATTAAAATAGTATCAAGAAAACCCAGTTCTCTCAAGAATAATATATATCTAAATTTAAATACTTCTAATATACATTTTTATTAAAATCTTATTAAAGTAATTTCTTATTAACATAATAATATACATTTATCTTAAAATAAACTGACATCCTAGTACATCTAATTTACTCTTTAGGAGCATTATGGTAGCGCTAGTCCGGTGAAGCTGTAAAAAAATAAAATAAAGAATATGCTAGCGTGAATGAAGCTATTAATTTTGTCGTTACATTCTAAAATGAGCTAAATCCAATTTTAGTCGTTCATATATCATGTTTTTTTTACGTTTTTAGTTTTTATACACCGAGAACGAAGTTCTTTTTTTTCTCGATCTGACTACGCTATTGACCTAGTAAGGTGTTAACAGCCTCACCAATTCTTATTTTGCTGTTCATAAGGTTATTAATTTTTATTTGATGTTCTTCATATTTTATTATACATCTACAAATTTGGAAGATCTTGAAAAATGACGCAACATATTAGGAACGGGTAAAATTAGATATAGCTCATTTTGAAATGTAATGACTCAATTATTGTATATCATTTAAACCAAGCCTCTACAAACTCCTAGTGAATTTAATTTATGAATTCCTTGTTTATAAGAAGAATACTAAGTGTTCATTTTAAGTAACAATTGATACTGCTATTACTCAACTTTGACAAACACAGGTTTGTATTATTTCAAAGGAGAAGGTTGTTTTCAGTAATTGACGTAGGTCCGTCCAGTGCGTATCGCCAGACGCATGTCCATCGAATGCGGCGACGCTTAATGGATGTTATCAATGTAAACATAAGGGAAAAATCATAAAAGATAATATATTTAACATAATAGAGACGTACGATTTATGTTTTCATATATTTACATTAGAATATTTTATAAACATATTGTGAAAATATTTGAATTCTAAAGTGTATTTTTGAAGTTTATTAACAAAACTTGAGCAGAATTATTCATCATCTATCAGTATGACTTTAAAAAAATAAAAAAAAGATTGTTTACCTATTTACTAAGACTATCAAATATTACGCTACTATCCTTGGGGTGAAGCGATTAGCATACAAAATGTAGGTCAAGAAGTAATCTAAATGAGAACAATGAAATGAAATGGGTACGCTCTACGGAATAGTTATACTAGATTTATTTAAGTTTATTGTTCTTAGCTTACTAGCCTCGGCCCGCGACTTCGTTCGCGTGGAATAATTATTTTGGGCTAACGCTAACACGCAGCGGAAGCTCTCAAGAGGAAAAAAAACTGATTTTAAACATTCTTCATTGGCGCTCCACTCATATTGATCTTAGCGTGATGATATATAGCCTATAACCATCCTCGATATATAAGCTATATAACACGGAAAGAATTTTTCAAATGGGACCAGTAGTTCCTGAGATTACCCCCTACAACCTCACAACATCACAACGTCACAAACTCACAAACTTTACCTCTTTATAATATTAGTATAGATTAGTATTAGTACATATATTAGTATAAATATAAAAAAAACAAGCAAAATTGTTAAGAAGTGGTTCTTACAGTACATAAAATATTCTAGAAATCAAAACGATAGGACTTAACAAATCAATTAATTATTAATTAACAAATTTAGATTTCATACTTGGAGTATGGTTATATCACAGAAACGATATCGAATACTTTCAGTGGGCTATATGGCTCTTATAGGTTATCTTTATTAACTTTAACCAGTCTAGTGGTCAACTACCTATAAGTCGTTTAAAATTTTAATTTTCAATATTATAAATCTCTCCATTTTTTAATGATAACACTAAGGCTCATAAGCCAGTAGCAGGAAAAAAAACAAACTGAGAAGGTAGGCTTTGTAGGTGGTAGAGCCACGCTGAAGCCATAATTGGTATTTAGCATCAAAGAGTCGGCTCGGCCGCGATACTACTACCCGACTCCACAGTAAACCGACTTGAAGTAACAGTGCTTGAATTGTTGCGATTTGTTCGGTCAGTGAAAGCGCCTGAGAACCCACCTCCCTCTCTCCCTTGCCTCCCTATATTAACTATTAATATTACTATATCAATTAGAATTTTAATGCACCACTTTAAATAAGAAATGATTTTAAAAATTTCGTTTGAAAACATATTTTTAAGGTGTAAAAATACAGTAATTTACGTATTTTCATATAATTCGCTAGCGGACCTGGAGGATGTTGGCTCGCCGTGATAATGAAAAGAAATTGACAAATTATATATCCAAAAACGTTTCTCATTAATAACTTTATCTACTAGTGAAAACTGCATGAAAATCCATTCAGTAGTTTTTGAAATTATCGTGAACAGACAGACAGACAGGTGCTGTAGTGGACTTTATTTATACTATTTAATGATGTTTCCGGTGTAGTCAATGGCACAGCTATAGATACACTAAATTATTAGCGCAACGAGTAAATGATCATTCATTAACTGTTCTAATTCATTTTTTAATAATCGCTGCTTGCATGCTCTAGATATATATTCTTAATAGTTTTTGATATTGAAACGAAATCTATTGGATGAAATACCATATTGAAAGTTTTCTACATTCAATTACATCAATAAATCGAGTTGTTTCTTATAAATATTATTTTGAGGAGCAAATACTCGTGTTTCGATATTATTCTAAAAACATAGTTGTAAATCTCCCAACATGTATAAATATAAATATCAGCGGGTAAGAATTACAAGCAATCGAAGCATAACCTATGCATCCCCTCACGAATAAACATAACTTAGCGGAGGAAACGCTCAAAAATGCCCTCAACAAAAACCCCGTGAAATCTCGGCCGTATTAGTGATGATCATACATATATCGAAGTTTTTCACTGTTTTGTTTTAATTTCCATCGCATCATATTTTTTCGTCCATCTGTCGCATGTCGAATTACAGGCGACGCTCGGCCACGGAATAGAGGTAAAGCAAAGGGCGCTCTGCTCAAACAAGGCCAATATGATGGCGACCATGACTCTTTGAGCTAAATGCCTATGATCCGTAAAAAAGCAACATTTGCATCGTGTTTTCATAAAAACGCATTTTTTATAACATTCAACATTTATTAATTATAAAATCGTAAGCGATATGCTAGGATTCCTTCTAATATTACCATACTCAAAATGAAAATCGATGTCCAAAAATGTATAGGTACATGTGTTGCGGCTGCTGTGTTTGAGACTAATTACACCTCTAGATAGAGTATCACTTAGCATAAACTAAGATAGCACAAACTAAAAAAAAGTACATTCATATTAACCCACGTGATATCATATGCCATAAAAATTAACTTTAATTTAAATCTTTCAAGCAGATCTTATTGTGCCTACGACGTATACAAAGTGATAAATACATGTATCCGTAAAGAGTATTTTCTATCAATGATCTTTCTCTCAGTATCTTTTTGTCAAATCCATTTCTATTAATTGCTATTTATGAATAGATAATAACTCGCAAAATTGTATAAATCCCAATATACGTATTATCCAACTGTGCATGTAGGTGATCTTTATCGAGTGTTATTTTGGCTGTATTTCATATGAACAATTATGTTAATTACATAACAGATCATTCGATTTACCATTTATAGGTACAGACAATTGTAAATTAAAAAATCAGTTATTTTTCTAGCTCTTTTCAAATGGAAATGTCAAACATCTAGGATCAATATATTAGAATTTTTCTAGCAGAACAAATCATTTTATTTCTATCGACAAAAATATTCGATACACAACCAACCGACAAACACTATGCCCACCTCATAAAACACGTGAAACAATATCTTCAACGCACCACACCTAACCAAGTTATCGTTTGCTGTAACAACTACCTTATTACAATCCAGTAAAGTCTACATTCTTTACTTACAAGAGCAGACGATTCTTGGCAAAAATTCGACTTCTCCTGAACCATAAAAGTATATTGTGCGTTTAGAAACGCGTCGACTGTTTGTCACCATTTGCATATAGATGTCTGTGTGTTTCCGAAAGGATATCGGCTCGAATAATAATGTATATTAAACGATCGCTTCAGTCGCTAGGCCGGTTATGGAAGTAAACAATGCTTTTATTTTATAACAAACGTTCTTCAGTACGTATTAATATATATGAATTTAAGTAATGGTAAATACAACTATCAAGATATTAAATACTATTTTTTTTTCTCTTAACAGCTTTACCGTACTACAGAATACTAATACTATATATATAATCTATACAAATATTATAAAGAGGTAAAGTTAATGAGTTTGTGAGGTTGTAGGGGGTAATATCAGGAACTACTGGTCCGATTTGAAAAACTCTTTCAATGTTATATAGCTTATTTATCGAGGATGGTTATAGGCTATATCATCACGCTAAGATCAATAGAAACGGAGCACCAATGAAAATTGTTTGAAAATCGGGGGTTTTTCCTCTTAAGAGCTTCCACTGCGTGTTAGCGCTAGCCCAAAATAATTATACCGCACGAACGAAGTCGAGGGTAGAGGCTAGTATACTATATAAATACTAGTTTCTAGCCCCAACTTCGTCATCGAGGAATAGTTACTTTGGACTAAGCGGATACATTCAAAATGAAAAATAAAAAAACGATTTAGAAATAATCTTCATTGGTGTTCCGTTCCTATTGGTTTGCGCAGAAAAATATACAGTCAAACCTTAAGCGAGAGTTCAAGGGAGCGCAATCTCATTCTCGCTTATAGAGGTTCCTCACTAACCCGAGTTTCTCGCTAATGCAGGTACATGACATGCGTAGCGTTTCTCTCTTATAGAGGTGCGCAGCAATAACAAGTCACAGCAACTTTATAAGGGTAGCTATCAAGATGCATACGAAAACAAAACGAAAATTCATGCACTATGTAATTTTATTTTATTTAGAACTTATTTACACTTCAAAAAAATCCGTCAATTTCGTTGTTTGGGTTTCTGTTTTTGTATTTTGAATGTTTTTCTCTAACTCATAAATTTTGTCGAAAATTACTTGACCAACAACCGCCGCGTATTCTTATAGCTAACTTCATTGGAATGATCTTTATTTCTGTTTCCGGAATCACCTAAATAATATACATAAATAAAGCCCGACTGTCGCTTATAGAGGTATAGGATAAGTAGCAGTCTCACTTACGGAGGTTCATGAAGGAAAAACCTCTCTCTCTTACAAAGGTTTCTGCTTCCCGCTAATAGAGGTTTTGGGAGCTAAAAATGACGGGTCCTGGCTATTACTCGCACTTATAGAGTTTATTATTATTATTATAGACTAAAGTCTTTCTCGATAAATGAGCCATCTAACATTAAAAGACTTTTTCTAATTGGACTAGTAATTCCTGAGACTTGCACTTTTAAGTAAACTACAGGGCGCCCAGTGGTCGACATTCGACCATAGTTGATTGATTTTTTAAAGTTTGAACTTTATTAGAGTTCTTTTTCAAACGATATATATATTTCTATAATCAAAGATTTTCATCATGGCTACTCAGTTAATTGCCATTTGCTATGATCTTTTATATATCATCATTATATAATCATAAAAAAAAATCTATGTGTGAATGAAAATTACAAATTATTTATAAATTGGAAACAATAACCACGTGGTAAAGCTCAAATTTTAATCAAACATAACTTTACGAAAATAAAAAGAAATTTATCGCAACCCATGACACAATTTTCAATTAATTTTACACAACACCATGGGGTGGTATATCTGGGTGATATTGAATTAAATGTACTCTGTTCATTATGAGAAATAGTGATACGCCCAGTATCATCGTTTGGAAAAGCAATGGATACACAATACAATCAAATGGTGAACCCAAGACAAAGACGTTTTTAATACTACCATTAAATTTGAAAATAAATTCTTTTTTGTTGCTACATGAGGTTGAATTGCAACATTGTAACCGCGAAGGTCTAAGTCATGGATTACTTTTATGAACAAAATTCTTATTTTGATTATACAAAGTATTATTTGGCTCATTTTTTTATTAATTCATCATTTGAAGTGAGTTCACCATGAAAAATAATAAACATTACAATAATGGTTATATTTTATAATATCATTGTTGAGTGTAGGATGAAAAATGGTAATTAGAACTAAAGAGTTAAAAAATACATATAGTCGAGTATAGCAAACTTCTTCATAACCTTTTTGAAGTTCGTAATTATTGACGGCTGTCAAAATATCTTTGTTATTTACATGTGTATATGTTGTGTAAAATTCGAGTAGTGGTGTGAGTAGTGCATATTTTAATTAGTTTAATGTACTTCTAATGCATTTTATATAAAATAAACAGCTTTCTGCACTTCTCCGCCATATAAACTTTAACTATGCCAAATTTTAAGTTCACTCGTTGACGGAAAATAGGTTAAAAATGGATACAAAAATTTTGCTTCATGTATTAATATAGGTAAATAAACTCTTCAGCTTTGTAATAGTACACTAGATTATAGTGTAGGTTGATTTCCACATCTGCCTGCAATTGATTGACCGCTACCACATCTCACAACGACAAAAAACGTTTCATTTTATTTATACGAGTCTCTCTATTACTATTTTCCGATTAACTTTTAGAGGTTCAGCTCATTAAATAAAATCAAACGTTTTTTGCTGCAATGAGATGTGGTAGCGGCCAATGAATTCCAAGCAGAAGTGAAAACTAACATCCACTATAATATTTAATGATGGTTTCCGCAAAGTAACGTCTTCTTCAATTAAACAACAACTATATTATACTATATATGAGACTAACGGACGACATACTACAAGCGAACGAAAGCTCATAAATTTTTCATTTATATAAAGAATAGCATTTCCACGCTGCTTCACTTGTGTTCTTATAGATTAGGTTTCGAAAACAGTACTTTTTTCTAGATGAAAGTAACCTGTGTCTTTTTCTGTAACACTAACGACGTGTGTGCAAAATTTCACAATGATCGGTTCAATAGTTAAGACGTGGAAGTGTTACAAAGAAATATTCTTGTAGTCCTATTGTATGTGAGAGAATACAGAACTGTGGAGTTTGAAATCGCTACGTAGATACGCTACGCTAAATACGTCATGGGCTGGCGTGGTCATTATACGCATACCTTCCTTCAAGAAAAGGCTTATGCAGTAGGTCTCTAACAGGCTGATGATGTTGATATGCATCTCCTCATGAAGATAGGTTTTTCGGAATGCGTTATTTTGTTTATCCACCTGTTTAATTTACATAGATTTCAGTTCTGTATACCATATTACGCAAATCCGTAATATACAATCCAATTACTTTAAATTTTAATAAAAGTACAGTAAAAATAAAGATAAAAATGTTTCAGTGATATGTCTCAATCAAATTAAACATTGTAAAGAAGCGAGGGCGATGAAATGATGCTCGAGGTAATCTCCAAGTCCTCCCCTCTGCTACTCCGACACTTGCATACAATTACTTAATCAGCCACTCTGAGGTTACGCGCGAGTGGATCTTCTTGAGTACAGTAGGTATTTGTATCGTGGAGAATATGTTACTTTTATTTTTGTAAATAAAATTAAACTCAAGTTAAATTACCTTCTTATAATGGCAATACAAAATGACGTCACTGTAACACACGGTAAACACAACGCAATTCAGAAAGACGGCAAACATTAAAGATAGCCACAGAAGTAGGTGTTGTACACCTAGTCTATGATGATCTCTTCACAAATTGCCAAGTTTCCGTCTGATATAGTGATATCACCATATTTTTTTTTTATATCAAAGGAGGCAAACGAACTGGTGGGTCACGTGATTTTAAGTGATCACCACCGTCCATAGACACTAGCGACATCAGGGACGTCGCAAGTGCGTTGCCAGCCTGTATATGGGAGAAGGAGGAGGGGAAGGAAAGGGAAAGAAGGAAAGAGGAAGGGAAGTGGGCCTCCGGCTCTCTCACTGATCGAACGAAACACAACAATGCAAGCACTGTTATTTCACGTCGGTTTTCTGTGAGAGGGGTGGTACTACCCCGGAGGAGCCGACCCATTCATGCTGAAACCAAAAATAGCTTCAGCGGGGCTCTACCGTCTACAAAATATTATGTTTTATTACTGTGTATTTATGTGGGTCCGCATAGTTATTTGTTAGCTTACTTACGTATCAACCTGATTATATATTAACATTTTTAAATATACGTAATCAATAATGCAATTCTTTATGCTAGGGACTTTCAAATTTGAACAGCTGGCGACTATTCTGGCCTAATTATTGAACAAATATAATTTAGTTGTTTATTTATTACATTTAGTTTTAGTGACCTACCTACTAAAACAAAATCTGTGGATATGAATGTGAATGTGAATATAAATATCTATGTCGGGAAAAAAATCTTGGGATTGACTCAAAAATCACCTGCGAAATTGATTGACTGTTTCAGATCCTCTGATCTATGCAATTGATGAAGGATTGGGTGCTACGTCGCAAATTACTGAGTTCGAAGGGCTAGTCTCCCAGAGAGTATTGCTAAACGAACCCTTAAGCTGTAATAAAGTTTAATTCCACCTTCAACAATTAATGTAGTTCTTTATTCCTTCAAAAAATGCAAAATATACATTACACAAATTAGACCATAGGAAATCTAGTCACAATTACCATCTTCTCTGTACTTCAAGCTGGTTTTAAGGTCTTTTATGTGATTTAAATCTCAAACTGACAAAGACAGATGTGTAGTAAAGTTGGGATATGTCCAAACCTGATGACAATATTCGCAATGACTTGTAAACTTTGGTTCAACTGAGTTAGTACCGGGCAAACTGTCCACTTTCCACTCGGAAGAACCTCCCCTGGCGGTGACGGCGCATGGTTACTAGTTTGTAGTTATTAATTTTATAGAATTGAATTATTTAAATGATTTTTTCATCCAATTTTCTCTAACAAATTTTTTCAACATTATAAAAATGGTTAACTCTTTTGAAGAGAAAAATCAAGTTTTATTATTAAGAATTTACGTACATGTTACATTACTTTGTTTTTAGTTTTATTATTAAATTTTAATACTCTATATATTATAGTAGATCATGTGTAAATTTGTCATATAATGGGTTAAACACTTTTGCTTTTCAGGAATCTGTTGTAACCATATTGGCGTAGGAAACATGTTGCTTAGAACAAACACAGAAATTTACATTAATGTAAATTAATATTATTATCTTCCATGTCTAAAAGTATATAAATCTGTACCGATGATTAGAAGCAGGTTGCCCGATTTGAGTCACTGGACTGTAAACAGAGATCTGCGCGCGACGTCACTCGCATGATGCGCCCATTTCATTTGTTTCGGTACACGCTACAGACTTTACATTGAAGTTTTGCACAGATAACATTTAATATTAATGCTAAGAAGTATTTAAAATAGTGAACTTATAGGAATTAACTTATACAGAGCTATAATTTCTGGGAGAGAGAGAGAATAAGGAAATAAAATTAAGTAACTAAGGAAATCATTTTCACAATTATGTTGTGATCAGACGAATCGATTGAAAAAGGGAAAAAAGAGTTTTATAATATTTGTATCGTTGATAGAATATCAAGTATCAAGTAGAGAGAGTATAAATGTTCAAGTCGAGAGACACTGCAAGAAAAAGAATTAAGATTATAAGACGATTTGATTTAACGGACCCACTGGGGTCCATTTACTGATGATCACCCCTGTAATGTAAGCGACAGGACGCGTCGTGGCATTTCGCAGTGTCATTGTCACACAGGGTTATGATATTAGACATGATTCCTATAGGGTGAACATTGATTTTTATGCTCACTGATTTAGCTGCGTTCACTCCGTGTGATGCATCATCGATTTAACACAGCGGAATAAGAGGGGAAATACATATACATTTTGTATTTTAGCTATTAGTGTTATATTGTAATTTCTACGAACTATCGCTACACTGATATTTTAAAACTATTTAACACGCCCTCGTTCACATATTATTATCACTTAGTAACTGTAATGATTTACTACATTATTTATGTATGTTATACGTTTCATACATTCTGCTTTTGGCTCATCTGCTAAATTTTCTTTTTTCCATCTTTACTAAAAGAAAATGTTGTATAAGCAACTGTAAAAATATGTGTGAAAAAGGCTCCTTAATTATTTACATTATTCAAGTTTGAACTATTAAGTAGAATCCTTTAATACTTTCATTGAATGTAAAAATATTTTAATCAATTTATTTGATTAAAAGTTTATATCAAAAACCAAATTTGATGAGTTTGAAGAGAACAATAATTTCTAATTTAATTCGATTTCTACTATCAAAAACAAGAACCTTGATATTGACCAGTACTTCTTCTAGTACCAAGAAAAATAATGAGTTAAAAATGATAACAATAACAAAAAAATATTGTGAATATTAATTTTCAATGACTAAGAAAATGTAGAATAAAATAAACAGCAGGAATATAAACATTGTAGTAACTTTAATAAATAAGTAAAAATATTTGCCGGTACCAAAAATCTTGTAAATATTAGAAACTCCTATAATAATACAAAGTGATTAATAAATTTATTAATTCGTCATTTTCCGGTATTATTGTCTAAAAAGAACTTACGCATCCAGAAGCGCGGAAAAAGGCAGACGGAGCCGCGTGCGCAGCGGGTACCGGAAGGAAAGCTCGCATAAGTCACTCGGAGAGCGCTTCCGCCGGAAGTGCGACGTGCGTGGACACGTGGCTGTGTCAATTAGCCGTCAGGGGGTGCGACGGAGACAATAAGCTCACTGAAAGAAATTCAAGAAAAAAAAATATTATGTCTTGATTATGTAGTAAATCTATTAAAAAATAATCCAATTTAAAATCTATATTAGTATGATTCTATTAATATAGATCCATGTTTAGATATTATTCCATAATCTGTACTATAAAAAAAAAAACTATAATTACGGAAGATCCAAAAACTAAGTTTATTTTTCTGTATTGGCTATTGTCTATAAGATATAAGGCCTTACCTATTCTCAATGATATTATTATTAAATAATAGGTGAGTTGAATACCACAAAGAGATTTTATTTATATTTCACAAACTAACATAAAGGACACATATAAACAAAATTACATATAATTATTTACAACATAAAATAACAATGTAATCATTACGATCACAGGCATGCATGACATTAGTATATAACAAACAAAAAAATTCTAATTACTTTTTATAGACAGAATTAATGTATCGTATACAAGTAAACAAATTCATATATAATTTGTAAGTAAGGACTTTTGTTAGCATTCCTCACATTTTCAGTAAATACTAGACTGCATGTTGTTAAGTGCAATAATGTACGGCTAAATTTATACAATTATTCTGTCCACCCATAATGTCATAACTGTGATGACGTTAATTTAATACGCGTCTCGTTGATGACATATATTATTGTATAAAAAGTATATCACGATGAGGCAGTTTATTCTTGGAAAGGACACGCCTGATTTATACGAGCGCACGCTTACAGCGATTTCACGGAAATCTGTCCCCGATCGCAGACCGTCTGATTGCTTCGCATTTTTGATCTAATAATTTGTCGTTCTTATTAATGCAATCTTTTTAATATGTCTGCATCATGGAAGCGAATTTACGAATTTAGTGCCACAGTGCAAACCAATTTATACATGACCGTTCATATACTTATAATTCAGGTTTATAAAATAAAGAAATTCTTTGTCTACAAAGAAACTAGGTTACTATATTTCGGATTAAAATATCATAGGGTTTTTAACGGGATCTTGAAATATCATGTAGTGGGTTATAACTTTTGTATTATATTCATAATCTTGTGTTATTCGACTTTATAATTTGTAATATTTGCGATGTTTTAGGTAACACAATTTGGTAATAACAATAATGCACAAGTGATGTGGATGGGAAATAATACCATGAATTTTGACTTGCCACAAAAACTCCCTGGAAAATTCTAACATGATAGCTACCACCTTGTTAAAATATTGCAATGATCGCAAGAAATTTATGATATGGTTACCTATTTGAAAATAGTAGTAATAATTTATTAAAAAAAAATAAAAATAAAGGGCCTACCTTATTTTTTAATCTTAACCCACTACGTATAATTTGCCATTCTAAGATTACCTGTTTTACACTTGAACAAATTCGTTATTTTTTGCTAACACAATTCGATGAGGAAGTGGGATTTCTTTCATTCTCCTTATTAAATTCTACGAAAATGTCAATGATTATTATACGAAACACCGTGAAGCATTAATAACATAGTGATTTTAATATTTCTCGCTTATTTATGTAAGCTCTCTGTCTACAAATAACTTACCACTGAGTACTTCTAAATACCTATATTGTAGTTATAAGTAATGATCAGCTTGCGTATTATTTTTGTATATATTCAAAATTAATATCAAATGAGGTTAATGTAAAATTACAGCCAATACTGTAAAAAAAAAAGAAATAAATGTCACTTTTTAAATTGGACTTTAGGTTATTGGTATCTGTACAAAAGTCTAAATGGTAAGATAAATTTGTACAGTACAAGAGGACTTTCTCAATGTCCATCGGCCATAGATCAGTCGTTCATCAGGAGAGTGAGTGCTGTGGTCAGGTATAAATCAAACCAGCCGGCTGTCTCGCGTCGCTAATGCGTCCCTCGCATCAAACAATCATCATGACATTTGCACTCTGATGTGCCATTATCAATTGTCATATTAATATTATACAGTTATACCTTGGTCTCTTTTAATAGAATAATTAGCTGTGTGTTATTAAGTATTAACTTGTGCACGTGGCTTCGGTTGCGTTGATGCTTGTTTTGATATAAAAAAAAACTACATTATTCGCTAACAATTATAGTATAGATATAAAGATTTTGTTTCATGACAATGTTATTAGTAAATAGAAACTACATCTATCTAGTGGCAAATGTTTATATATGGTGTAGTAGCGATACCAAATAGCCTACATAATATACTAGGCTTTAATGCGTTTATTATTTTATTTTTTTCGAACTGACTACGCTATTGACTTAGCAAGGCAGCTTCACCGAACTACTAAGGCGAACGCTTAAGGCACTCAGCCGATTTTATTTGGACAACTAGCTCAAGGGTGCACGTCACACCTCGGCTTGGCTGTTGCCTGTTACATGCAAACTCGCGACCTGACTTAGCTAACCTAGCTAACTATTCATATATGTTTGAGTTGTTGAGACGCATATGTGTACCAAGCATACACGCCTCAATAACCCCTCCATATATTTTTTATCGGAAAATTAGAGTTTTTTCAATTCGATAAGGGAAAAAATAAAACCCTTCCACTTCCATGTGTTAGCGTGTAGGCGTGCACGTGTGTGGGGGTGATCGTGTAGTGTTGTAGGAGTGATGTAAATTTTTGTGTCACTATCGCGCGAGCAGTGCACTCAAGGGCTCCACACCGAGGTAACAGACCTAGGCTTTCTGGAGAACCTGTAACTTTTTAAAATTATCTTTCGACAAATGTGCAAAAACGGGACTGCTATATATCATCACGGGACGGATACATGTCTTATATAAGGTGAGCTTGTGTCTGAAGAACAACTTACTCTTATAACAAAGCAAAGGATGGAGGCGACCCAAGACCATAACGGCTTTGTTTCGCATTCTATCTATATGTGACTCGAACTTTAAATGTTTATCTAATGTAACACCGAGATATTTGACCTCGCCGGCCCACGGAATATCGGCTTCATATAGCCTGATGGGCTCAAGGTTATTACTACGTCGCGAAGGGTGGAAAAGTATCGCGGCACTTTTATCAGGATTAACTTCTATCCGCCATCGACGAAACCATTCACCGAGTATGCAAACGGCCTTTTCGATGCGCTTCCTAAGAAAGTCCGACCGCCAGCTGGAAGTGTAAATAACTGTATCGTCAGCATAACAACCTGCCTCGACCCCCGGAGACCGAGGTAGATCGCTGATGTACAGGTTGAATAGTGAGGGCGCGAGTATGGAGCCCTGTGGCACACCCGAGCGTATAGGGTGGGGCGGGGATAGTTCCCCATCCACTTTAAAACGGAAAGTCCTATCAGTGAGATAATCGCGGATAATATGAATTAACTTATCAGGCACGTGAGATTTACATAATTTATGGATGAGCCCTCCATGCCAAATCTTATCGAAGGCTTTGGAGACATCGAAGAAGACTGCAATTGTGCGTTTCGGTTTACGTTTCGGATCAGCATTAAATTTAGAGAAGATGTACTCCGTGAGGCGGTGTACTTGATTCGTGCAAGAGTGTTCGGCAAGAAATCCGAACTGCTCAGGTGGTATTAATTTTAAATCTGTAATTGAAACCTGGAGATGGTTCAGAAGGAGCCGCTCGTATAATTTACCTAATGTATCTAACAGGTTAATCGGGCGATAGCTATCGGGAAGCGTAGCTTTTTTGCCAGGCTTGTGTATGCCTATCACTACGGCCTTCTTCCAGGCAGCTGGAAAGTGGCCCTAGGACATAGCCGCATTGAAGATGCAGACCAATAAAGCTATGCTGCGATCAGGAAGGAGTCTGAGTACTTCGTTCCTGATCCCATCGGAACCTGGGGACTACCTAAGCTTTAGACGCTTGATGGCATCCGATACTTCATCAAAAGTGATAGGAGTTAGCGTATCAGCCGGCGGGGACGCTAACGCGTGCTCTACCGAGGTATCGATCGATCCAATATGTATAGAGTCAGTGTTTGCTGTATTCAGTAAACATTGTTTCTCTAAACTCGCGGCAAAACACTCCGCCTTGTCTATACTATCGAATGCGGGAGGCAACCCGGGGCCTCTATCGAGAGGGGCATCGGAATAGTCTCGTCTGACTTAAATGTTCGCGCGAGTTTCCAGTCCGCCAAGTGAGATGGCCGGATGTCCTCCAGGAGCCTATCCCATCTGTCGGCCCGGATCTCAGAAACGGAGTCCTAACCTTCTTTCGTAATAATCGTAACCGATCGCGATTCTCTACAGACGGATAAGTGTCGTGAGCTCGAGTCGCGGCGTTCTTATCCGTGATCATCTTTCTTACGTCGTCCGAGAGTATAAAGCGGCGATCGTTCACCGCTTGTACCTCTTTCGAGGTCTCCCTGACATCGGTCTGAAGATAGTCGACCAGGGAATCGATAGCCAGATCCGCGTCGGCTTTCGACACCAACACATCCGGGATCCTGTCTAAACTTAAAGACGTCGGACTATCTTTGAAATAACGCGCGAGTTTCACGTAATCGGTCACCCAGACCGAAGGAGGGGTAGCATCCGAGCACGATCCTAATAGCAATATTACTGGGCGGTTATCTGAGTCAAGTTCGTGTACGACTTGTATGAGTCGTAACCGAAGCGTGACATTTTTAAAAAGAGCTACGTCTAACACTGTCGGACGACAGTTGTCTTGATAGTGAGTGGGTTCCGGAGGGGCTATGACGTCAAAAGCTAGATCGTTACCTAGTCTGTCCAGTATCTTCCCGTTACGAGAAGTAGTTGGACTATTCCAGATGACGTTCCCGCTGTTGAGGTCCCCCGCTATAATGACGGAATTTCCTAATTCGAACAACGCTTCTAAGTCGGATTTTAATATCTCTTTATTCGGTGAGAGATACGCGGATACTATTAGGACGGACATCCCTAGTCTGGACACTGACACTTCCATATTGGATAAAGCGGGTGGATCTACTGGCAAACAATATAGGGAGCGTTTAAAACAGATTAACGTGCCACCCCCGTGAGTGGTACGGTCATTTCGAATTATATTATAATTCGCGTTTCGCCGGCTACGGATTTTCAGTTTTAATAACGTTTCCTTTACGAGGAAAATATCTATTTATTTATCGCGCAAGAAGGCAGCTACTAGATCGCGCTGTGTTGAGAGATTCCTAGCATTAAAAAATGAAAGAGATAGACCGCGCAGTTTAACCCTATTCATTGTCGCGAACATTGTTAAACCGATTTGTTATAATGAGCACGGGCGAGTTCGTTCATTGTGCTAGCAAGAGCCGGGAAACGTGCGAACGCTCTGAGCATATTCTGACTTCTCTTCGTCACGAGAAGCTCGACAAAAGGTAAGACGTCTACAATATCGTGCACGACCATTAACTGGCTAATCCAGTCAACGCCGTCGAAAGAAAAGGTGCTGAGGCGGTCGTATTGAATAGGCTTCGCCTGCGGAGGCTGAGCGCTGAGATTTGGGAGCCCAGGGGGCCAGAGGGGCCCGCACGGGTTGCGGCGCGTGCGGCACAGAAGGTGCCACGCGCGGGGTGGGCGCGGGCGCTGCCGGGGTGCGGGAGGCACCGGGCAGGCCGGGAAAGGCCTCCACGGTTATGAGTGGCGAAGGCGGAGGGCGGGTGGCGGCAACAGGCACTCTGGCTGCCTGTCTCGCTTGCCGAGGGCGTTGCGTGCGCGGGGCGCGGGGACGGCCGCGATAATTCGCGGGATGACCCGCGTTCCCGCACATAACACAGCTCGGAGATATTTTACACACCTGGGACTCAGGTGGCAGTTTCTAGCTGAGTGACCGTAACCCTGGCAGTTGTAACACCGCAAGGGCGCGTAAGACTTACGCGGAGGCTCTAAGGATACGCCCGTGAGACCCCCGAGACCTCACGGACGTGACGTTAAAAATGTTCTTGCCTTCCTTGGTGCGGTCAAGAATGACCAATACCAAGTTGAATTTGACCTTTGTAAGCGGATGGTACATGTGGTGTACCTCCCGGACGGGGAAATTTTTGTCTTTAAGGGACTCTAAAACCTCCTCGGTTGAGATCTCGACCGGGATGCGTCTGAGTACTACACGGAGGAGACGCTCTTCCTCTAATGCATACGTAGAATATCCTATCTTCTGCCTACGGAGGAAATCGGTTAGTTTACGGTGATAATCGGTGCTGGTTACCTTAACTTGGATGCCTGATTGGGTGTTGAGGGCGGACGTGTAGTGTATATCTAGTTTTTTGAGTTCGGTGGATATGAACATCCACCGCGGTTTGTCTTGTATCTTTTTATCCGACGCTGCGGAACCGTCAGCGTTAGACTGGGTGAGCGGAGTAGGCGTGGACGTGGACGGGGCGGCGAAAGGGCTGGTTCTACCAGAGCGTGGCCTGACGCTTTGTGATGTAGCCGCATTAGGCACCCGGCCGCCATCTACCCGACTCTCTAAGCAAGGGAATTTTTCCGCCGGGCTTCCGGAGCCCGAGTTGGAATCGAAAGAGCGTGAACCGCGGCGGAAACGTTTATTATACGTAACGGTTTTGTAACCGTCATCGTCATTTTCAATCGCGGAAGGCGTGGAAATCGCGGGTGACTTGGAGGTCGCGGGCGGCATGGCGAACGCCTTTACGTCGAGCTCCATATCTGAGCCGGTCTCCGAGTTGGAGCTCGGTATGGGAGCTTCTAACAGGCCCATATCGATGTTGTTCGATAGAGACTGTATCGAGACGGTCACGAAAGAGTTTGCGGTAGCACCGCGTGGCACATATTGAGCGTCTCATGGACGGAAAACAATGTCGCGCAAGAATGGCGTTGACGGCATTTTCGTCGACGCCAATGGCTAGTAAATCGTCACGGAGTTCTGTGAAAGTATTATTTTGGGTCATTCCGTGGCCTGAGGGGAACGCGAACCAACCTCCCTGCCTTAAAGGTTCCGAGACTATCCTGAGTCCGGATCAAAAGAGCTATTTAAAACGGAACAAAATAGGTGAAAATGCAAATATATACGTGAGCGAGACAGGGGAAAAATAACATAAAACTATATAAGTAAACAAAAAGTAAATAAATATATTAAGAGACAAATGAAGAGTTAGAGAAATATGTAAACAAATAGATAAAAAAGAGTAAACAAATAAATATATCAAGAAACAATTAAAGCAATAAATAAATAGAAAGAAAGAGTCTCACTCAGTTCTAGGAAACAGAACGCAGGTGTGGCACAGGTGTGCGTGCAGGTGTGCCCGATCGGAACAATGAGAACGAGCACTCGCGAAGTAATAACTGACGTCACTAAATCACGAATATCGAAATTGAAGCGAGCTGCAAAGCAGACAACCGCTCGAGTTGTCTGCCCGATCGGAACTCCCGCGTTTATTATATTTCATAAAAACACTAGCCGTATCTGTTATATGAGCGTATAATTACAGGAATTGAATCCACCTCTACGTACGCGGTGATCAAGTGTAGTATCATTTAGACATCACCTCATTTTATATAATATATTATTGGATATACTATCATCCCTTTGTCGTGCTATAAAAAAAATATTAAATTAACATTCCTGTTTAAATAAATGTACATTTTGTGTTGAAGGTATTATGATAAACAATACATCAAGTCATAATCGCCAACGGATACGGAAAGTCCGCCATATTGAATGCGAAATCAGCTTGTCGAGCCTTCCACACTGTTGAACACCTGTATCGAGTCAGTGTGGACTCTGCTAGCGCATTTAAAAACAAACTTTATCTATTCGAACATAGAGCTGAATTGAAATAGTTAATTGAGATTCATAAATAATTTCAACATTCTTTAAAATGACATGTAAGTGTATGGAGATAAATTCGAATTTCGTATAAATAAGAAAAATCAGGTGACAAATTGAATTATGTACCATTTACGAGGGATCATCGCTGTGGTTAGTGTTGTATGTTAAAGGAATTTGTTGTTTATTTGTAGGCAGATAAAGCTTTTATTACTATGTGTCGTGAGGTGTAAAGCTGCGTGTAAAACCCGTGGACCGCGGACAGGTTTCCGCTGCGTCCCATTGTTGCCGAGTCCGAATATGAATTAATTCGGATTTTCAGGTAACGTGCCGCCGCCGGCAGATTGTGAAGGGTGTTGCGTGGTCCGACGCCATTGTTTTCGACTAGTTTCGGTATTACGCCAGATAAAATGATAAATGTACGTTGATATATGAGCGTGGTTTTACAGGGCGAATTAACTACCGCTATCGTTATCCATGTGTACATACTAATCATATTAGTATTGAATTTTCACTAGCAAAATGACTAAGGCTTTCTATTTGTGTGACCTGTGCTTTAATATATCAATATTTGTAATATTATTTTAAGCAAACAGATAGATGCAACTTTGTATGCGTGTCATTAATGTTTTAATAATATTTTTTGCAGAAAGAAAAAGAAAATCAAAAGATTTTTTTAAGCCCCCTTTTCCCCTGACATTATCCGAGACTTTGTTTTTTTTTTTGCAACTTCCGTTTTCCTATTCTATTTATTTCTTTTTTTTTGCTATCTCCGCCACGTGTTCCATGAACGTTAGGAGCGGCTTTCTAGTATCGTCATCCTTCACTATTTTATGTAGTACCCCTTCCGTGAGTTCGATGTCTATCTGGGCTTGGAGATCACACCTGGACGAGTCAAACCGAGGACAGTGAAGGAGAAGGTGAATCACCGTCTCCTCGGTATCCGGGTCGCACACACACAGGCGGGACTGACTTTGATCTTGAAGCGGTGAAGGTACGCCGCGAAGCTCCCATGTCCTGTAAGGACTTGCACATGGGTCGGTGACAGCCGTGTCTTCTTCACTACCCGGTGGGCATTGCTCACCTTCGGGAAGAAGACGCGCGTCAACGCCCCTGTGGCTGAGGCCTCGTAGCGCTCCTGCCACCGCTCGACAGTTTGTTCTCGTATAATTCGCTTGGCGTACGACAACGGATACTAAGTAAAAATATTACTTTGCTTACAAAATTTCTATAGACTTTTGTAACGCTTATAAAAATAGCCATTTCTTAAAACTTTATAGCAAATGAGGATATCTTAATATTTTTTTAGATAAGAGATCAGTGTCTAAGATTTAAACACAGTTTGTCCATGTTGCGCTCATTACTGCAGATCTTTAACATTCCATTTATAGAGATTCATAGGTATAAAGTAATTTCATATCTTCTAGGTACATCTATGTGGGGAAGAATCAATAAAATAATACGGAAACGTTTTGGATTTTCAGTGGGTATATTTTTGTTGGATCTGGAATAAATGTTTTGAGGTAGGAAAATAGTTTGCAAATATCTTAGAGAAACGAAGACTTTAATCGATAAAATATCTATTGTTATCACAAACGCTTATTTTAAACATTAAGAATATGTTTAGATATATAGTAAATGGTCATAATATATATTTTTACTTATCTGTTATACTTAACTTTAAATTTAAGTAAAAGTTAAAAAAATTAAATACGTTGGTGAATTATTTTAAACCCCTCTTAATGTTTGTGGTGATGTTTTTTGGGATTATAAATACAAAAATTCAAATTTTTTTATCCCCTCATATTCAGTCTGTATAAAATTAAGCAATTTGAAAAAGAAAATATATTCGTTTATTTCTCTACTTTACTTTTTATATATATTTTATCGGGTAGCCTGTGATGTCATTTAAAGATGAGAGATAGTAGTTTATGATAATAAAATATACATACAAATAACATACCAGCATTGTTTTTTTTATGGTACGTTGACTAACGCCTATTTTGTTTATTTATTTATCTTCATTTGTCAAATATCAAATGCATATTATAACTGTAAGAGAAAATATGAGCTCGTTTACTTCACTTAATAAATTAATAAAAGTATATTTTGGGGTGTAAGGAGTGTCGAATAACATCTTAAGACTTGAGACACCCAAGCCAACCTCACCCGCACGTGGTGCACCCTGCTGATCAACGAACGAGGCAATGGCGAGAGCGGGGTGGTAGGGTATTACAGCCCGACTGGGTCGCAACCACCATGCATATGGCGAAAAAGCCCGTCATAGTGACTCGCTTCTGCGCGTCGCGTTTCGGGATCAGCCTGTGCATATTCAGTACCGGGCGACTTTCGTCATTATGGCCGGCATGACAGCGGCGACCGACGATTGATAATCTGTCTCTCGTTGGTTGCCGATGTTTTTGGATTGTACTATGCTTAACATCAGGCTTAGTGCAGTCACGTTGTCGTGCTTCTATAAAAAAAATAAAAAAATATACAAATATGCTTGAGATTTGAAGTTTAAGAATTTGTGAGGATTCAATTGTAGGTGGTAGAGCCACGCTAAAGCTATTACTGGCTTTAGTATGAATTGGTCAGCTTGCCCGGGGTACTACCACCCTCTCACAGAAAACCGACGTAAAGTAACAATGCTTGCATTGTTGCGTTTCGTTCGGTCAGTGAGAACGCCGGCGGCCCACCTCTGCTCACCTTCCCCCTCCCCTCTTCACGTCATCTCTCCCTCCCCCAACACAAGCTGGCAACGCACTTACGAACCCCCTGGTGTTAGAAGTGTCTATGGACGGTGGTGATCACTTAACATCAAGTGATTCACCTGTTCGTTTGCCTCTTATGATATAAAAAATATATATATAATAGTAAAACTTTTAGAAAAATCTAAGAGATAATAATTAAATATTTACATGATACCTAATTCATCTTCTGACCTTAAATTTCAAAATATTGCAACGTCTACAATATAAGAATTTAAATGTAGCAAAAGTGAAGGAATTTTTCTTCATGAATTTAATGTGTTATCATATCGTAGTTACAAAGGGAACACGCAATATCTCGGATGCTTGCACATAAGTATCCCACCAAACCACAATTCACATTTTTCACAAATTAAGCCATGCTGTACAGAAACAACGTATAAGTGTAAAAAACGTGCCGTGTCATCGGCAGAAGTCATTGTGCACCTGCCACGGTCGAAGTAATTAATTATGACCTCCCTCCCTGTCTCCCCCTCCCTTGTACTGCGCCCTCCCTAGTAGTGCCGTGTTGTGTCAAGGTGATGCTATTGTTTCTGAAAGGTAGTTGCTACAGCAAATTTAAACGTGTAGTTAACTTACGATTAATTATTGCCACAAAATTTACAGTGTTATCACTGATTCCAACAGAATAGAAAGCAATTAGGAAAAACTAGCAAAAGTGAACCAAATGAATGGAATAAACTAATAAATGTAATATATTTTGTTATTCTAGCACAATAAATCATCGACACTTTGTCTAATGGTGAACCTGTACCATCAAGAGAAAACACCGTAAGATAGGCAATTTAACTTAGTTACTATCAAACCATTTACTCAGCTTTGCGGTTGTCAAGTATATGCTGACTGACTCTCAAATGCGATAAAATAAATAAGAGCCACGGTGGAGAGCCTTTAACCAAATGTAAGATGATTGGAACTCACTCGGATATCTATCCTCACCACTAAGTAAAGTAACTTAATTTGAGAAGTATAAAAATACAATGCATAGATTTCCAATGCTCATTTTCAATTATAATCTTGAAAATATTAAATAAATAAAACTGACACCGTAAGCCAGGTTTAAGAGAGTATAACTGAGCTACGAAGGTAAATGTTTGTCGTTGATTAACGATGTAAGCGACGTGTTTATTGTGTCACGCGCTGCGAGTCATCACGTCAGAGTCAGTGACTCCACGCTGCCGTGGACCGTTATTGTTTCCTTACTTTTGTAGAAAATTATTAAAGCGACACTTTAAAGTTGATCATCTGATAAGCTTTAGTTTTGTGTATTGCTAAAGTTATCTATATATTAATACGTGAAGCAAAAAAATTGTACCCCTTTTTAACCTATTTGCCGTGAACGCGTAAACTTAAAATTTGACATAGTTCAAGTTTATATGGCGGAGAAGTGCAGAAAGCTGTTTATTTTATATAAAATGCGTTAGAAGTACATTAAATTTATTAAAATATGCACTACTCACACTACTGTTTGAATTTTACACAACATATACACACGACGAGACTGAAAAGATTCTTCACATTCTCACTTAAACTGACAGAATATGAAAATAAATACAATTTTAAGGTCAATGTATGGTAGCAATTTACCTACATTTAGTCATTTAGATAGATTCATTCATATAGATTAGAACACCATGTGTGTTTGTGTTTAGTTATTAATACTGTTTGAATTTAATTGCTTATGTTACCTTGGTTTTACATCATATTTATTTTATTTATCCAATAAGTAAGCCACCGAAGGCACCAACAGTTTAGAAATTTGCTAACGTAGTTTTGAATGATTACCCGCGACACAGGATTTAGTTCCTAGTGCGGGAATCTATAGTTATTTTTATGCCATGTAAAACACCATTTGTTAAATAAATACTTTTTTACTTTTTTTTTACTTTTACATGTAAATAAAAAAAAAAACATTTTGACAGCCGTCAATAATTACGAAGTTCAAAAGAGGTTGTGAAGGAAGTTGCTATGCTATGTATTTTTTAACTCTTACGTTCCAATTACCATTTTTCATCCTACATTCAACAATGACATTATAAAATACTCGTATAAGTATTATTGTAATGTTTATTATTTTTTATGGTGAACTCACTTCAAATGATGATTTAATAAAAAAAAATGAGTCAAATAATACTTTGTATAACCAGAATATGAATTTTGTTCATAATACTTTTAGTTTACATTTTACTTAGACCTCCGCGGTTACAATGTTGCAATTCAACCACGTGTAGCAACAAAAAAGAATTTATTTTCAAAAGCTAATTGTAGTATTAAAAACATCTTTGTCTTGGATTCACCATTTGATTGTATTGTGCATCCATTACTTCTCCAAACGATGATACTGGGCATACCACTATTTCTCATAATGAACAGACTTTTTTTAATTCAAAATCAACCAGACTTTTTTTTAATTCAAAATCAACCAGAAATACCACCCACCCATGGTGTTGTGTAAAATTAATTGAAAATTGTGTCATTGGTTGCGATAAATTTATTTATTTTCGTAAAGTTATGTTTGCTTAAAATTTGAGAGCTTTTTTACCACGTGGTTTTTGTTTTAAATTTATAATTAATTTCAATTTTCATTTACACATAGATTTTTTAAAATGTTTATATAATTAAAGATCATGGCAAATAACTGAGTAGCCATGATGAAAACATTTGATTATAGAATTATACTCTTTCCCAAAAGAACCCTAATAAAGTTCAAACTTTAAAATACCAAATAACTATAGTCGAATGTCGACCACTGGGCACCCACTAGTTATGGTAAATAGGTACAAGACGTAGCTTAATTGAGATTTTTCTAATTGTAATGATATGTTAATAAACAAACAAGTGAACGATATTTATTTATTTATTTTTATTTTATTTATTTAACGATATTGAATATTCATGATATAGTAATTATTGTGAAGGTGGTAGAGCCACGCTGAAGCTATTATTGGTTTCAGCATGAATGCTCGGCTCGGCCGGGGTAGTACCACCCTTTCATAGAAAATCGACGTGAAGTAACAGTGCTTGCATTGTTGCGTTTCGTTCGGTCAGTGAGAGCTTCGGAGACCCATCTCCTTCCCCTCCATTTTTCTCTCCATTCCCCCAAACACAGGCTGGCAATACACTTGCGACTCCTCTGGGGTTGCTACTGTCTATAGACGGCGGTGATCGCTTAACGACAGGTGACCCGCATGTTCGTTTGCCTTCTATATGAATTAAAAAAAAAATAAACAACTAAATCAATGAAAATGCTTAATAGAAAAATAATTAACGAACATTTAATTTGAGCAAGCAATTATTTAACGGTTACCTTAAACCACAGTAAATTAGCTCGAACACGCTCACCGCATCATCACGCGTCGCTTGTCACGCGCGTCAACTGAGATTGTAAACTATCGGCGGTTAAGTTTCAGTTAGTTTAATGAGATGAACCTGAATCGTTGAGGTGCACGCGAGACTAATGATTTGAACACACTGCGGTTCGAAATTTTTCAATAAATAAATTGTTTCATAATAGAATAGCTTTGCTGTATATAACTTAGTAACAAAGCATTACTTAAAGTAACAACAATCTTTTAAGTTACTCTACGTCCTTAGTTATTAACCGACTTCGAAAAAGAAGGAGGTTCTATGTTCGGTTGTATATATACATTTTTTTATGTAAATTGATATCTCTGTCAATTATGAACCGATTTTAATGATTCTTTTTTTGTTTGATTCGGCTATACTCAGAAGTGGTCTCATATAAATCTGAATTAAATATTCAACCCCCAAAGGGGTGAACTATCGTTTATTTGATTATCACCCAGTTCGTATATACGTATTTTCGTGTACTTGAAACCGATTTCAACAATTTTATTTGAATCACCGATAACTGGGAATGGTGTTCTTCAAATAAAAGAAATCCAACCACAAGGGTTGAAGATAAAGGGATAAATAAAGCTTATATGAATAAATGAATTTCCTCATAAGCTAATTTTAATGAAAACTTAGTACAACCTGTTGTAGTGATAAAAATATCATTTAATCAATCCTGATTTGATCATGAAAATGGAGAAATTGGAATGGAACTCCTCAACGGCTTACAGCAGCTATCTTGTGTTTGGGTAATATTTATATTTGAAATATTTTGTAAAGTTTGTATCCTGCCTTACCTGTATCATCTTGAAACTAAACTGTAAGTATATCTGATACTCACAATGTGAGAGTTCACGTTTCGCGGATATTGAAAACTACCGTGGCAGAACTTCAAGTTTGTTTAATGAGGTAAGTCTAGCGCGGTGTACGTGACACGGCGAACGTGATACAAACATGTGTGCTGTGTCAAACGATTTCTGTACCTGTGTTGTGTAGACTTTCGTAACTTAGGATTCCAAAATTGCATGAGTGAAACTAAAATGTAATAATGCTAAGATTAGGTATCTAAAAAAAATAATAACATATATTATAAACATAATAAATACAATATCCTCTAAAGCCATACCCGATATCTTGTAACTATGGAAATTTAATGTCTTATCCCTTGGCCTTTCACGCGAATACCTTAACAAAAGTTAATATCAAATGAAAGCCTCATTGTGGGGCTTGGAAATTAGCGATTATAAGATTATTTGAATAAACACAATAAATTGAAAAAAAAAACTTTAAATTTTTAACTCTATCATAAAAGTCCATCTCTTATTATACGTTGACATATATAATCACACCTTAATATATTCAATTAAATTTGATAAATCAATCAATCACAAATAATGGCGGCTTATAGAAACTAAAATAGTTGTTGTGTCATTCAAAGTATTCTGTTCCATTTTACATGAGATTTCTTATTATTGATTGAGAAGTTGGAAGTTGCAAAATAATTCAATTATGGAAGAATTTATGGAAAATAAATTATTTCAAGTCTCATCTTACCTTGGGCTTCGATTAGTAAAATGACTTTCGGATCTCTTCTACTTTCAACTTGAAAGTATTATTGCTACTCTATATCAAAGTTCAAAAGTATTTGAAACTGAACTAAACACCGATCAGTAATAAAGTCGCGTATTTATTAGCTCCACTCTGAAGGCCTTTCTCCATTCGCATAGTTTCAGTTGTTGAAACATTTAATTGTTTCGTCTTAACCTTTGGGAGGTGAATTCAGAAAATTTACAGTCTCTAGGTGCGACATATCTTACATTCTTACTGTAATGCAGGCTTTTTAGGAGTCCTTTAGAAACCTTTGCTCCAATCATGAATAGAAAATACATGTAGGCTATAGTTGTTTAGCAATAATGATATATTTTCTGTATTCATTTGTAAGCTGAGGTCACTCTATTTATTGCCATTTAATTTCTAGTTCACTTTAGTCTCCAACAGACATAGGAGATGTTTTTCAATGCACACATTATTAATATTACCTGACCAACGATAAAGTTTCTACAGATGTAACAAACTATAAAATTATATCCAATTTACTTGAATTATATAACACCTCGTAAACAATTTATTTATTAGTAATTCTTGGTCTTGTAAATATGTACTTGTTTTCCGTGACGGGTTGAGATTTTTTCATCAAACCCCTGTTTCGTGTCAGTTAATTGAATGTGCACTGAAGGGTTGAGATCTTGCAAGGACGAGGCACGGTATTATTCCAGAATTTTTGATTGAATAACAATATTTTTTTGGTAAGCATAAAGCCATATCTTCTTTTGTAGACTAGAGAGCTTGCGGGCTTTGTATCGATACGTCCCAGTGAGATTGAAGCAAACAATTTTTATGTCTGCATGGTTGTAGTGCTTTTCTTAATTCCTCGTGGCTAGCTACTCTACCCTCAAGATGAAAATCTATCACACCTGTAGGTTTGTTTCGGCAGCTGCATTTGAGAGCCAGTTCTCCAGGTTTAGTGTGTCTACCATCTTAGATCTCAACATCAGATGAAATTGTTGTCAAACTCTACAGTCTACAAAGTATTAAAAAAATGTCTTAATTCTAGTAAAATATAAAGTAAATAATAAGCTACTTCGAATTTTTATGACAAATGTATGTGGAGACATTAACAAAAATCTTCCTTATTATCGTTTTTATATGGAAGCTATAGTTAGTGTCATCAATATATTAAAGCTCAACTAATATCAGTGACTAATTGGTGTTGATACTCAGGCTGTAATACAACTAAAATAGTTAAATCTCTTATGAGTTCAAACACTCTGGCAAAATTATTGCAAGAGTTAGCGACAATTGTGCGATTAGAGAAGTGATTTTTTTCTTCGATTTTACTCAATTTCCTAGTCCCGCGTATTATATTGAAAATCCAAAACACATATATTTTAAATTCACATATCATTTTGCCACCTTAATAGCGAAGTTTTGTTGTAAATACATTAATATTAGGTCTTTACCTATGATTTTGCCGTTATGTATGAAAAAAATTCAACGATTTTTTGCATGTACTTTTTATTTGTATTAATCGAAGTAATCATCCATGTCATAAATGCATCTTTGCCAACGGAATGGCAGTTTATTTATGCCCTTCTTAAAGAAATCAGCTGGACGGGAGGCAAGAAATTCTTCAAAGGCATTTTGTACTGCCTCTCGGGTATTGAATTTTTTTCCCGCCAAGGAGTTATCCAAATTCTGGAAAAAGTAGTAGTCTGTATGCAAGGGGTCTGGTGAGTAGGGCGGATGACGGAGAACTTCCAACCCCAGTTCTTGCAACTTGGAGACCGTCTGCTGTGCAGTATGAGGTCCCGCGTTGTCGTGCAGGAGCAGCGGAGACGAACGATTGACCAATGCTAGTTGGAGATGTGCTAGCTTCTCCATCATTGTGTTCAGTTCTTCACAGTATACATCTGCAGTAATGCTCCCCCCGTTTGGTAAGAAGCTGTGATGAATCACACTGGCGCTAGACCACCAAACAGTGACCATCGGTTTTCTAGTGGTAAGTTTTCGTTTAGGGCATTGTTTAAATGCTGAACCAGGATCCAACCAACTTACTGAGTGCTTGCAGTTATCAAACAGAATCCATTTTTCATCGCAGGTAACAATGCGATTCAAAATTCCTTCATTTGTGTGTTTGTTGAGCAGTGCAAGGCACGTCTCGACGCGTACTTCACGTCGGCGATCATTGAGTTCGTGGGGCATCCATTTGTCAAGCTCTTTTACCTTGCCAATTTGATGCAAATGGACTAATATTGTTTTGACGCTAACGTCGAAAGCTGATGCTATTTCAACCGTAGATTGTGTATCATCAGCTTCCACAATCGCCTTTAATTCGTCATTGTCGACCAAAGTCTTCGGACGACCGCGAGGTTCATTTTTCAGGTCGAAATTCCTAGAACGGAAGCGAGCAAACCAATAACAGGTGGTGCGTTCATTTGTAGTGTTAGCTCCGTAAGCGTCGTTGATGTTGCAAGCCGCTTGTGCCGCGTTGCTGCCACGCCGGTACTCATATTCCATAATTACTCGAATTTTTAACGTATCCATGATGACAAAAAAGATTGAAAAGCGATGAAAATGTAACACTAATCAATAAACAAATGACTACTTTTGGAAAAAGAATTCTGTTTTTAAAATAAAATTAATTTGAAATTAGAATTCTTAGTCAAACAAAAATTTATTTTAATTTGAAATAGCCAGTACTGCAGAACGGCAATTTCATAGGTAAAGAAGACCTATTATAAAGATTGTTACCAGAATAGTGCCGCCGTCGGTGTTCATAGCCCCGAGGCCGAGTCGGGTCTCAGCGGACTGCGCTCAATCAGTCCACATCAGACAATGCATCACGTTTAATATCATACCAATTTATTGTTACACTAGCTGATGCCTGCGGCTCTGTTCACGTTTTTTTTTTTTTTCATTCGATTTAACTTGCAATGTTTATTCGTTCGTTAAGGTTTATTATTGCAAGCAAAATTAAAATCATTATACATATGACTTTGCAATTTGCATATTAGATAAATTCTGATGACAATACATGAAAACAAAAAAAAATGAAATCAAATCAAAACTGGATAGATTAAAACGGCCGCCACATACCTTAAAAAAATAGTCTATTAGCTTTTTAGCACCTTTTTAAAGCTTGGTTTTTAAATATCACTCCATACTATTAAACAAAGTCCTCTGCCACACCTGTTTATCTGTGTGTTCGTGATACACTCGAAAACTACTGATCGGATTTACATAGAGTTTTGATCAGTAGATAAAGTCATTCACGAGAAAGGTTAAGTTATATAATTTGCCAAGGTTTTTTTTTATTATTGGAGCGGGAACGTCCACCGTGCCCGCTAGTACTCTTTAAATATATATTTTTAACTCTAGGCTACTTAAAACTTTTATCACGATCAGATCAGATATGTATTCTAGACAATCTACAAAATTTCATTACAAAAACTATCTGTTTACATCCACAACTCTCGTTTCAATTTGAAGTCATATATGCATATACATACTGCATTATTATTATCTCGTGTATAATATCGCGTTGAACAAAAGTTATTAGTTCCACCTGAGGGTAAGACGGGGTTGTTTGCGCTCAAACAGTGCACACAGATTGTAACCGACCCTTCTCATCATACGAGCATACCTTTCTGATGTTATGTTGATGAGTAAACAAAGCGTATTGGCACTTACATCCTGTGATGGTTTTCGAAACTACGAGAGTTTATTGAACTGGAAGTCTGTTATACTGAAGATAACTGCAACTCATATTTTTGTCCAAAATAAATTAAATATATACATGAGATTTTTATTATGCTCTTTATAGGTACATAAGTCCAGTATTACATGCTTTTTGATTTATGTACCAAACTCGCTAATACATTTAATTCATGACTTAATCCTTTTTTTTAGCCTGACAAACTCAAAAATCCGTGTATTATTTTTAATTCTTTAACTGTTTAAAGTTGGTAATTTTATTTTTGTAATTTAATTAATTAGTCTATATATATATATATGCCTAAAATTTCTATAAATAGAACAGAAGTGTCTGCAGTTTTTCTCCGCTGCCCGGTCTGGCGACGCTGGGCAGAGAAAAGAAAACGCTTGCATAGCGCCTACGATGCTCGAAGCACCGGCGTCAGGGAGCCTGATAGCCCCCGCCAACGATCCCTCCCAGACGAGAAAACCAAAGACAAGAAGTCCGAAAATGCGAGGAAAGCAAGAGGAAGAAGCTACCCAGCAGCCAGCCTCACAAACCTCCACCGAGAAAATCCGCGACGCAGTCATGTCGATCTTAGCTTCCGCAGAGAACACCAAGACGATAGAACAATGTCTGAGGGCTCTACAGACTCTGCAGCAAGATGGTCAGACCTCTCAGCCGAAAACCGCCTATAAGAAGATAGCCAATTAGTTGCCAACATTCCGCCACAAGGTGCCGAAGAAGCCTAGATCGCCTATCAGATGTTGATGGGCGATAAATAAATTACTAGACACTCCCGTTATAGACGGGAGGCAAGTGAGATCTCCGCAAGAGGGGCAACCCTGAGACGGATTCCCCGCACCCCCCTAACGGGGGGCGCGAGAAGAGCTCGAGCCGAAGCAGTTTTTCTGAGGTAATTTTTGAAACGGATGAACTACCTTTGATGTGACTTCTACGGACAAATAGATGACTTATGAAGTAATATCTAAGTTATATATAATTATGTTTTATATGGGGGCAGTATTGATTTTTAGCAATAATTATAAAGGTCGGGAAAGGGCTAGTAGTTGGTAAGTAACAATAACAATAAAAAATAAATCACAGTCTATAATAAGTCTTCCATACTACAATAAACAAAAGAAATGAATGCGCGAGCACTAGGTAATTTAATTTTTTATAGTAAAAACGTCTTGACCGTCGCTCTACGGTCACTTCGGCGTCACCGAACATACTGCACTTGCGCGGCTTGCGTTAGACTAGTACCTCGTCGTACAGCAGCCTGTGTACATGTAATATTTATATATTGTATTAATTTTGTGCAGTCCATCATAACTATGATTGCTTCATACTCTGTGTAAAAATGTGAATATTACTGCTCCGAATGCCTATAAATGTGAAAACCAGACTAATGTTAATTAGTTCAATAAATACACGAAATTATGAAAAATAAATTTAGACTATAATTAGTTTAAAAATTCAAAAGAGAACACACTTATACCATCGTTTTGAGTTCTCACTTCTGTCAGCAGTCCTTATGAATGCCTCGATTTTTATAAATTTTAATTACATAATTATATCGCCCAACCTAGGTATTTAAGTCTTTGTTCTAACAGATAATTTATCTAGCAATAATTGTCGCCGTTGCCGTATCTATCTTTCATGCTGGACGTGCTCCAATAACTCAAAAACGCGAACCGTCAAATGAAGCCACAATGACAGTTTTATCACCATGTCGAGATGGCTGCAAATGTATTACAAGTTAGGGCTAATTTAATTTCCGATTGATCGTCCCAACTACCTCATCCTTTATGCTCACACACGTGATAAAAGATATTTACCTCGTAGACAACTCATCAGCGCCCAATAATGTACGTGTAGTCGGGGAGCGGTACGTGCAAACAATCCGGCACACTGTGTTGGAGAGGATGTCGAGTTATTAAAACATTCACCATCGACATCATGTTAATTACTTAAGCTCTACGCGTACACAGTTTACCAGTACACAGTAGTACAAGTCGACTTTGTCTATCGTGTAAGTACTATTCTAATTTTTTTAAATTTCGTATTTGGAAATTAATCTTTTAGTAGATTATTACTGCCATTGTCGAGTAGGTGATATAACAGTTTTCTCGTAGTCATTTCAATGAACTAACAAGAATGTAGCCGTCTTGTTGGAAACTTCCAGGAAGTTTTTGTTGCAAGTCAGAAACTATGCTCCGTGGTATTGCATAAAACACCACGAATATTACAAAATACAGAGCCAAATAACACAAGATTATGAATAAATTATAAAGTCCACTACATGACATTCCAAGATCCCACCAAAACTCCTAATCAATATTATAAATGCGTTTCTAAGTTTGTTTGTTACACCATAACGTTTAAACTACTCATACGGGTAACATCTAGTTTTTAATAAACTGAACTACTGAAGCTGCCCATAGTATCATGTTTTTCATACCCAGTTTACTTATTGCTCGTAGCAAAACCACTGTAGCAATAAAACGATGACTGTAGACGTTTTTGATTAGTTTTATGTATTGTGCAAAAGTTTACTAATTTCAAATGCACTATATGTAGTTCGTGTTTTATATCATTTCCCATATATATTTTGCTTATTGTGTTAGAATAGTGAATCAGTTAAAATATTTATATTTGTTATGATTAGTAAAATGATCAATAAGTGTTTGTTGTTATTTATCGCTATTATTATTAACGTTACTACTATTTCTCGTAACAAATAATGTAAATTGTTTCCATATTGTACCACTCCTATTCACGGTCGGTTAAACGGTGTCAGAGTTTATTTAACTTTTACATATTTTGTAGGTTTTAGCGCCTAACCAAAAACTCATCCGATGATGTTAAATAATGATGTGATCCAAGATGGTAAGCACGCTAAATTTATAGGGGGCTGATGCTCAAATGCAAGAATAGATCAACAGGTGGTTGGCGAGAGATTTTTAACACGAAGATGGTAGCTTGTCCGATACATTTAAAAAGAGTCCTAATGTTATGGTTTCATTACGATGTTTTATTTTAACAAAAGCTCCGACTCAGTTACAAGGATTAGAACCATCCATCGATACGGTATCCAACACGCAATCAGTAAAGCCATCATCGCATTAATCAATTTGCTATCTCAGATATACAGCAACAACCTGAATTACACCTATGTATGTATATTTCGATTACAAAATGTACTTTTGAAAGGTCTATAATAGTAAAGTAAGATTTTACACATTGTGACGTTTATTGGTAATAAATTATTTAATAACAACTGAAAATCGCTAATGGAGGAACGAAACTTCTAGATCAAAAGCAAGATATAAGTCTATTAAAATCTCTGCAGTGAGTAATTGAATTAATTTCCAATTTATTTATCCTACTGCTTTAAATGCACTGTGGCGCTAACCCTCCAATGTTTGCGACGGGCGAGGAAGGCCCAGCGATTAATAAATTTAACCCGTGTTTAAGTTAAACAGTATCGTGTAGGTAAATGAAAGCGAAACGGGTCATCGGCTTACGTTGTGTAGATTATGGTTTTTAGAGTGATAATTAAACGCTTTCCAACAGATTTTCATATTAATTTTTGGATTACATTTGTACTTTGGTTTTAATTGAAATGTAGCAAGGGTTGTGGTCGACATAAACAAAGATGAGAAAACTTACTTTTTTATTATAGAACGATAAATTGTTGACATTGTGTAGTTCAGAAGAAACAACGACCATTAACAGATTTATAATTCATTGGTAGTTATAGATTTGGTTAGGTGAGGTTTGACTTCGAAAAAAGGATAACGTGAGCTTGCTCCAGGCGAACGCGGTGCATTTAGTACGAAACTTTTTAAAGCAAGTATTTAATACGTATTTATTTTTCTTTGTCATAACACCGATAGTGTTTATCACTTTTGGTCATATTATTATTTAACATCAAGTGGGATTGTGGTTAAGAGCTACATCCTACAAATGTAAAATAAGGAATCTATTCTATACTATAATAAAACTGTAACAAGTCGAAATCTGTACATTAAATATTTTTTGATAATTTTAATCAGGATAGACTATGTTATCGATATAGAAGCCAAAAATAATCTTTTTACAATTTTTGTCTGTCTGTCTGTCTGTCTGTCCCTATGATCACGCATCACTCTGAAACTACTGAACCAATCTTGACGAAACTTGACATAGTGATAACTAATACTACGAGATTACATCAAATATACTTTTTGTCACATAAAACGCAAAGGGTTCTCCAGGATAAAGGATTAAAGTCTTGAATCTAAACCCGTAGTACTCTGAAAGTACTGAACCAATTTTAACGAAACTTAACACAGTAATAACTGATATTACAAGGCTACATCCAGGATACTTTTTGTCCCATAAAACGCAAGGGGTTCTCCAGGATAACGAAAAACAAAAATTTGTAGTTAACGTAACTAGACTTTTTTGCGACACCTTAGTACAAGAGCCGGCAACGTTGAAAGAATAAGAATTTTAGAGCACCTGGTTCTTTAATATATCAATATATATATTTTTGTATCATAGGAGGCAAATGAACAGGTGGGTCACGTCATATTAAGTGACCACCACCTCTGTAGACACTAGCAACACCAAGGGTGTCGCAAGTGCGTTGCCAACCTGTATATGGGGAAGGGTAAGGGAAGGCAAAGGAGGAAAGGAGAAGAGAAGTGGGCCTCCGACGCTCTCACTGACCAAACGAAACACTACAATGCAAGCACTGTTATTTCACGTCGATTTTCTGTGAGAGGGTGGTATTAGCCCGAAAGGACACTTGGTAGCCGGTTAACGTTGTATTTTTAATGCGCGTTTTGATTTAATTAATTTTGATTTATGAATAGGTTTAGGAACATTTTTTTCAGTAACTTTTAAACACAATTAAAAGCATGAATTTATCACAGTCAGACACATTTTTCTATAAAAAATCATATATATACCCGCTGATATATTTAATAAATAAAAATGATAAATTTCAAACCAATAATTTTTTTTAGCAAAGAACAAATTTCATTTTATTAGACATTATTGATATTAAGATTTCACCATATACAATGAAACAATGATAAACGTAAATGTATGATTTGGGATTGACGCCATCTTAAATATATACGTCGATTATCAGGCTATACGAAACCGAAATACCTTGGGCCGGCAAGGTGAAATATCTCGGCGTCACTTTAGATAAACACTTAAATTTCGATTCACACACATATAGAGTGCGAAACAAAGCCGTTATGGTCTTGGGTCGTCTCTATCGTTTGCTTTGTCATAAGAGTAAAATATCCCCCAGACATAAACTCACTTTATATAAAACTTGCATCCGTCCGATTATGACGTACAGTTGTTCGGTCTTTGCACATGTGCAAAATCGTATTCAAAAGTTGCAGGTTCTCCAGAACCGAGCCCTACGTAAAATCACCGGTGCCCCATGATACGTCCGGAACAAGGATCTCCACGGGGACCTGGAGATGCCTTCTGTCTGGGCGTATATAAAATCACTCACACGTAGTTATTTCGCATAAGCCGCGAATCATCCCAGCCCTTTAGTGGTATCCGCCGTGAACTATGAACCCGTACCCAACGCTGCGCAGTATAGAAGACGATCGCGACACATTTTACCGACCCTCCTGATTCAATCACGTCAGCGAAAGATCAGTACCAGCCTATCTCTTCAAACAAAGCGTGTTCACGTCCACGCCCGCATAACCACAGAACACGCCGCCGTGGTCTGGGGAAAAATTTCGCTCCCGCACACCAGATTAGGCCCCGCTCGGCAACGGCTGAAACCTAAGTCCGTTCCCTCGGCGGGGAGCCCTTGAGTACTCTGCTCACGCGATACAGTGCCACAAAACTTTACATCAATGCTACAACATCACACACATCACCTATACACACGTGCACGCCTACACGCTTACACGCTGTTTTTCTTTTTCAGAGAAATAGACGACAAAGAGTTCTACCCTTATTTTTCTCCATCCTATCCTATTTTATATAGTTAAGAGAATTTTCTCCGATACAATATACATACAGGAGTTGTTGAGGCACACATGCCCGGTACACATGCATGTTTCAATAACTTATATACGTATATCTAGATAGATTAGCTTAGGTTAGCTCAGATAGGTCGCGATTTTTGCACAAAACAGGCAACAGCCCAAGCCGAGATGTGCCGTGCACACTTGAGTTGGTCGCCCAAACATCCCAAGTCGGTTGAGTGCTTTCAGCGCTCGCCTCAATAGTTCGATGAAGCTGTAAAGACCTTTCCAGGTCAACAGCGTATACATTTCGAAAAAAAAAATGCGTCGATAACATACGCTGCCACAATTATCGCTATCTTTATCGTGCAGCCAATAGTACTGCACTAAACTATACCTATAGCTATATTGTATACACATATTATTTTTATAGCAATAAATCGGTCTAAATATTGAGTTAATAACTGAATTTGTGTGAAAGATGAAATTTGTACTTATTTATATCTAAATATAATAATAATAAAATTACTACTATTCTAGTATGGGTTAAGATTACTTTTATTTTTATTTCCAAAAAATAGCATCAAGCACATTATTTTCAATACCATAAATGTCTTTCAATAATAATTCCATTTTAATAACGTTTCAAAGTTAGTGAAAAAATACATCCTAAATTTAAAAAATCAATATTTTTGTCTGTAAAGGTACGATATATACAAATAAACGCAACTCTTACCGGCAGCCAGATAGCCCGTTGTTCGGATGAATATAATATATAAAACTGGCTTAATTGATTCTTTCCGGTATGGCCTCTACCTATGTAGGTATTTTCGCCAATATCAAGTGTGACAAATACACGATATAAATTTAATGCCAAATATTTAGTGTAACAATTTAGAATAATCTTTAATAGAAACATATCAACATGGATAAATTACCAAAAGTTGATAGGTGGTACTATGTTGTGAGTGGTACAGAGATTATTTATAAAAATAAATTGGAAATATATTTAAAATACGTTTTCGAAACAGTTTATAACTCTTAGACAATAGTTTCAAGCAAGTGACAGTTGACGACGTTTCGGCGCGATGTTTGACGCTTCGATACGGTGTTCATATATTTTTCTTTAATACAATGGAGTATAAAAAGGTTTTAATACAAGTTGAGAATAGCTATGATAAAGTAAATGGTAGAGATGTTTATTTAGTTTTATGTAGGTTAATTTTTATCTTAATTGATCCTGGTAGATGTTTTTTTTTTCTTCGAAATGACTACGCTATTGACCGAGCAAGGTCTTAACAGCTTCACCGGACTGCAAACAACGGAGTGTTTGATGGTGCTACGAACGGGTACTAGGCTTATTTAAAAAAAAAATTACATGTAATCTGGGTATATGTTTCAGTGAATCCGTGGATAGTTTGGATTCACAATTGGAAACGGTAGTTGTGGCTGTAATCCGGTATCAATTTTATTCAATTTTTTCGCGTTTAAAAATACAATGGAAACCAGTGATAACCAATTTGGTGCAGACGAAGTTGCACGGGTCAGCTAGTATTAAATAAATTAGCTAACCCTACGTACTTTTACTTAAACTTAAATATTCCATTTTATTGCTTGATTTCTTGCAATTACAAACATTTTTAGAAAAATTGAAAATGTTCAGTATACATTTAAATTTATTATATATTAGCGGGCCCGGTGGACGTTGTACCACTTTGATCCGACCGAAGCGTCACCTACCGGGTCCAATTGTGAATCTAAACTATTCTCGGAACTACTGGAACACGCACACAAATTCATCAAAAAATTTCATCAAAATTGGTCCAGCCGTTTAGGAAGAGTTCAGTGGCATACGTACGTATAGAATAAATTTATATATATTCAATTTTATAATATACGCGCAAAATTGGATACGTCCCCTAATATTATTTTAAGAGATTTAAATGTGCAGTTGCTGTAGTGGGGCTTTGACGACACCTGGCAGGGGTTCCCTTTTGTTCACATCAAAAGATCGGGTTACTTTGTGTATCGATTCTTACTATAAACAATATCGTATTTTCACTATCAAATACAATTTATTTTAGACTATACATACTAAAGTAGAAAGGCAAACTAAAAGGACTAGTTGAAATGAAAATTTGCATGTTTTGGGTACAATTTCCGAATGTAATATCTTAAATTTACAATAGCTTGAGCACAAGTCTAATTGCACTCTTATTTAATATTAAACAGTTGAATTTTGTTATGTGGTTATGTCTAGCATTATGGGAAGACGATAACCTAGCTAGATGATTATATGGAGTTGTTAAAACAATTCGAATATTGTTAGTTGATTCTGCAGAAAAAAAAAACAAGTTCTTCAAGCGTATCTGATTATAAGCGTATTGAAATTCAAAAGCAACGGTAGCAAAAACTTATGATCCATTGGCAGTGTTGCTCTCATATTAGCTTCCCAGTTTGACTGCTGCGTATAACACTGGTTAATTCTGAAATACTGCAGTCTACTAGACAATATGACACACATACGCGTTGGTGGCGACTCAAAACACTAACCTAAGAACTCAACAGATCTCAGCATTATACTAGGGCGAGCGTTGGTATCTATAAGACACAATCAACTTCACCAAAGTTTTAACAAGGATAATGTTAGAATTCAACTGAGTGTTGCGAACATCTGTTAAACCACTACTAATTCAGGAATACCGTTACATTAAGTGAAAAATAAGTAATAATTACCGAACAAAAGGACTGAGGGTGTATCTGGGCAGAGATCGGCAAAAGGACGGGCATGCGGGCACCGCAAGGAAATTATTAATTTGAATCATTAAAATTACCTACAGAGCAATTGAGATGGACGCGTAAAAAGGGGCCCTTTGTGGGGTCCGAATACCTTTTATAAACGATTGTTGGGAATAGCGGGGTAAGGTCCGTTTATTATGAGGTGTAGGGACAATGTACAGTTGATTTTTAATATCCGTAACATATTATGTTGTTGGAGTTATTTTTAATTATTCCGAATATATTATGACATTAAATTCCTTATGCCTTCGTCGTTTCGTCTGTTTAAAAAAAGTCATTTTTTTATAAATTACTAGTGACCACCCGCGACTTCTCATCTGCGTCATTTTAAGTAGTGACGCTATAAATTATTTTTGTATAATTTTCATGGTTTTTCCAAAGCACATCGAAATATACTAGCCGATTTTTTAATACTTATTTGACACATCGTGATTTTTAAATTAAATATATTATTATCATTTATAGGTTATTTATTATATTCTTAGAAAATTTCTTCAGAATTCGTTTTACGTGAAAGATGTAACGAACATCCGTTGTCATAAACTTTTTCGTTTGCAATATTTATTGGTTAGTGATAAATAATTTGATAAATGAATGATTGAATGATAAAATCTTATTTGAACTTCTGTTTTTACTTAAAGGAGAAGACAAGTAACGTGAGTATAGGTAATTAAATACCTAATAACTTTTACTAATAAATAACTTTACTAATACTAAATTACTAATAAAATTTGAATGCCTATAATTTTCTGTATGCATTGTAACATCGTCAGAGTTAACCTTTATTATTTTTTTTTTCTCGAACTGACTAAGCTATTGGCCTTAATTTTTTGGCCTTTACAGCTTCACCGGACTACGTTAACCTTTAAGATATTGACAGTGTTTTGTCTTTCTCTGTGGAAGATAAACTCTCAAAATTAAAAAAAAAAACAATAGTAAGTTTCTCTTAGGGTTTTATCCCGTCAGGAGACTTTTTTTGTTTTCTTCGACTAAGGACGTTATTTTCAAGAATACATTTTATAGTATAGAACATAATACGGGTTGAAATAAAATGAAAGCAAATGATGTACCTACACCATGATTTAATGAGGGTACATTTTTACCTTTTGATATGTTTAAAATCTAAAACTATAAGAGCGGAGGGTTAAGTTACGTAAACCTTTTAAAGTGTAATGCGGGCACTTTGTACCCAAAAACTATAGTGTCGGCGTGCGGGCGACACCTTTACAAAGTGCTGCTTTATTTAATTTTACGCGATTTAAGTTACATACGGTAGTATATATAAAGGGTGAATTGTAATTCGTTTAACAACTCCAGGGTAGAATAAAGTACGATATGTTTGTGTCTATGAATATAAATATTGTGCATTAGGAATAGGAAAAAAAGACAAGCGCTGTTGATTCCAACAGTCTATCGTTTATTTTGAACAGTGAAGTAATATTATAAAAGATTTTTCTAGCACTAATGCTTTACAAACACGTTATCCAGCGATACCTTTCCCATATAGAATATTAGTAAGGGCATGGAAGTAACAAACAACGTCACTGATAACATTACATCAACAAAGAAATGAAAATCATTAAATACACTGTTCCACACAGTTTCAAAGATTCAATTAAGATAATGCATCTGATTTAGAAGTAATTAAAAATAAGATAAACCATCTTACTAATATTATAAATATGAAAGTGAGTTTTTGTTTCTTTATTCATTTGAAACTTAACTACTCAAGCAATCATCATGAAATTTTACCTTGTCAAGAGCAAAAAAGGGCATATTTGTTAGACAAATTTTTTTTTTGTTAAAATACAAATAAATTCTACAAATAAACTCTATGCAATCTAAGCTGCAAAAAAAGCCAGTATAATATATTATTAAGATAATAACAAAATGCAAGCGAAGTCGTGGGTGACAGCTAGTTTACATATAAAAATGAATGACGGTATAAGTAATACTCTAACTCCAAAATCGCTTCACCGAACACCATAAAACTTGGCTCACCTAAATGTTTATTCATGTAGTAAGTAGGTTTTAAATTTATTCATCTTAATATAAGTTACCACTTCGCATTATCGCAGTGCATACACCTTTTACGTTTTAGTTTTAGATTTCAATTTAGTGTTGCACATAACTGCTATTCATCTAGAAACATCCTTTTATTAAGTGACTACAAATAATAAAAGCAGTAAATAATAACAAACACGTGTGATATAGCCGGCACAATAATAAACAATAAAATGACCGTACAATGTAGTCAATTTAAATCAATTAGGAGAAGTATAAGTGGCCGCGTCCGCGCCCGTACCTGACTCGATCACCTTACTTACTTTAAATTGATCTTCATGTGGGTCAATGGAACAGAGAAAACTGTTGACTGAGTTTTTCTTTTCTGTATCCCTTCTCAACATTAGGATCTTTATTAAACCAATAAGACCTATAGCAATAAGAGTGCAGAAGGCCTTTTTGACATTCTTGGCCACCAGGTTAGGCCACCCTCAGCAGCGGATCAAGCCTAGGTCCGTTCCCTCGGCGTGAAGCCCTTGAGTGTGCTGCTCGCGCGATATACTCACACAAAATCTTACATCACTACAATAACATTAAACACCCCACCACACGAGCACGCATACACGCTTACACATGAAAAGGGAGGGTTTTGTTTCTTTTTCTTATCGAACTGAAATAGTTTAGAAAATTATTCTATACGAACTATATAAGAGTTTTTGAGGTATGTATGCTTGGTACACATATTTGTTCCAACAACTCACAAATGTATGAATAGTCAGCTTAGGTCAGCTCATATACGTCGCGATTTGCACATATCAGGCAACAGCCCAAGCCGAGGTGGGCCGTGCACCCTTGAGCTAGTTGCCAAATAAAATCGGCTGAGTACCCTAAGCGCTCGCCTTAGTAGTCCGGTAAAGCTGTAAAACCTTGCTAGGTCAACAGCGTAGCCAGTTCGAGAAAAAAACAACATTTTCGGGATCAAAGCTGCGTTAAAAAATATGCGAATATAAGTTAGGCTTTGAATATATATGATATATAATGCCGTTTCATCATACATCGATTATAGTCATTCGATAAATTACCATATATGATACTTTATGGCTAAAAGAATAAATCCTCTCGGCTTTTTGAGATGTCTGTTTTATTGTATTTTACGTTATGCATTCTGGTAACGTTTTGTATAGTCTTCTTGGAGAGCTATCACTCTCAAGGATCTATAAATATATCTCACGTTTTTGGCTAAATGGTCTCCAAACATGATTGTGCCAAATAAATATGGAGATGTAACTTCACTAACAATCATTTAATTCTAATATAAACATAGCGTGTATTATCATAATTAAAAACCATTTGTAATTGTATAATGATAATAAAATCCAAATCAGACAATATTAAAAGTTTTTAATTGAAATTATATTTTTGATGTATTTTCATATTCTAACAGTGACTACGACTTTCTTGAAAAAAATTTCTAAGATAGTCCACTCCAATGAAGCTTTGTTCTTCACGTGGGTTTTATTAACTAAATTGCAGCGTTGACTCACGCACCACCTGGCGAGCTATCACCTTAACTGCCAATTGAGCTCCAGATGCTATCTCAAGCCGATCATATTAGCTTTATTGCTGCCTTCAATTAGCGGAATGTGGCCATTTACCTTGCTCATGATCATTGACATGAATTGTTGTTTAGTCTGTTAAGCTCTTCATAGTTTGATTTCTATAGTCAGTGGCATTTTTTTTGCAGAGTTTATACGTGGTTGACGAATTAATATTTTTAAGTATTCAAGAAACAGTCAAAGCCATTGTGAATGCCTGAGGTTGTTGTTAAATTGCAATAAAGTAAAAGTAGTTTAAGGTGGTAAAATATGAGGTCTTAACGATTAGGCATATTGGTTTAACTAGTCATCTGTATTGCATACATTTCTCTATGCATGGAGCACTTGGAAAGTTGCTGGAAATATATTCAATGATCCTTAAAAGGTAATATATTAAAAAGTATCACTATAAGGAGTATATATCATTTTGCATAATGATTGCTAATCGCCATCCTTTCGTACACAGATCCCATTATCACGCTTGGTTACTGAATATTTACCAGCTTATTTCGAAACGCGACTCTAAACGTTCAATTGAGTATATTATCACAATCTATTCGGACACAATTTTAATTTAAATCAAATTTTTGGACTAACAAATAGTTATCTAGTACTGTTAATAATCTACATATCATCAGATGATACGCGGTAATTGAGTATAAAAAAATTAAATAATAATTATGAATAAAAATCAGTGTCGCTTGGACTGCAATTTCCGTGGGATTACCGTGTAGGGTTTCCACGCGGCGCAATCGCAGGGGACAAAACAATGGACTCTGACGGGGACGCGTGGCGTGGTGCGCGGTGCGGGGCGACGTGAGCGAGGGGAGGTAATGCAATATTTGTTCGGCGACACACGGATGACACGCGCGACGTTCTATTGTATGCCATTAGAACAGAGGTAGCAAACATTTGATGCTGCATATATTTTTAAACAATTCATTTAATAGAAGTTATAATTTGTCTGACACCATGTTGTAAACACCAGAGAAGCTGAAGTGACATTAGAAGACGTAAATTAAATACAAGTGCCTTTCAATATAAAGGACAGTATTGTAAGCATCAACCATATATAAAAAAGAAAATACACAACGACTGGTGTGACCCATGATAGGTCTCAGACATTGGAGTTAATTGTTATTTACTCTTCATATAAATATAGTAAGAAAATTAAAACAACCATATATTTTCATCTAAGAAAATTCTCTTAGTAATTGCAATTGCCAATACTGAGCCAACAAATTAAAATACAATCGATATTCGATTAGAACCGAAAGGGACATATATTATAGGATCAAATATTTCACAAAATGAAAAACATTTTTAATCTTCAAAGAATGTAGGCGGTGACAAGAGATTTAATAATGACATAAACCAACACGTTTATATTTAAGACATATAGAGGCATATTCTATTGTATTTATTTACATTTAAAATATTAATAGATAATAATATAGTGCGAGTAGTGGTGTAGCGGCGATAAATGGCGCTTAAATAATTTGACCGTTACTAAATGGCATATACATTTCGTCAATATATTTTTTCGTAATCACGCGACATTAAAAAAGAAAACAAAATAACCAATGTAAAAAGCATAAAGCTTATGTTTTACGTACATAGTCAAAATATGTGTTGATTATATATATACACATATTATAATTTACATATGCTTGTGTTGCATACCCGAAAAATTTAGAATTTTATCTATCTACATATTGTTTCAGTGATAGCTAATAACATCGAGTAACAAGATTTGTAAAACTATGATTCTCTATGCTCTTTCTTAATAATTAATTGTTTATAGCTTCTCAGTGATATGTCACAACATAAAACTATGTTTTGTACATACCTGTAAGAGTCATTAAAAATATTTACTCGTAAAAATTTGCTTAGAAATTACAAACCCCTGGAGCCAACGGTAATCCGTGAGCATGGGGTGCGACGATAAAAAGATAATGCGGGCCCGAGTCGCGTGCGCATCAAAAAACCGGCTTTTAATGATGCACCTATGCGCTTCGGCTTATCGCGCCTGCGCGTACCGCGTACAAAGTAAAAATAACAAATGAGCTTAATTATAATACCTTGGCAAGGGGTGCAGGACGCCGTGCGACAAAATAAACATCGTGGCGGGAGGTCCCTGCGTGTTTTTATTGACGTTACGTGCTGAGGAGTCAATGTCGCGAAAGTAATGACTCAAATGTATTTTCACGATCCCTCGCTGTTCGACTGTAATGATGATTTCTTATCCTCTACTCGATATATATTGTTGTTTTGATTCCTGAATTTATCGGCTTAAGAGTTTTACGTCATTCAATTCATAACTAAACTACTTGGTGCACGTTACTTTGCTTCTGTTTGTTTTAGGAGAAAAGTATGGTTTTATTTGACTTAGCTACGGGTTGTCTTAATTTTTTTAATTGTAATTTTGTAATCCCTACATACATTTTTCAACTCTAAATTTTATCACTAATCCATAGTCCCTACGAAAAAGCTTGAAGTTATCCAGCCTAAAAAATATTCTGAACACTTTTATGTTTACCAATAAAAATCTTATCACAATTGGTTAAGACTTTTAGAATATTAACCTGGGCAGACGCTTTTCGTTTATCTATATGTGTTATTATATTTTTATGTAAATGTATATTATCACTCAAATTATGTAGATATATTATTATTTTTGATCTCAAATTCGTAAAGACAACATAAATTATAATATATTTTGAAATAACCACCGAATTGATTAGTTATAACGGTAAAACTACATTGTGTGCGTTCGTTGAGCAATAATTATGATAGTACAAAAACAACACTATACGCAGCTACAACAGCCCGTGTTCATGGATTTCATAACCGTAACCGGCTGGCATTGTTTGCTTCAGTTATAAATCATATGAGCGTGTCGCACGGACTAAAAATCATTGAGAGAGTAATTTATTGTCCACGGGACGAGGCGAGGGGGCAAAGGTGCGGGCGACTTTTTGAACGCTACTGTAACGGTTCGATCCGGCCGGAATCGGCTTTGTTGTCACCCTACGTGACGTGTTACATACGGGAATTATTGTTTCGTTGATTTCTGACGAATTCAAAGAGATGTTCGGTTTTTGTTAATTGTCGTTGGTTGAAATACGGCGAATGTGATGTTTTTTAAACCTACATTAGATAAAATAGTCATAGGCACTGCAATAACGTATATGACTTAAATATTACCAGACAATGGTAACGTCTGGAAAGTCAACCCTCTCTGTGCATCCGCCAAAAACGAATGTGAACCAGACCAAGTTTCTTGCCGGTTCTTCTCGCTGACTCGGTTGTTTTCTGAATCGAGGTGCTAAGTGCCTTCTCGTGGCCTAAATTGAATGAAGTATTTTTAATTTTGACTAGACTGATTTTCAAAGTTTTCTTTTCTTTTCTGACTACGCTATTGACCTAGCAAGGTCTTAACAGCTTTACTGAACTACTAAGGCGAGCGCTTAAGGCACTCAGTCCATTTTATTTGGGCAACTAGCTCAAGAGTGCACAGCCCACCTCGGCTTGGCTGGTGCCTGTTACATGCAAACTCGCGACTATCTTAGTTAACCTAGCTAACTATTCATATATGTTTTAGTTGTTGAGACGCATATGTGTACCAAGGATACATGCCTTAACAACCCCTGCATATATTTTTTATCGGAAAATTAGAGTTTTTTCAGTTCGATAAGGGAAAATAATAAAACCTTTCCACTTCCATGTGTAAGCGTGTAGGCGTGCACGTGTGTGGGGGTGATCGTGTAGAAAGATTATCAAAGTTCAACACAAGTTCCAGAAAGTAACATAAACTTACACTCTAAACATAACCATTGAGATTTCATTGCTATTGCAACAACATTGATTTATAAATAGATTATTGTATATTTAATACTGTTTTTTGCAATATCCATCCCGGCAGGTTAGGGCGACAATCTAATAAAGTGTCCGGCGCCCCGCCGGGACGGTCCGATTATGTGCCGGTAACCTTGTTACCCTACACTGATTAATATTACCGTCATCCTTTCAACGCTTCATTGTACGCGATACTCATTAACGAAAATTCAAAATGTAATCTGATTATTTTTCTATCAAACAGCTTATAACCGGTTGCTAAAGCTTTATTAACAACCTTTCATGAGTATTTTTTTATATACAAAGGAAATATTTATTACAATTGTCCTTATTTCTTTTTCATTCTTGACAATCCAGTCGTTTTCAGAGAATAATAATACTACCATTTTCGTGTGTGAAATTAACGTTTTTTGTTTTATATGTTTCTTGTTCTAATAAAAATTTGTTCCTGATTTTTTTTCCAACCAAGGTCTTAACAGCTTCATCGGACTACTAAGGCGAGCGCTTAGGGCACTCAACCGATTTTATTTGACAACTAGCTCATGGGTGCACGGCACACCTCGTCTTGGGCTGTTGCCTGATACGTGCAATTCGTGACCTATCTGAGCTAACCTAAGCTAACTATTCATACATATATGAGTTGTTGGAGCATATATGTGTACCAAGAATACATACCTCAACAACTCCTATATACATTTCGTATCGGATAATTTTCCAAACTATTTCAGTTAAATGTTCCTGATTTTTAACAATAATTAATGGTTTATACCATAGATTAGTACAAATTGAAGTATTTGAGCAGGAAAACGGGGTCGACGGGCAAATAATGCAGTGGGCAATCCATACATATAATAAGAATGTAAATGTAACGAATCTATATTTTTCAGAATTCGGTGAATAAAAATCTTGCAGGTGTCTAAGTCATAAAATACATTTCAATCATTTTTAGAAATGTCTATCTGTCTGCTTGTTTGTACACGCATCACTGCGTTCACGATAAAACCTCACCAAGAAAATCATATCCTACAGTAACATTTAGTCTTGATTTTATTAAAATCGGTTCAGTCTATCAAACGTTATTGTAATTTTAATGACGACGCGACTTCAATACGAGAGAAAAGTTGACAAGTAAATGGACTTATATATATTAAGTCCAGTTAAGAAGAATATATTATTCAGATGATTTTATTATTGGCTCTTTTTTTCATTTAAATTTTACGTGAACGGTAACGCTGCCAAAGCTAGTTTGTAAATAAGATAAAAGCTCTTTAGTTACAAATGCTGCATTGTTTTTTACACGACTGCACAAAAGGTTTTCTTTTTCAACAGTTTGATTTTTTTTTAATATAAGATGTTAAATTGATCTTATTTATGAGAGTTACATATATAATATATTATATCAGTCACTCACATTTTCGTCTGCGCTTTTATATTTATAAAGATCTAGCTTTAGCTCGCGGCTTCGCTCGCGTTAATGTGAGTTTGATTAATTCTTCAGTAACAGTTCTTCTTTTCTGAATGCAAGTTACTGTGTGTCTTTTTACCCCTGACAATGTGTAGAATAAAATTTTACAATAATATTGAGTATTTAATAAATATGTGGAAGCATAATGTAGTCCGGTGAAGCTGTTAAGACCTTGCTAGGTCAATAGCGTAGTCAGTTAGAGAAAAAAAATGGAAGCATAACAAACAAACAAAAAACGATTAAAGGATTATATCTGCGGGAACCCTGATTTTTTTATCTAAAAAAATTAGCCAAAATTATCTCTTATAACATCTAACCATTATGGAGATTAACCTGAACAAACGAACAGATTAAAATCTTAGAAATTTATTTTTTTCTTGTTATAAGTACCGTAATTGCCAGTCAAGGAACGCGTTTTTAATTTATTTTTTAAGTTACCAATATTTCGCTCTCTGTTTCTCTCACTCTATTTCTAGTTTCAGGTGTAACCTTTTTAGGTACACTCAGACAAATAAAATCAAACGTTTTTTTACAGTAAGATAGCTGCCAGTAGCTGCTATTCCAAGCGAAAGTGCAAAGTATAGTCAACTATAATATTGGAGTTTTGGTGGGATCTTGGAATGTCATGTAGTCTTCATATTTAATCTATAATCTTGTGTTATTTGACTCTATATTTTGTGTAATATTGGTGGTGTTTTACGTAATATAGTTTAGTTACTGTGCACAAGTGAAGTGGATCGGAAATAATACCACGAAGCATGGATTCTGACTTGCCACAAAAACTCCCTGGAAAGTTCTAACAATACGGCCACCATCTTGCTAGTTCATAGAAATTATATCAAGAAACTTGTAATATCGTTACTCACTAGACAATGGCAGTAATAGTTGGCCAGAAGATTGGTTGCCAAAAATAAAATAGAAGAAAGTAGAAATATAATATTTACACTTAAAGCTGTTAAACAAACTATCTGAATAGAATAAATGAATAGAATTTGTCAAATATGGATTACAGCTCAATCATATAACATGCTCATTACATATGTAGAACACTTAACTCGTTGTGCTCGTATTTATACTAATATTTATTTACCTAAAACTTATAAACTACGCATTTGAATATTACGAGTATTAGTGAAGTGGTAAATTATATCGATAGTTTGAAAGCAATTAGTAAAACAACATTTTAATACATCGATTTATTTTTTCTTTAGAAGGAAAAGATGATTTATATATTGACCAGTTTTATAAGTTCCAAAGATAAAAAAGTTTGTTGAGAAGATAAATTTGATAATTGGATGATATACTAATAGAAAATCTCCTTAGTGTACCTGGTTATTTTGGATTTTAGATTTTGTGCCTAAGTAGATATATGGTAAACAGATTTTAAATAAAATAATATGGTTGTTAAAGTAAAAACTTCTTAAGGCGCATTAAGCGGTGTTTTAGGCAGGAGATAAAATTACGATTTCGCGTCATGACATGCTAATAAAGCGTGACCGAGCATATTGCGCTTGTGCGGTTTGCATCAGATTAGTGACGCATAGTATTCCGGCCTCTTAATATTGCCGCTTAATATTGATGTTTTGTATAGAAATTGATTAATTAATAAACTGTTCATAATTATTGTTCGGAGTGCCTATAAATGTAATTCATACTATTATGTATTACTATTATTAAATAAGATGTAAAAAAGCTCAAAGTTACATATTATTAAGGATGCATATCTATTTTAGTTATTATTTGATGAAAATCCCTTACTTAACCAATATTGTAATAACTAAATATGTATAAATTTAAACTAATTACTTAACTGTTGATTTCTGTATGAATAAATAAATAATTAATATACAAATTCAAAAGAGAACACATCTATATCATTGTTTTGAGTTTTCATTTCTGCCGATAGTCCTTATGAACCCCTCGACAATTTTTTTTTCCTGTTTTTCCTTCTTTAGTGCCTTTTAATCCATTAAAATAATCTACAAAATTGACCCCAGAACTAAAAATCATTGTGTGGTCTTTGCTTAAACAGAAATATATTTCTTTTAAGAACATTTTACAAGCCTTTAAACCACTTTGCTATTCTATTTTAACTCTTTTAGTTATCGGCGTCGGTGGTATCACCGAATCAATTGATAATGATAGTTGTCGATAGATGTCACAACACTAACATTGGAAGGAATATGTCGGCGTCAGGGCGCGCGCTCGGGTTTGCATAAAATCGTCGTTTGTCACAGCACTAATGCGCGGAGCGTCACTGGCAGTGCTGCCCACCCCCAGGGCTTGATAGCATGATGGAGTGACGTCATCACACACCTAAACAAATTATATATACTGAACCGTCATTAGCGTAGGTATTATAATATGTTATTTTACATATATATAGATTTTCGCTATTATGCTGTAAAGCGTCGCCAATAAAAGTTAATACAGCTTTAATGTTTGAGGAAATATAGTCAAAATAGAGATAGAGATGAGACGAGAGGCTGTCATAGTAATTTAGAAAGTCACGTGGTTTTACGATAAAAAATAGTTGGTACATTTTGCAACTATGATTTTTTTGTCTTTTTTTGCGTAGATGCATTAAAATCGTTTTGTTTGTACGTTATATGGGTTTAATTATAAATCGGAAACAACATGCATTTATTTCAATGTATACTGATACTTTCGAAGCAGCAATGTATTTAATTGCCGGCGCTATTTTCGCTTAGCATAGATTGATTGGCTGCCACAGATCGAAATGTAAACAGATGGTTGACTTTTTCAATTATAGGTTATGAAATATTGCAAGCCTAGTAGTCAATATGTAAACATCACCCTGGTAGATGAAATCGATTGAAATTGTTTTCACACCAGCACAGAAAAAATAATTGTTTTCAATATAAACTATTCTAATATCAACCACTTTTATTTATTAATCTGTATCTACCCATCACAGAGTTTTACTATGAGAATATTTCATTAAAACTTTGCTATTTGATAAAAAGGTAACGAAATATGAAGATATAAGGTATGTATATTGTTTTACTGTGATATTCGCGTGATTTGAAGAATAGTTATTGTTGCTCATTGTTCTCTTTTCTGTATTTCGTAACAAAATCAAAATATTCTTTATTCAATTTAAGCCCTGAGAAGGCGCTTATGAAAGTCAAAGCTACCAACGGTTCGGAAAACAACCCAGTCATCGAGAATAACCGGCAAGAAACTTGATCTGGTAAATCTGTTCATGTTACATATTTGTACAAAGCATTAATAGTAACAAAGTTTTTAGTGGCTGCACAGAGAGGAGCGTCATTTTCAAACATCATTCACATACTGGTCCATCCTATAATAGCCTTTAGATATTAAAACCCTCTTGACATGGTTCTTGAACTCACTATCAGTCAAATCGGTAACTTGTTTAGGGATTTTGTTATAAAACCTAACACTATTGCCCAAAAAACTGTTATTGGACTTCGTGAGCCTGAATCATGGAATGACCAACTTGTTGCAGTTTCTAGTATTTAAATTATGTTGTTCTTTTACTTGATCCAGCATATCTAAGTGTTTGCGGGCATACATTAAATTATCAAAAATATATTGGGAGGGCATAGCTAAGATACTGAATTCCTAAAACTTAGTCTTTAATGATTCGCGAGGCCACATATTATAAGTTGCTCGAACTGCCCGTTTTTGAAATATGAATACGGTTTCTACCTCAGCTGCTGTATACCACAACAGAATACCATAAGACATTATAAGCTATGGAAGTAAGCGAAGTAGAACACTTGTAATAATTATAAAATAAAAAAATCTTTCAGCAGCATGTGGCAGTGAACTCTCTGTACAGAACATTAGTTGTGTCCACCTCGAGTACCCAAGCCCGTGCGAGTGTTTGCTCCATAAAATTTCAGAAATATCCCGTTTATATACCATAAAATTTATATATGCACTTTTATTCCATCAATAAAGTGTCATTTGAGTGCGTTTGTTGCAATGTTTAGAGCGCTTGAGTGTTACACACTAGCGCGTTTAGATGTTTAAGTTAGGCTTGGTGTAGCATGCATTTAGTTATATGATAGTTTATGTTAGAGAATTTGCATGAGTTCTTAAACATTTGAAAGTTATTTAAGTCAATTTAATTGTATGTGACACATTTGTTTATTTTGTACATAGTTTCTGAATATATTGAAATTTGAAAATGATTTGGTTTATAAAATTACTATGTAGCAATTGTAATAATCCTTCTAATATACTTTACTATTGCTTAACGTTATAAACATTGAAGTGATATATTTTATTTATAAATGGGATTATAACTAATTATTTGATAATGTCTTACCCAAAACTATGTGTATTTCTTATTTTTTGCTACTTACATCACAGATCATGTATTTATTTTCCAATTTCAATTTATCCTATATTATCCTAACTCTGCTTAAACCCATGCATCAGTTTGCATTCATTAATATTTCAAATATCCAAAACTCGTTATGTATTTTATGTATTATTTATGTATTATAAAAGTATTATATATATATATTAGTAATATATTAGTTATGTATTATAAAAGTCAAACCCAATGAAACTACACGTTTAATTCCTAAAAAGGCCATAAAACAAGAATTATCCATAACGCTTTATTATGCAACAAAACAACCACTCGAGGCTTTTACGGTTATGTTTCCACCTTATATGTTATTGAAATTTTATATCGCAACGGAGACGAGCTTAGTGGCCTCAGTGAACATTTTATTAATCGTTCATTTACGATTATTATTAGGGGAATGAATATTTATATGAAATTTATTTATAACATCATTAATAAAATTAATGTATCCAATTAATTTACGTTGTATTTCAGGTTAGAGTTTAACAACAATATGATCTAAATACACTACAATTAGTATGTTGATAGGTTTCTCAGTTATCTAATCAAAGATATTAAGATATACACAATATAACCTAACACAGTAGCAAATGAGTATTTATCTAGTTTTATAATAACGAGGAACAATTTTAAATGCATAGATTCCCTAATAAAATTCTGCGAATTAATTACAGATGACAAATAATTTTCAAAGAAAACTAATATTGCGGTTATCTTACACTTTACTAGCTGACTCTCGCGACGTTGTCTGTGTCTGTGTCGTTTATTGTATCAGATGTTTTATACATCTCAAAGGAAGGTATCATTTTTGACGAAAGTTCCTTGCTGCCTTGACTTTTTTCTACAATTCCAACAATTATCGTTATATTCCAACTAATTTGCAAAAAATAATGACAAATTACATACCCAAACCTTCTTCGTTAATAACTTTATTTATTAATGAAAACCGCAACGAAATCCTCTAAGCATTTTTTAATTTTATCATAAACAAACAGTCAGACACGACGGAGGACTATGCCTTACAATATGTAGTAATTCTTAGAACAATTCATATATAATATAACTATAATGATAGCAAGAGTAAATCCAAACATACGACTAAAATAAACATAATCAATTTTCGACGAAATATGAAAATTCAATCAAAACACACTCGAAGCAAGTGAAGGTGAATCAACACCTTTGTGCAGAATTCAAAATCAAATATTTCCCCGAATATTCGAGATAAAGGCACCTAACACACTTACCCGAGCATTCATCCACTAATAACAGGGCCCTTTGTAGCAAAGGGCTGAGATTCTCAAATTAACGGTTTCCAAAAGATAGATTCGTCTTCACGATTTGATCCGCGACTCGCTCTTCTGTGTTTATGTTAATTTAATATTTCGAAGGGTCTATGACGCTTGTTTGGGGAGGAAATTTAACGGGAGTCTGAGAAGTGATGATTTGGTATATAAAGATTGGCCCTAGTTAAGTACCTTGAGAGACTCATTTTTGTACTGTTTTGTTACTAATAAGTCATATTTTAGTTTAAAGTCAAAATATATTTTGCAAAATATTCTAGGTATATTCTGTCCAGGTTTTTGTATTTTTAACAGACAATCTAAGTAGCAATTTCAAGAATTTCAATTTATCTCTTGTGTATTTGATATAGTTGTATATAGATAATTTTGTACAAAATAATACATTGCTAACTCTTTCACTATCTTTGCTACAGTGAGGGTTCAAATTAGATTAGTATGACTTATTGCTGTTATGTTACTTTATTAAATCTTATAGCCTACTTTATTTTTTACTAGCGACATTTCGTGGTTTCACTTGCATTTAATTTATCATGGAATATTGTTAAATTTTCACTTAGCGTATTTATTGACCAACACTTTTTACTATAGCTGTACTTCTTTTAAGAGTTGTAAAGTAATGTTAGGTACCTTATAACTTTCCATTACCTACGTTTGTTTCCAAGTATACTTCATCTGGAGATGCCATTATGTGTTTAAGGAAGGTAAAACATGAGTATTCAAATTAGACAGGTTCTCCAATGTAATTGTTGAATGGATATAAATAGGTTTTCAAAATGATAGTAGTTGCTATTGCAGTGATAGTAGTTTCTACCTAGTTGATTGTTGGAAAATGTTCTTTCGCCAATCAAGTATACACAGAGTATGAATGTTTGTGACATTTATAAAAGTTTTTATTTTAGGAAACGATGTATTTTATCTGGACTTATTATGATCCGTCTTTTTATCTTTTTTAATTTAGTACGATTTTAAATTACTTGTTTTAACTTTTTCCATCAGTGCTCAGACATTATGAACGATTTGTAGCCATGTAATATTTCGAAAAAATTATATGTCAGTAAAATCTTTTTAAGATAATCTCAGAATTCGACTAGAAAATGAATGGAGAATGTTTATATAGTACTTATTTCTTAATTCAAAAGAATGATTTTTATTTAATAAACCATTGATTACATACAAAAAATTAAAACGTTAAAGAAACATAATGCTTCCTTAGCAATTTGGATGTTTTCCACCGAGTTGACAACAATAATAGTTCCCATGACGTTAGAGGATCATCCCTCGTATCAGAGCGTGCAAAATCACAGGCACAACCACTGTCCGAATCTCCCCACGAGTTGGGATTTACCCCAACGATAACGCGTCTGCATTGCACAGGGCCACGATCGACTAGGTCCCAAGCAATTGACGGGAAATGACTGATTCTATTTTTGATTATCGTTCCATCTATAACCAACTGCTTCCAACTTGTTATTAATATTTTTTACAGTACTTCTAATTTTGCTTTACTTATATTAATCTGTCATGTAGTGGATTTTATATTTTATTCATAATCTTGTGTTATTTTATTCTATATTGCGTAATGTTAATTGTGTTCTTACGTAATATAGTTCGGAAACGCGAATACTGAGATGCCACAGAAGCTCCCTGGAAAGTTCTAACAAGTGAGCCACCATCTTGTTTGAACATTGAAGATATCAAAAGACACTTGTAATATTACCTAGTCGACAATGACGGTAACGATATAAAGGATTGCTTGCAAAAAAAAAGATTATTTCAATGAAGTTATATACAACTTATTCATAAATTGTAGTCCGGTGAAGTTGTTAAGATCTTGCTAGGTCAATAGCGTAGTCAAATTGAAAAAAAAAATCATAAATTCCTACATTCTTTAGCCGATAGAGTTAGCTTAGTTAACCATGCGGCAATTCTCCTTCTTTTTTTTCTCATACAAGGTAACGCCATTCTCCCTATTGACTTTTACAGTTTTAGCTGGTTTTTTGTGCGAACGCTTACGACTTGCAGACAAGGCTGCTCAAGGCTGATAAAGGACCTCAGCCTTGGGCTGTTGTCTTAAACATATATATAATCATTTTAACTGATATAACTATCTATATAATCTAAGCTACTCATAAATGTATAACTTCTGTGGCAAATGTACATGTACCAAACAATTGGTACAAACGCGTACAATATTTTGGATTTGACAATTTTGGATCCTTGTTTTTTCTGCACTACGTACTTACTATACCTATACGTTTCCTCTCGATTAATGTTAGATGAATAGAATTTAATATTTTTGACCACTTGGACTTTATACTTACACTTAGAAAATTAATTATAAGTATTTTGTTCTAGATTTATGGATTTAAATATCCTTCTTTATATTTCTGTATATCTACATTCACTATATGACTGTAAAATATCAAAAATATATTATGATCGATCTACGCGTGTATAGTTTAATAAAATAAATAATAATCGTGACACCTCACAATAGTACAAAAATCAAAGGGGAGGAAACAAAGGCAAGGTGCACACGGCATCGCGGATCGCACGCGTCAAATCTCTCGCCATTGTGCGCGACAAAATGTCGGCCTCACTTCGCTTCACATTAAATATTATTATTATAAGATTTATCGCGTGGAAAATTACACTCATTGTAGTTACGACTGACTATATATCATGTGATTATGAATTATATTTTTATGTTAATTGTACACGTTAGAGGTAGGGGGGTTGTTGTAACGAACGCTCTGATCATAAAGTGCCATTTGTTTATTATATACTTCTATAACAGCTCATGTAAGTTATCTCTTTCATTTTGTATAGGTAAATTTCGTAGAATTGTTTATTTGCTCGGTTGAATTGCTGTCGCTTTACATCGCAAAAGTCGGCGCTATAAAATATTCCGCTTCGTTTTTTTTACAATATTTTGTTCTAATTCAGTTAAGTTATCAATCCAACCCTACTTCGTATGGGTTCAATATACTAATGTAACATTAGTGTCTGAATGACTTGGCTACATTTTTGAGGTTTCGAAATTTACATTTCCTTGAAATTATAGAAAGTATATAGAAATCTTCCCACAAATATTTTTATTTTGTTCCACGTTGTTTAAAATACCTTTAAAATTATTCATTATTAATACATTATTATTAACTAAAGTTATAAACTGTTCTACTTGATTTACACAAAAGGCGAAATTTTTTTATAATTTTACGTAAAAGATTAAAAGGATTTCTTTGATTTCGACAGATATATAGGGGATTTCTTTATAGGCATTTTTAAGCTATGAAAGTAGATTATTTTTTTATATGTCATAAGGTTTAACAATATTAAAATCCGTTACGTAATTTAGAAGAACTAAAGTAAGCACACACGAAAAGCAACTATTTATGATAGTCATAGACTTCAAATACAAAGCTATTATTAATAATTGAATGCTTCTTTTAGAAAGTGAAACATTTATAAAATGTTTATTTTAAATTTAACAATTGTGTAGATAAAACCAGAATGAAAACTGTACAACGTTAGTACCTGATAAGATTATCGTTTATCGTAGATGCATCCTAAACTGGCCTTTATCTTCCGTCAACGTGATACAGTATTATTACCGTGTCTTACGCCACCGTAGAAGGAAATAACAAAATTAAGAAACTTCCGAATTACATATTGAGTGTGCTGTTAACCATGACAATGTTATAAAAAAGATTGAGCCGTCACGGGACGCCTGGCAAATGTGAAACATCAAAATTGTTTTGTATAAGTAAAATAATTAAATAGTTATAGCATTAAATAAACGACAGGGATCACCCATGGCATAATGAAAAGATAAAACATTATAAATTTGTTCCATAAAATAATGACTGTTTATTTATTTTATTACATAAATATTCATTTTTATTAAATGCAAAATATAAAAATTCAACTAGACGCTGCCGCAATGTGTTTGGCGACATTTATCAAAGGGCGCTAGGTCGTCGGCGCGTGCGACGTACCACTAGTAGAACAAGTGCCCTACAAGATAGGGTTGCAAATGATTTTGTGTATCTTGTGAATAGCGCAATGTTCGTGTTTTGTGTCGCCACGCTAACAATCAGATTTATGCTCCGACTATAGATGTTTCACATCAAAAGAAACAAATAATTAAACAGAACAATAAAAGAAAATATTTTCATTCAAGCAACCAAAAGAAATCACAGAAACTGTCACATTTGAGACCTACTAATGATACGTTGCCTAAATTGAATACGAATAAGAACATCACGAATAAGAAAAAGACACTGTCGTGCCAGGAGATTCAGATTCAGTTATCCACTTGCATGTTCATTAAAAAAACCGTATTTCTAACCTTACAACACGGTAAATGTCGATTTACATATGGAGACACAGCCTTTAACGCACTGCACTCATTTAATGGGCATCTTGCACGTTTGGCTGATTATTTGTATTCTTCACCTCAATATATCTAAATGCTATGTTAAATAAATAATAATTCAGTTATGAAACGGTAAATAAATATGCATTGATTAAGCAGTAGTTGGAGCGTCCGCCATGGGAATGTACAATGCAGTCCACGTGCTATTCGATAGATTGAATCGCCAGATAACCTTAATGAAAAGATCCCCACATGTAGATAACTGGACCAATGGGTCTGAATTTGGAAATCTTTTACTGGCATTATATTATTTTTTAAATGTTGGTAAAATTGTTAGCAAAGGTTATTTTGGATTCTATTATGTGTAACGTATTTGAAACTTGTTGAAATAATAATGAGCTTTTAATTCCTTTTACTTGCTTTATTTTAAATACACATTACATACGACAACGCTTACAATGCAATTTTTATAACCAGAGAGATATAACCATAGAGTATAGAAGGTTGTAATTTTTTTTTGTTTCATAGACTCATTATTGTTTAGATATCTATACAAATATATAAAGCTGAAGAGTTTGTTTGGTTGAACGCGCTAATCTCAAGAACTACCGGTCCGATTTGAAAGTTGCTTTTAGTGTTAGATAGCTCATTTATCGAGGATGGCTATAGGCTACATATCATCACGTTAAACTAACAGGAGCTGAGCACTAAGGAAGAATGTCTCAAAATCTGGCTATTTTGGAAGCGTCCGCTGCGTGTTAATGTCAGTATTATATGCGTTGCCATGGTAACGCGATAACATTCTATCGAAAATATTTTCATGGTTTATTTTGTGTTCCTACTCAGAAAGTTTGTTCTACGTTTGTTTTGTTTTTAATTTTTAATTATACGCGGTACGTTTATATCGCAAGCATTCCCAAAGTTTATTTTGTGTTGTTATTCAAATAATTTAGTAGTAATACTATTCGTCCAATAAGACTGGCGACGGAATTGATCCATACTGCCAATTCTGAAGTTGATAATATAGGTAATTATTATGTATTCTTTAGCCAGTTTTCTTTTATGTCCAACGTAATGAAAAGGTATAAGCGCTAAATCCTCTACATAATATTTCGTAAATTTTTATCTTCTTAATTTTCAAAAACAATTCATTTCACTTACGAACAATAAACAAACATTAAATTACATAAAACGCCGCCAATTTAACATAATATAAAGTCAAGTAACACAAAATTATGAATAAAATATAAAATCCACTGCATGACAGACTGAAATTCCGCCAAAAACTCCTCAAAAAGTTTATTGTACGATAGTTTTGTTTCCAATTTTTGATTTATGATATATTACGTATTATAAAAATAAAGTGTGTGTATGTAATATTAAAATAAATACTTTTTAGGGAATACATATATCTGTGGTGGTACAAATATCAACATTCTTTTTTATTCTGTCGATATGTCTGTTTGTTTATTTGTTCCGAGTAATCTCCAAAACAGCTGAACCTATTTGAACGTTTTTTTTTCTTAGAAATGACTACGCTATTGACCTAGCAAGGTCTTAACAGCTTCACCGGACTACTAAGGCGAGCGCTTAAGGCACTCAGCCGATTTTTTGATCTTATCGCAAACAGACATACAGAGAGATGTGGCAGAGGACTTTGTTTTACATTATGTAGTGATGAACTGTTACCCGTGCATCCATCTGTGTGGAATTGATTCAAAATATGTTGTTCACTGTAAACATGCGCGTGAGACGTGCGCTGTACTGGACTCCAAGAATAAATATAATTGAAAGTCAAATGTTTATATGTGATTTAAATTATAGCAACGTATATCAATAACCTAATTATATCGACAATATGGGCATATTATGTTTATGTAATAAAAGATTTAAAACATGTTCGATAATGTATAGCTTAATATTTTTAATACTTTCTAATACAGTGTAACTGAGCATTGAGGATGATGTATAGTAGTTTAAAGTTTCAGGTATGTAGCTGATGATAAATCCCATCCCATTCGACACACTGTTAGTATTCACATATGTAAGGTACATGTTACCTGTTACAGTATATGATGTGCGTGTCATACTTACAAATATTTTTGAGAGAGTATTTCTGTAATTTACACATCTAATCATAATTTTACATTTATTTAATATATTTACAAAAACGCGTGCGAAGCCGCAGGTAACATCTAGTAAGATATAAAATTTACTTAATTACAACAAAACTATCACACATTAATTTATTCTGGTATAGAAACATAAATATGTAGTTATATGTTATTTTGCCTTATTTATGCAAATAACTTCGTCGATAAGATATTAACTATGTAAAAACACTTGTCATTGGTAACCTTAGTTTTTTTTATATTATAGGAGTCAAACGAACAGGTGGGTCACCTGATATTAAGTGATCACCGCCGTCCATAGACTCCAGCAACACTAGGGAATCGCATGTACGTTGCCGCTTGCCAGCCTGTTGTGGTCGGGAAGGGGAGAAGGGGAATAGGGAAAAGGGGGAGGGAAGGGAGAGAGGGGGGTGGGTCTCCGGCAAGCACTGTTACCTCACGTGGTGGGTCGGGCAGTACTACTCTGGGCGAGCCGACCCATTCATGCTGAAACTAGTTATAGCTTCAGCGTGGCGTTACCACCCTTAGTATAAAAATATCTACACTTATTGTAGTCAAAAGAAAAACATAAGGATATTAAATTAAATGAAATAACAGCCATTTCTGATTTAATTTCAGCAGCAAAATATCAGTTTCTTTGTAAAAAACAATTTTTTTACATAATTAAAAAAATGAATGTTTAATTTTATTACATCAAAATTGTACAATCGATTATTGGAATTAATCTGTTATTGATTACAAAACAAATATTATTTCAGTTGAAAGTCACTCACGGGTTTGGGTAATTAAAAAGTTTAGATTGAAATCTGTTCCGTTAAATGGTGTTTAGGAACTCAGAATAAGGAAACACAGTACTTGTTTTAATAGCCGTTCTTTCTCACGGACGAGTACGAAGCTTCGTGGAGTACACGTTATTCTTGGATAGGTAATTAATACTAACTCGGTGGAGAAAGGTTTTCAATTCGCAGCACACGTGCGAATCGAATGGTGACGCGTGCGCCGCGATGCGGGGACGCACCGTTGGGACGCAGTTACCGCGGGGTTCCACTATGCGATTTAAAATATATTTTGAATAGTACATAAGTGAGTTAGACGCTGTGATAACTCGTTGTGTATTCATTAACCTCATTTAAAGTGCACACTTTGATATGCATTATTTATTTTTCGAAAATTCACTGTCTGCTTCTTCACACGCATTTTAAGCAGTTTATTTATTATTTTCGATTTAATCTTATTGAGATATGACAGTATTTTATGATTTTTAAAAGTGTTACTGTACATTTTTATAGACTATATACTTCCCCCAAATAAAATCTCATTAAAATCAGTTACTAAATTAGAAATTGAATGTATTCATAATTTGAGTAATTTATTTTTTTTACAAAAACAATATCGTTAATATATATACTGTATCATTTTTTTAATGGTACATACTGCCGTTTAAAATATATCATCACACTCTGTTGCAAATGAGAAAATGTTTTTAAATATCTTATTTACGATTTGTATAGGTTAAAAAAAAATCATGAGACCTGTTTAGCCATTTTTTAGTAAATTCGAATACATAAACAGACAGCTCAAAAAAATCTTACGTATTATCCGTGGTCAGCACCGTTTATAATCTTAACTTGGAAAAAAAGAAAGACCAGACAGGCACACATAGTAAAATTTTAAAACAAAACAGGAGTAATGCTTGTTGGTGGGAAAATTGTAAAATGTTCCATAATTTATTCCAAATAACAATGAAAATGTCATATTGTACGGGGTGTAAGGGGTGTCGAGTAACATCTTAAGACTTGAGACACCCAAGCCAACCTCACCTGCACGTGGTGCACCATGCTGGTCAACGAACGAGACAATGGCGAAAGCGGGGTGGTAGGGTTTTACAGCCCGACTGGGTCGCAACCACCATGTATATGGCGAAAAAGCCCGTCATAGTGACTCGCTTCTGCGTGTCGCGTTTCGGGATCAGCCTATGCATATCCAGTACCGGATGACTTTCGTCATTATGGCCGGCATGACAGCGGCGACCGGCGATGAATAATCTGTATATCAGTGGTTGCCGATGTTTTTGGATTGTACTATGCTTAAAATCAGGCACAATGCAATCATTTTGTCGTACTTCAATAAAAAAATAATAATTATAAACTAAATGAATAAAACGTGTTATTCGTATGACCATAACATATTTTCCAGAAAATCCCTGACTTTTCACTAAGTTTTTCCAACTTAAATGACAGCTTATGACTCTAACATGAATTCAAAAATAGTACTCGGGCTCCTGTAACTTATGCTAATTTAAGGTAAATTTCTTTTTAGTTATTTTATGAAAAAAAACTCAATAATCGCGATACTTATATCATATGTATAATTCATAAACTATTAAAAACTTGTTAATATTTTTTCGTACATTTATCATGCATAGAACCAGAACTACACTATTTATTTATTATGTCGTGTATACTTTGCACACAACGAACTATCTGAGTGTCTCTTTAGTTATGGTGTCCTAAAATACTTGCCAATTCGAGGCGGCGTGCGTTGCACAAAAGTGCGACATTCACGGGCTGTCGATTCAACGGACACTTTTATCAATGTTCGCTTTTCAATAAAACATGTAACAAACTGTCCCGTTCGGGCGGCGCTCGCAGCTTTCCCCCGGCAATAGAGTCGGTTCCGGTGTTGGCCGGAAGTGGCTCGATCCCCGGCCGGTCCACAACAGGAGCGCTTACCTTAGTTTTTTATTTGTTCCGTTGATTTATTGTTGTTTTGAATACCCGCGGACCGTACGCTGGCCAAAACGTTTTCGGCGATTCGTAAAAAAACGTGTCGAACGCGGTAAATTTTCGGCTTACTTTTTTGTCATATCTAGGTTGGGCGTTTTATTATAAACTAGTAATCACTCGCGGTTTCACTTGGTTTAGATCACAATTATGTAATTAAGAAACAACAAAACGGAGCTTAGCGCCATCTAGTGATAAGGTAACGGAAAACTGATAGTATGAGAACTTTCTCTATGAAAGAATACGTAGGTGTGTCAAAAACGAGCCATATACGAACGCAACAATGCAAGCACTGTTACTTCACTTCAGTTTTCTATGGGTCGGGTGGTAGTACCCCGGGCGAGACGACCCATTCATTCTGAAACCACTAATAGCTTCCACGTGGCTCTACCACCTAAATTATATGGAAATTACAAATTTTACTCTTTTTTAACTGAAAGTTAAGAATCACACGAAGCCTATATCAAAGAGTGAAGATTTCAGTGAAAAAAAAAACTGCGAAATATTTTTTTCATTACAAGCGAGGCAAACAATTGAACGCCGCCATACCTTCCACGGATTAGGGCGGACTTATTGCGACTCGACAATAACCTGACTCAAAAGAATAATACGTCTTTGTAAAGGATCTCGTGGCTCTCCCTGTCTCGGCGGTGCTCAGTTCTTGCACATTTTTCAGTGAAATGTGAAAGCGTATTTAGACTTTTACATAGTTTCATTCTAAGTTCAACTTTATTTCCACTGTATCAAAGTTGGAAATGTTATTATAGTCACTTTTCGAGATAGATTGCATTGTCTTGTCAGTTTAACCATTTTAGAATGTTATAGTGAACCTGTTAAGATACAGTAATCTCTATTGTTGTACTTTAAGATTCATTTTCATGTAACTATCTCATTGATTTGTGACTTTTAGATATGTTGTGGACTCGAGAGCTAAAGGTCACTTTCAAGTGACACTCGCATGAAATTTAATATAGAAAGACAACTAAATGCAGCTATATTTTTTAGCTCAACTTATACAAGTAATTTATATTTGTAATAATAAAAAGCGTTGTCTGTCCGTTTGTTTTTTTTTTTTTTATATTACGATGACGGTGGTGAGTTTGTACACTACATTGTTACAAGAAGCCTTCGGTTATAGGGGTAGGATAAGATTGTGATCATACGTTGGACCTATAAAACAAAAAAAAACATATAAAAACATGCAATAATAATTAATGATATAGTTATGATATGAATACATATTTATAAATTTGTAATTCTATTTAGACATTTTTGTTTTGTGATATCACATTTATTATAAAGGTCACAAATAGGACGTTAAAAACTTTTTGACTGTTTGTTTGTATGTTTGAATTTTACTTAAAGATGGCTTGATAATTTTATCCCGTATAATCATCATATTTATAATTATAATAATCATATGACATGAATATATACGTAGATACATATTGATAGTACTTCATGTTATATCTACACTTAACTAATGTAAAGAGACAAGATTTCCTTTTTTTGTTTATAATCGATAAACTCCAAGAATACTTAAACAATTTCAAAACTTTTTCGAAATCTACATTTATTCGGACGAAGCCACGATTAAAAGCTTGTTAATACATAAAAATGGATGTTAGGATAACTAAAATACATATATTAGATGGATAAAATCCAATAGTTCCATCGGTAAACTGAAGTTTACCTGTATATTCCTTCATAGAAACAGGGTATGTGCTATGTACATTACTATAGTTTGCTACTAGATGGCGCTGTAGTACATCAACCTTAATATCGTTCAACCGATTACTTTGACAAATTGGTATGACCATTGACCTTAAAAAGAGATAGTAATATCCATTTTGCTATAAATTAGCTGCTTATTTTACGAAGTAATAATAAACACATGCAGAGCCACGGATAAAAGCTAGTTAATTATTTTCTTTTTTTTTATTAAGTTTACTTGGATGGTGGTATTTTTTAAATAAATTATATTCTTGCGTGAAGGCTCCAAACAAGCTAGAACTAAATAGAAACGAGGGAGGCTACGATATAAGAAATCAGAACTTATCTCCTGACTAGGGGAGTAAAAACGAAATTTTATTATCGGGGCCCAAAAACACCTTTACCCTATAAACATAATCTTTCATTTGGCCGGTTTATTTACGGTGCCAATTCTATTTATCTCTTTCCTGGTCGTACGAACGGTGTGTCGCTGTCCCTTTTTAAATAAAGGTGTAGTTTCGTATTTATTTTGATTGTTTTCGGAGTTGCCATATTATGTAACATTCCAGATTATTTTAAATAAATAAAATATGTAATTTTCTTGTATTATGGTGTATACAATTTTGCTTTGATAAAAAACAAATGCAGTTTCAAAAAAGACATAATTGAGAGTGGTAAATGGTAGATTAGAGCGGTGGTTCAAGTGGTCGTCTCGCCACTCTCGTCTCCGTATGCTCACAGTTCTAGGTTCGAATTCTTTTTTCTTTTTTTCAAAATGAAAACGTCTTTACTGCTTCACCGAACTGTAGTTCGAGTCCCATTTGAGACGACTGTACGGGGTGTCCGTAAATGGTTGCTCTGAATTTGTATATGCCTTCTATCCGTTACAAAATCCTCGTGAAAAGCACTTAGTTTTTAGTGAAGTACCTGCCTCTAAGAAAATAACATAGTTATAAATGAGGAGTGAAAATGTAAAGCCAAAGGTTTTATGAGATTGCACTGATTATAAATCGAAGAATAAAGCAGGTTTAACAATATAACCGTTACTTTAGACTTTAACCATTGCAGGTATTGAAAATTGTTGTTACACAGTTTATATATGGGTTCACAGATTTTAAATTAGAAAAAAATATATAGTCAGCAAGATAATGGGTGATTTAAACAAAAACTTTTTGATGTCAACAGTTTTTGTTTTTTTTTTTTTCTAATCAAAACGCATTCATGCGTCTATCTTAATTATATTTCATCGTTATCTATACTGTCATAAAAAGGTAAAACTTATATTCTTCAGTAGATAATATCCGGATTTTTTTCATAGATAAGGCGACATAAGCCTTTGTAGTATTTATTATTTTTTATTATTATTGTACTTTATGTTATGATTAATAAAAACTTCTTTTTTTCGAACTGACTACGCAATTGGCCTGACTAGGCCTTCACAGCGTCACCGGACTACTAAGGCGAGCGCTTAAGGCACTCAGCCGATTTTGTTTAGGTAACATGCTCAAGAGTGCACGCCACACTTCGGCTTGGGCTGTTACCGAAGAAAACCTCGATCTGACCTAGCTAAACTATTCTAAGCTATTCGTCCATGTATTTATTTTTTAATTATGCAATTAAAAATTGCATGATTCAAAAACACGACATGTAAATGGGAAAAAAACGAACTAAACAACTCGATTCAGTTCGAATAAGGGAAAAAAAGTAAACCCTTCCACCAGTTTGTGTAAAGATGAATATCTGTGTGTGTGTATAATCCGTATGATGTGTACTGTATCGCGATAGCAACATCTTTGCGACCACCCGGGTGATCTCGGCCAAAGATACTACCGAGAAAGCCGGACCTATGTGCGGGTATGAAACATGAGGGCCCTGCCTCGTGACGCACGAGAGAGGGGTTAGCGACGTGTCGGGCCACGTGAAATTGGCTGATCACGTGAAAGAACAAAAACTACTCCAGCACAAATGTTAGTATAACTGTAATATTCAATATTATTTTTGGACGAGTTTATAGTTTTGACTCTTGTAACTTTTTTTTTGTCAAGACTTGATTTCTATTTCAATGTGTATTTTTTGTGAGAGTTTTAAAAATTATACGCAAAATGAATTTCGGATTCTGACATTTTCACCTAGCAACACTAACAGTGACCCTTTTGTAATGATGATAGGTTTGCACGCGTTTATCGGAGGTGCCGCCGCTGGCGACATACGAATTCACTTAGCTCCTGGTATGGGATACGTTACCTTTTCATCAATTTATGTGAGACAAGCATTACAAATAAACCTTCCTTATGAAAACCCTAGATTCGACTCAAATCGCCTTATAAGTTATACCATGACAACTTTTCTTTTTCGTATAATATCATTGATTTAATGAAAAGCAACGAGAATTTCAAGCTGCTGCACATGACGACTGAATTAAAGTACCTATGTCCCAGAACCAACTTTTTAAGACATAGATGTATATTCCACTAGTTTCACTTTTATTTTTTTATTAATATACTAGCTATGCACGCGATTTCATTCGCGTGGCACCTAATGTAAAAAAAAGACTAAAAAATCATCTGAACGTTTTAAGTCCATTTACTTTTCTCTTGTATTTAAGTCGCATCGTTATTAAAACTACAATAACTTTTGATAGTGTACTGATTTTTATGAAACCAAGATTAATAGTTACTCGCTGATATACTTTATATTTTATATTAATCGCAGCACTTTATCAGTGAAGCATGTGCAAACAAGCACACAGACAGACAGACAGACATTCCTCAAAATGACTGAAATACCATATATATATATAAATTTGGGGGAATGGAGAGAAAGTGAGAGGGGTTAGAGGATAGAGGAGGGGAGGGGAGATCGGTCTCCGGCGCTCTCACGAAACGCAACAATGCAAGCACTGTTACTTCGCGTCGGTTTTTTTTTTCTACTTCGAACTGACTACACTATTGACCCAGCAAGGTCTTAACAGCTTCACCGCACTACTAAGGCGAGCGCTTGCGGCACTCGGCCGATTTTATTTGGGCAACCAGCTCAAGGGTGCACGGCACACCTCGGCCTGGGCTGCTGCCCGACACGTGTAATTCGACCTATCTGAGCTGACCTAAGCTAACTATTCATATATATATATGAGTTGTTGGGGCATATATGTGTACCAAGCATACATACCTCAACAACTCCTATATATATTTCGTATCGGATAATTTTCCAAACTATTTCAGTCCGATAGATAAGGGAAAGACACAAAACCCTTCCGCTTTCATGTGTAGGCGTCTATACATGCACGTGCGTGGGGGTGATATGTGTACTGTTGTTACAGTGATGTAACATTTTGTGTCACTGTATCGCGCGAGCAGCGCACTCAAGGGTTCCATGCCGAGGGAACGGACCTAGGCTTGAGCCGCTGCCGAGGGAGGCCTAATCTGGTGTGCGGGAGCGAAATTTACCCACAGACCACGGCGGCGTGATCTGTGGTTACGCGGCCGTGGGCGTGAGCACGATCTGTTTGGAGAGACAAGCTGGTACTGATCGTTCACTGCCGTTATTTCATCAGGAGGGTGAATTAAAATATGTCGCGGACGTCTATAATAATGCGTAGCGTTCGGTACGGGTTCGTATTGTGCGGGGGATACCACTAACGGGCTGGGATGTTTCGCGGCTTTTTCAAAATAACTAATTGTAAGTGATTTTACGTACGCCCAGATAGAAGGAATCTCTAGGTCTCTATGGAGATCGACTCTCCGGATGTACCACGGGGCACCGGTCACTTTACGTAAAACACGATTTTGGAGAACCTGCAGCTTATGAAAGTTATCTTTGGATATATGTGCAAAAACGGGGCAGTCGTCACGGGACGGATACACGTCTTATACAAAGTGAGCTTGTGTCTGAGGGACATCTTACTCTTACGACAAAGCAACGGATGGAGGCGACCCAAGACCATAGCGGCTTTGTTTCGCACTCTGTCTATATGTGAATTGAACTTTAAATGTTCATCTAATGTAACACCGAGATATTTGACCTCTTCGACCCAAGGGATATCGATTCCGTATAGCCTGATGGGCTGAAAGTTATTAGCGCGTTTCGTGGGATCGAAGAGTATTGCGGCACTCTTATCGGGATTAACTTCTATACGCCATCGACTAAACCATTCACCGATTGTGCAAACGGCCTTTTCGATGCGCTTCATAAGAAAGTCCGACCGCCAGCCGGAAGTGTAAATAACTGTATCGTCAGCATAACAACCTACCTCGACCCCCAGAGACCGAGGTAGGTCACTGATGAACAAACTGAAAAGCGAAGGGGCGAGTATCGAGCCCTGTGGCACACCTGAGCGTATTGGGTGGGGTAAGGATAGTTCCCCATCCACTCTAAAGCGGAAAGTCCTATCAATGAGATAATCGCGGATAATCTGTATTAGCTGATCGGATACGTGAAATTTACATAATTTATGTATGAGCCCTTCATGTCAGACCTTATCGAAGGCTTTGGCGAAATCGAAGAAGACTGCAATTGTGCATTTCGGTTTACGTTTCGGATCGGCGTTAAATTTTGAGAAAATGTAATCTGTGAGGTGGTGTACTTGATTCGTGCAAGAGTGTTCGGCGCGGAATCCGAACTGCTCAGGTATTAATTTTAAATCTGTAATCGTGACCTGGAGATGGTTCAGAAGGAGCCGCTCGTATAATTTACCTAATTTATCTAACAGGCTAATCGGGCGATCTTCACTTCGGTTTTCTGTGGGTCGAGTGGTAGTACCCCGGAGGAGCCGACCCATTCATGCTGAAACCAGTAACAGCTTCAGCGTGGCTCTACCACCTACAAAACGTATTACTTGTTACTTATTTCAAGACACCAGCAACAATTTTCTTTCTAAAAATCTAAAAATTACAGACATGTTAGATTTACTTTCTTATTATTATTTTTTTTATGCCAAAAGGCAGCAAACAGGCAGACTTATTATATGTATAAATTAGTATTTCGTGACACTATATTGTGTAAATTGATTATTGTTACCTAAATTAAGTTCCATTAATTTTAACCAGTGAACCTTCACCACCTTTCAATCGTTTTCTTTAATAATTTAGCCAAGTCATAATTATTTCTAATGCATTATTTTTGTAATTCAAAATTATATATGATTGCGAACAAGCCCACGCGTATTCCCAATAGGTACTTAACCTCAAAACAAAACCATATAAAACTGGCAGAGCCGACAGACGTAACAAACGATGTTCTTATGGCATAGTTTAACCAAACCGTATCTATTGGAAGGTAATGATGCGAGTTCTCAATGAGTGTATACAGCATAAATTATTGTTCGCCTTTTGTATGCGTACCGTGGGCTATTAGGCATTCTGTGTGAGAGAAATAATGGTTATATATATATGTAAAACATTATGTACCTAATGATATAGTAGAAACGCTACTCAAACAAACATAACTCATAGTTAATATCTCATTATTATATGGCTGCAGACAGAACCTAGCAGAAAACATATCAATACATGTCCATCTAATAGTTCTAGAATTATTGTCGGTTCAGAAGAAAACTAGTTTTAAATTTAACTTCAAACTGTCGTATGAATTGGTCGACTAAAAGCACAAAGAATTAATTAAACTTTATTTTGTAACTTATTTTTAATTAAATGTTATAAGAAATATACGCAAGCAGAAGGCTGTGCATCCGAATAATATAAATGATATTACACAAGTAGCCGCCCGTGACTTTATTTGTATTTGTATAGTTATAAATAAGTGATGATTATATATATTATCTTCCTGCAATTCTTATTTGGGTTATAAAACGCATGACAAGACAGTTTTCAATAGCTGATTTTTTTTAAGTTTACTTGATACTCATTGCTTTATTTTATCTAGACTTATCTGTTGTAACAATATCGTCACAAATTATTACCCCGTGGTATTCTGAAATGTAAGCTATGTTCTTGTAATTTTTCATAAGAATTCGTGCGCATGAAAGAGTAACCAATATTTATCGAAACATGCTTTCTTATTTATAGTAAATAATGAGATAACCATTCTTTATTGTAATTTAATCTCTCTGGTCGTTTGGTCGTAAACTTCACCATGCAAAGTATCTCTTAATCTGTAGGCAGTCTATCACACTGCTATAGTTTTATTACGAGCAGTTATTTCATTGAAAACATAGAATTCATTGTTGACACATACTGAATCAGTGATGCAAAGGTCACACCTTGTTCAATGTAAACAACAGTAGCGTCGCTTGGCAAGCTTCTCACACGGTATAACAGCCAATTTAAACAATTACTCCATCCAATTCATTTCCACTCGGGCGGTAAGCAAAGCAAATGGCCGACATTCGTACACGTGATCGACCGTCCACCACGGTAAAGTCGCTCACTGAATGCTGTGCATAATTGCGTGCATCTCTCGCCACGTGTCGTTCGGAGCGTGGCTCGCTTTACTATCTCTTTCCGAAATCAAATTTTCAATACTATATTTTCTCAATATTGCATATTAAACTCTATGCGTCTCGTTATAAAGATACATTTAAAAGGATATAAGTGTTACTGTACGACGTTTTTCTAACGATCTTATACAACTGTGACGAATGCACGTTAGTCGGTAGTTCAAAACATAATTTTGTTTCGAAACAGGACACGATCTGAGATTGTGTTGTGATATCTTGATATTTGGTATTATTTAGTGTAATTCGCGCATTCTCTCGTATTACAGTTTTATAGTTCTCAATCAGATATCCTGCGCCAGGCCACACGTCTTACTCGTACGTTACTTCGTTACTGCTTAACGTACTCTGTAAGCTAGACTTTCAATGGTGATTACTCCGTTCCTGAGATTCCTAGAGTCGTTATATGCTTTGTAACTATCTTTCTTGAACAAAATACAAAAAACAAAGAGAATTTTATTACAACTGACTAGTACTCCTAGAGATCAGCGCGTTCAAAAAAATAAGCAGGGTGATATTAGTGTAGACATGTGGTTAATATTCCAGGCTAGGGCTATTAGGAAAGATCTTGAGAAGGAAAGACCTTCAGAAGTACACGTAAGCATTGAAATTTCTATCCAGCATCGACTGGTCAGCTCAGCTACTCATATTTCATGCTCCTCTTTCGATTAAATGGCGAATAGTTCCAATTTAGGTCCCATAACAGCGTGACACAACATTTTACATCACTGCATTAACATTACACATATCACCTCCACACACGTGCACGCATACACGCTTACACATAAATATGAAAGGTTTTGTTTATTTCCCTTATCGAACCGAAATAATTTAGAAAATTATCCGATACGAAATATATATAGGAGTTGTTGAGGTATGTATGCTTGGTACACATATATGTTCCAACACCCCATATATGTACCTTAGGACAGCTCAGATAGGCCGCGAATTGCACGTATCAGGCAACAGCCCAAGTCAAGCTGTGCCGTGCACCCTTGAGCTAGTTGTCAAATAAAATCGGCTGAGTGCCCTAAGCGCTCACTATAGTATTCCGGTAAAGCTGTAAAGACCTTGCTAGATCAATAGCGTAGTCAGTTCGATAAAAAAAGTATACAAATTGTCAATCTACGCAAGTATAAATTTAACATTTTATTCAGAACTAGCTGACCCGTGCAACTTCGTCTGCACCAAATTGGTTATCACTGGTTTCAATTGTATTTTTAAAAGCGATAAAATTGAATAAAACTGACACCCGATTGCATCCACAACTACCGTTTCCAATTGTAAATCCTAACTATCCCCGATCTCACTCAAACATATACCCAGATTATATGTGATTTTTTATGTAAAACATCTATAGGCGCACCCTAAACTTAAATCGGCCATGGCGACGTTCGTGGTGATTACACACAAGCTTCGCGCTATTAACGACCCTATCGGTAAAGCATAAGATTCAAATTATTTTTCTAAACTATTATAATAAAGAGGAATCGTAGTATTTTTGTATGTTAATTACGAATAAACTCAAACTACTGGACGGATTTCGATAATTCGTTTACCATAAGAATGCTACATTATCCCTTAGTAACATACCGGATTAGGCCTCCCACGGCAGTGGCTGAAGCCTAGGTTCGATCCCTCGGTAGGCCCTTGAGTGCGTTGCTTGCACGATACGGTGACACACAAATATACATCACTGCTACAACACTACACGATCACCCCCACACACGTGCACGCTACACGCTTACACATGAAAGTGGAAGGGTTTACTTATTCCCCTTATCGAACTGAAAAACTCTCAATTTTCCAATAATATATATATGGAGGAGTTGTTAAGGCGTGTATGCTTGGTACACATATACGTTTCAACAACTCATACATATATAAATAGTTAGCTAGGTTAGCTAAGATAGGTCGCGATTTTGTATGCAACAGGCAACAGCCAAGCCGAGGTGTGCCGTGCACCCTTGAGCTGGTTGCCAAAATAAAATCGGATGAGTGCCTTAAGCGCTCGCCTTAGTAGTCCGGTGAAGCTGTTAAGACCTTGCTGGGTCAATAGCGTAGACATTTCGAAAAAAACCCTTAGTAACATAGGCTATATTTATTTTTTAGAAAAAAATTGGGATTTCTACTAAAATTTCAATAATGTAATCAAAGGTATGAAAAAAATTTGGCATAAAATGTATTTCATCGCATGCGCCCCGATAACTATGAATGATAGAACAAAAATATGTTCTACAATATTAAAGAACATATTATTATCTATAAAAAAACCTCGCGGCAGCATACATATGTCTACCTATTGTGATTATGTCACTATAACTACATTTTTGAAATAAATCTTAATAAAAACTATACCATGCGTAAAAGACTATGTTATTCATGTCTATATATTAATCCATATCCAAATAAATTATTTTTAAACTAAGACTGTTTCAGTACCTGTATATAACTTTTTGAATTATTAAAATCGGCCATTACATTCATAAGACATTGCGAGTTTTAAAATGTCAATCTAAACGAAATACGCGGGCACACAAAACGCAATCTTTGAACTATTAACGAAATACCTACTCAAAAACCTTTACAACCCTACTTGTATAATTGTAAGATTCAAATTGTTTCTATTTAATATTATGTAAAGTCACAATAATGGCAGAGAGACGCGTGGATAGAAATGTTTTGTCGTCAACGTCGACCGGTTCATGTCCGATCTCACCAAAGTTGAGCAATGTCGGGCGTGGTCAGTGCTTGGATGGGTGACCGCCTAGAGATATTGCGTGATGTTAGCTTTTTACGGGTCAAATTAATCTTCAGTAATTTTTTTAATGTATAGGAATATGTATTTTTTATATTTTTAAATTAGGTGTAATATAATATTACGGAATTGGTTTTTTTAATCTTACTAATATACATATACACTGGCCAAAGTCTGACCTAGATAGATTTCAATTACATGTTTTTATTTTTAAAAGAGAGGAGGCTTATTTTCTGCATTAGGTCGAGAAGAGCTGCCAATGATGATGATGATGAAGATTATGGTTTTTTGTGACGTTACATTTCCGAAGCTACAGGTTATAATACGAACTTTGCACTATTGACGAAGTATTCAAAAACATCTGCAACTCTATCTGTATAAACATAACATTCAAATTGCTTTGTCGAACACTCGTCGTACCAGTATTACACGGCATGCACAGAAGACCTTGCGCCCTTTGACATACCGCCAAACACACCGCGCTTGCACCTTTCACTGATTTCTTTGTTACTATTTAATTAGACAATTGACTGTCACGGATTAAACTACGCATTTTTAACGCTATTTATAAATTATGAAACACCGTTCGCAGTTGTGAATGTAACCAGTGTTTTAATTGAAAATATGTCGGACAGCGATAATTTCGGAACTGAAAGTATGCACCCTTCTACAAAGAAAGGAAAATCACACTATGACATATGTCTTGATAATGCTATATCTAATACTTTTATAACATACTTCAAGTTATCATCGACCAGTTTTCACAGTATTAACCAGCTATTCTAAATTTGAAACCCTTGCGTTTATGGGACAAAAAGTATCCTGGATGTACCCTTGTAACCTTGTAATATCAGTTGTCACTGTGTTAATTTTGGCTTCTATATGGATAACATAGTCTACCTTGATTAAAATTTCCAAAAAATATTTAATGTACAGATTTCGATTTGTTACAGTATCAATAGTATAGATTAGTTATTAACAATTTTGTGGACGTTTTCGAAGCAGTTGAAATTTTTGAACAAAATTGTTATGTAATCGTAGCCTAGAGGTAAAGTTGGCGATTCTATACTATTCTCATGACCGACAGGGAGACGGTTCGAACCCCGTCGTTTTTTTTGGTTATTTGTTTTTTTTTTTTTTATGTAGCCTATATAGCTTGAATTTTTAACTAATCTGTCTGCTGTAAATAGCACAAAGGAAAATTACCAAAATCCATTAAGAATCTCATCAACTACAAATTTCTTACTTTCGTCCGTTATTCTGGAGAACTCCTTGCGTTTTATGGGACAAAGAGTATCCTGGATGTAGTCTTCTAATATTAGTTATCACTGTGTCAAATTTCGTTAAAATTGGTTCAGTACTTTCAGAGTAATTCGGGTTTATATTCTAGACTTTAATCCTTTATCCTGGAGAACCCTTGGCGTTTTATGAGACAAAAAGTATATTTGATGTAATCTCGTAATATTAGCTATCACTATGTCAAGTTTCGTCAAGATTGGTTCAGTAGTTTCAGAGTGATGCGTGTGCATAGGGACAGACAAACAGACAGACAGACAGACAAAAATTGTAAAAAGATTATTTTTGGCTTCTATATCGATAACATAGCCTATCCTGATTAAAATTTTCAAAAAATATTTAATGTACAGATTTCGACTTGTTACAGTTTTATTATAGTATAGATATAAGAAAGTTCTGCGACGAGTTTCTTTGAAACACAAGGTTCTTGTTTACTGTTAAACAGTAGTGCCTTAGCATGACATATATTCTTCCGAACAGCGCGAGTCCGCGCGCTTTTGGAAGTTTGTGTCGAAGTTGTGTCCCGACATCATCACCGAGTACGACCGCTTCTGTATTGAAACGGACGACTATTTCAAGGGCCGTCCAATCCTGTCGCTCGTTTCCGCTGCGGAAGATGACCTTGAGAGGAACTCTTTCGCAGCGCTCCTGAAGGACCCTCAGAATGCTCCGACATGGAGCAAGACCGCCCCGCCGAGAACGACGGCTTCACCATCGTCTCTCGCAAGCCCAAACCGCGCAAGAAGCGCGCAAACCCGTCCTCCGATACCGAAGGCGCTAAGCCCTCGAAGATCTCAAACGTCGATGGCGCGAAAGTACCATAGGCGACACCCACACCCTCCGTACCGGCTCCTTCGAAAGCGGCGAGTCCCGCAGCTTCGAGTAAGAAGCCCCGTCACGATCCAGGACAAGGCGTCCTGGCTTGATATCTCAGACCTGCTGAAGGAAGCAGAAATCCCGATAGCCTCTGCCGTGAGTACCCGAACGGGTATTCAGGTAAAGGTGAATCACTCTGACGTACATCGCAAGCTTACGCGCCTTCTGCACGCTAAGAAAATTGCGTTCTTCACGTATGCGCTCGAAGAAGAGCGCATGTTACGCGTAGTAATACGCAGAGTCCCCGCCCAAATTCTCATAGACGATATCTACGAAGACCTCAGGGAAGAAAAGTTCCCAGTCAAAGAGGTTCTCCACATGCGATCTTTTCGAAACAAAGCACCCTATGATATGGTGCTTGTCATTCTCGACCGCACCATGGAGGGCAAGAAAATCTTCTCGCTCTCGACCCTCTGCGGCCTCTCCGGCGTCACCGTAGAGCCGCCGCGCAAAACGTCCTTACCCTCGCAGTGTCATAGCTGCCAGGAGTACGTACACTCCGCACTTAATTGTCACCTGAAACCCAGGTGCGTTAAGAGCCTCGGCGAACACTTCACTTCGGATTGTTCCCGAACCAAAGACTCACCCGATCCTCCGAGTTGCGTTTTGTGCCGAGGCGTGGGTCATACCGCGAATTATCGCGGTTGCCGCCGCGCCCCGCGCACAAAACTGCCCCGATACCCCAGGCAGGTCTCGCCCTCCAGGGCGCCTGCAGCGGTATCCCTCCCCCGCCCTCCGCCTCTCAACTCTAGAGAGGCTTTTCCGAGCCTGCCGCACGCATCTCGCGCCCGGCAGCGCCCGCACCCGCGCTTCACGAAACTCCCCTCCCCGCGCGGGCCCCTCAGGTCCCGTGGACACCGCAGATCGCAGCGCGATTTGACCCACGACTTTAGGCGGCGAAGCCTTCATAAGCCGACACCGCAGACGTTCTCTCCGGCATGGACTGGTCCGCCCAGCTTTTAGTTTTTCATGAGATCTTGGAGATCTCTGCTTGAGACGAGGTCGCGAACGACCCAAAATAGGGCCCATTCGCGCGATCGCGAAATTTCCCGCCATCGCGGCAACAATTCAACGGCTCGCGCGCGCCGTCGTGTCTAAAAAATAATAATAATCATTCTCAATATAAGATAGAGTAAACTCGCGTGTATACGTCTATCTTCCCCTAAAATCGTCAAATAATATTACTTTTCTGCCAATACAAAGTCTATCAAGCACTCGTTATTTCGTTGTCAATTGCTCTTTAAATATGATCACGGTTGCTATGTACATTACCTCTCGGAACAAGCAAGCAATAGCTGTAGAAAATACATAGCATGAGTATACAATTAGGGATATGCAGTTGTGCCTTTCACCTGTTAGCATAAGATTTAAATGAGAGACCCTAAATTACTGAGAACGACTGACAAGCAATTGACTTAAAGTTTCTTCTACATATTTCTTTTTTCTCAGAGACATTGTTGTTGTAATAAGTTGTCCAGTAAAATATCAACCAGATGTCCGGATGTTTGAAACTAGGAATGTACTGTGTACCAATTTTTCGGAATTCACGTGCAATTACTAATTTAAATTGGTAACAATATATAGGCTGACGGCGAAGGAAAACATCACGAGGAAACCTAAATATATGAAATGTTCTTGTAGCATTACTGTATGTAGGAATTGTTCTATACAATGAATTTCTCAAAGTTTGAAATCGCTAATACGTCGTGTCCTAATGTGATGATTATGCCCATATATACCATCCTTTGTGAAGACGCTTACAGCCCTGTAGTGGGTTATTACATGATGATAATGATTTTTTTTTAATAAAAATTACATGAGAATTACACTTTTTATAGGGACAGTCTCGATCTATTTTAATCTCTATAGTTTTACATAAGGATATTTATTTCATTGAAGCTCGTAATTATTAACGCCACATTTTTTGAACATCGTAATTTTATCTGAACAAATATAAGAAGGTAAAATTCCGTATATTAGTAAAATTAAAATGTTAACATACAAAAAAACAGTGTTATGATGATTGTCCACGATAAACTTCGAAATTACTCAACTGATCTTCATGAAAGTTGGCATTTATGTATAATTTGGTCCAACTTGAGAGATCGCATAATGAAAATTTCGATGAATATTTTTAATTACAAATTAACGATTTGTCGACATTCAATATTGTTATTTATTTTAAGATTCGCCAGTCTCGAACAGACGGTGCTTTAAATTAGTTTGTTGAAAGAAAACTATAGGACTGGCTGTTATAGGCATCTCATAGACGGCACCACGCGAATTCTTTATCATAATTTTAATTCAACATGTTATAACTAAGCCACAACAACGCGTGGCCCCATCAGCTAGTATAAATATAGATTCCATAAAATTCATATCGTGGATTACACAAAATCCAAGCGATATACAGTGTCCTTTCTGCTCACCTCATTACAATACCGAAATCTTTTCATCAGCACATGTCCGACCTACGTCATAACTCAAAACGTTATTGAAAACTGGACTTCAATTAACAGGGCACCCTGTAGAACCCGCGTTGCTCCTTTCATTACAGCCTGTATAATGGCGCGTACAAATATTTTTAATCCGCAGTGTCATACATCTTTCCCAGTTCATTTTGCTGTCCCGTGGTTACGTTCCTTTTCTATTACTAAGAAATTTCAACTTTATCTCTAGGCATTTAAGTTTCAATTTACATGTCCTTATCAGTCTTATAAATTAGGTACTGGCGTGTAGTGAAATACAGATCTTTAGTATGTTAATTTAAGGTACATTTTACAATAAAACTATTTACTATTCATCAAAACTCATTCAGGTACGGGAGTTTTTAGCGCCCACATATTGCATTCGTCGACGTCCATCCATTTTAGACATATTGATGTTTTCAATTGGATGATGAAAATGTGGGTAGATATTGTAAACTATTGTCTAATAAAACGATGACTTAAATATATTACAGTGATATTTCAGAAATATTAAAATTAGTTTTCACATGTTTTGCGTGTTTTTCAATGATAGTATGTATGACCACATTCTGTATAAAAAGTATCCCATATAGTTCCTTAGTTCCCAGGCTACCTTTATGCAACATTTTCTGGTGATAAGTTTAAAAAAGAAAGAAAACAGACAAAGTTATATATGCAGATGAAATTCGCATGGAAAAGTTTAAATTCGCTTTCAGTCGTTTCAAATGACTTTCACGTGTATATAACTATTTTTAATGATTTTAATATCTCAAGACAGATATGATTCCTTCTGCACATAATCAATTGACTTATCGGAAAATGAACAGTCGTAATTGCCTTGGAGACAACTTCGCGAATCTGTCTAAGCCAAATTAAGCTAGTTATTCACACATATAAGAATTTCTGCGACACACATACTTATCGGCATGTGAGCCTTACGAATTTAAATGTGTATTTCCTGTCTGCCAAGTACGCTAATTCAAATTAACTGATTTCGAAAATAAGGGAAAAAATAAAAACTTTTCCATTATGTGTGTACCTGTGTTTATGTGGGCACAGTTGCATACAGTCATAAATCGTGTTCCTAATTAATTTCTTGTCTATGACTGTAGTTAGCAATTGAGTATTATTGATAAATTTCAAGAGATAGCAGTGACCGACGCAGCTGTTAGTTCATTAGAAGCCACTTCGTTTGGAAAAATGATTTCGTTATTGTTTTATTATACAGCGATTAGTGTTGAGTCGTTATGTCGGTAAATTATGATGGAAAAACTTACATGTTTCATGGTAACATACGTTTATTAATCGAAGATAATTTTTTATAGGAATGACTAGCTGTTTCCGCGACTCTACATGAATGTACTACATATCTATACTAATATTATAAATTTAATAGTTTGTTTGCTTGAACGCGCTAATCTCAGTAACTACTCGTCCGATTTAAAAAAATCTTCTAGTGTTAGATAGCTCATTTATCGAGGAAGGTTATATAAGACCAATAGTAGCGGAGCACTAATGAAGAATGTTTCAAAATCGTTTTATTCCTTTTGAGAGATTTCGATGCGTGTTAGCGTTAGCCCAAAGTAACCATTCCACGCGAACGAAGTCGCGGACAGAAGCTAGTTTCTTTATAGTTTTGATTATATTTAAAATGTTCGTCAAGGGGAATACAATTTAATCGTTAATAATCGCCTATCATTAACGTACTTGCGACGTGTGTTATATCGAAAAAAAAAAAATATACGCAATATATAAAACTCTAAGTGTTAACTTTCGGGGACGAATTATTTATCTGTGTCTAAGATCGATAAACTTTAACTGCATTTAAAGATAAGTCATAGAAACATGTCATATTGTATCAATGGCTTATATAACACTAGCTGTTACCCGCGGCTTCGCACGCATTTTTTAAATATATTAGATGTTTAAAACTGTGATCACACATCTATTGTAAATTACAATAATACTCTTTCAAAAATAACTGTAAGTATCACACGCACATCATCTACTGTAACAGGTAACGTGTACATTATATATGTGAATACTAATAGTGAATCGAATGGAATAGGATTTATCATCAACCACATAACTGGAACTTTAAACTGTTATATATCACCCTCAGTGCTCACTTACACTATATAAGAAAGTAATGAAAATATTAAGCTAAACATTATCGAACAATATGTGTTAAACCTTTTATTATATAAATATAATATGTCCATAGTGTCGATATAATTAAGTTATTATCATACCTTGCTATAATTTAAATCAAATATAAAGATATGACTTTCAATTACAACAGCGATGCCCTTAGTGTTGCAGTTGTTCATAGGCGATGGTAACCACTTACCATCAGGTGGGCCGTCAGCCTGTTTGCTGCCTTTTGGCATACATATGTATATATTTATTCTTGGAGTCCAGTACAGCGCACGTCACACGAACGACGAATGCACGGATAACAGTTTATCACTACATAGTGTAAAACAAAGTCCTATTCCACGTCTGTATATATGTATGTTCGCGATAAGATCAAAAACTACAGAACGCATCTTCATGTCGTTTTTAACAATATATAAAATGATTCTTGGGCAAGGTATAGGTATAGTTTGTCTTATTATCAGGGCGGGCAACGTCTGCTGAACCCGCTAGTTTAAAATAAAACAGCCAATTAGTTACTTATTTGCCCGTAAAATTCCCGTTCAAATAGGTCTAGCCGTTTCGGAGATTACCCGGAACAAATAAAAAAAACACAACAGACATATCGATAGAATTAAAAAAAAATGTTGATATTTGTAGCATCTCATATATTTCTAATATAAAATACACTCACTTTACTTTTATTACACGTAATATATCACAAATCAAGAATTGGGAACAAAACTAAAGTAGAAATAAATTTTTTGAGGAGTTTTTGGCGGAATTTTAGTCTGTCATCTATTGGATTTATATTTTATTAATAATCTTGTGTTATTTGTCTCTATATTGTGTTAAATTTGTGACGTTTTATGTGATATGGTTCGTTTATTTTGTATAAGTGAAATGAAAGAAAAATAATACCACGAAGCATGAACTCTGTGGTCTTGAAAATTAAGAATATAAAAATTTACGAAATATTATATAGAGTAGTTTTTGGCTCTTATACCTTAACATTATCTTGGACATAGAAGAAAAATACCTATATTGACAACTTCAGAATTGGCAGTATGGATTGATTCCTTCGACTATCTTATTGGACGAATATTATTACTACAAAACATTTTGAATAGCAACACAAAATAAACTTTAGAAATGTTTCCGATATAAACGTACCACGTATAATTAAAAATTGGAAACAAAAGTAACGTAGAATAAACCTTTTGAATAGGAACACAAAATAAACCATGAAAATATTTTCGATAGAATGTTATCGCGTTACCATGGCAACGCATATAATACTGACATTAACACGCAGCGGAAGCTTCCAAAGTAGCCCGATTTTGAGACATTCTTCATTAGTGCTCAGCTCCTTTTGGTTTTAACGTGATGATATGTAGCCTATAGCCATCCTCGATAAATGAGCTATCTAACACTAAAAGAAACTTTGAAATCGGATCTGTAGTTCTTGAGATCATAGCGTTCAACCAAACAAACAAACAAACAAACAAACTCTTCAGCTTTATATATTAGTATAGATATATATTTTTTTTAAAAAAAAAAGCACTTACGGACAAAACCTAAATTTTATTTCTAAATATAAATACAAAGAAATACATAGCAGTATGAATGTTATACTATTGACATTTTCTTGTAACCAACTCTTATAGTAAAGACAACGAATGTATTCCAAGACGGGGGTGCAGTTGGTTGATCTTTGGTTATTTTTTTTTTTTATAATATCAAAGGAGGCAAACGAACTGGTGGGTCACGTGATGTTAAGTGATCACCACCGTCCATAGACACTAGCGACATCAGGGACGTCGCAAGTGCGTTGCCAGCCTGTATATGGGAGAATGGGGAGGGGAAGGAAAGGGAAAGCAGGATAGAGGAAGGGACGTGGGCCTCCGGCTCTCTCACTGACCGAACGAAACACAACAATGCAAGCACTGTTATTTCACGTCGGTTATCTGTGAGAGGGGTGGTACTACCCCGGAGGAGCCGACCCATTCATGCTGAAACCAAAAATAGCTTCAGCGGGGCTCTACCACCTACTCTGGTTTGGTTGGTACTTTGGTTATTCAGAATCACATTTAATGAAAAACAGTTACTTCTATATAATTAAAAAATTATTATGATGAGAATAAACAAAAAGAATTATTACCGCGGCATATTGGTTAAAATGAACGGGTCCTTGTAAACCGGGCGGCTATATTGCGGAGTGGAATGTAATAAGGGTAGGTAATATGCTCCGGGGGTAGGTTTTTATTAACAGACCGGTACCGATGAACCGTTATCATGAGATTTTAAGACATTTATTTTATCTATATCTATACATATAATAAGAACATAAATGTGTCTGTACTTTTTAGGTTTTTTTGGAAAAAACAATTGTTGTCGATATCTTTAAATTAGTTAAAATAATTTATGCAAATGTATTTTACATTTCAATCATTTTTAGAAATGTCTGTCTCTCTCTTTGTTTGAACACGCATCACTACCAAAGTACTGCATTTACGATAAATCTTATAAAAGAAAATCATAGAGCATATTTTCAAGTAACATTCAGTTATGGTTTCCCTAAAATTGGACGACTTTATCAAAAGTTATTGTTTTTTTTTTTAAGTCATGTCACTAATAACATCAAGCCGCGTTGAGCGATTTTTTGTAGAGACAAACTTACGGGTTCTCGTCACCGATAACCTCGACATGCTCGTGACGTATCTCGTTTGCATCAGACGAGCCACGCGTAGTATAGGGTTTTTGTTTTTCAAATGACTACGCTATTAACCTAGCAAGGTCTTAGCAGCTTCACCGAACTACTAAGGCGAGCGCTTAAGGCATTCAGCCGATTTTATTTGGGCAACTAGGTCAAGGGTGCACGGCACACCTCGGCTTGGCTGTTGCCTGTTACATGCAAACTCGCGACCTATCTTAGTTAACCTAGCTAACTATTCATATATGTTTGAGTTGTTGAGACGCATATATGTACCAAGCATACACGCCTCAACAACCCCTTCATATATTTTTTTATCGGAAAATTAGAGTTTTTCCAGTTCGATAAGGTAAAAAAATAAAACCCTTCCACTTCCATGTGTAAGCGGGTAGGCGTGCACGTGTGTGAGGGTGATCGTGTAGTGTTGTAGCAGTGATGTAAATTTTTGTCTCACTGTATCGCGCAAGTAACGCACTCAAAGGCCCCTGCCGAGGGATCGAACCTAGACTTGAGCCGCTGCCGAGGGGTGCCTAATCTGGTGTGCGGGAGCGAAATTTACCCCCAGACCACGGCGGCGTGATCTGTGGTTACGCGGGCGTGGGCGTGAGCACGCTCTGTTTGGAGAGACAGGCTGGTACTGATCGTTCACTGCCATTATTTCATCAGGAGGGTCAATTAAAATATGCCACGGACGTCTATAATAATGCGCAGCTTTCGATACGGGTTCGTATTGTGCAGCGGATACCACTAACGGACTGGGATGATTCACGGCTTTTTCAAAATAACTAGTCGTAAGTGATTTTACGTACGCCCAGTTAGAAGGGAACTCTAGGTGTCTATGGAGATCGACTCTCCGGATGTACCACGGGGCACGGTTACTTTACGTAAAACACGATTATGGAGAACCTGCAGCTTATCAAAGTTATCTTTGGACATATGTGCAAAAACGGGGCAGCTATATGTCATCACGGGACGGATACACGTCTTATACAAAGTGAGCTTGTGTCTGAGGGACATCTTACTCTTATGACAAAGCAACGGATGGAGCCAAGACCATAGCAGCTTTGTTTCGCACTCTGTCTATATGTGAATTGAATTTTAAATGTTTATCTAATGTAACACCGAGATATTTGACCTCTTCGACCCGAGGGATATCGGTTCCGCCAAGGGATATCGGTTCCGGTAGTATAGGGGCCTCTATATATGTCGTAGTGATGTTTGGTAGTCTATATTCGGTCTCAATAAAAAACCTATGAAATGCAAAAGTTTTTTTTTTTAATATTTAACTGGTAGTTCCACACTTTTAGGCATTAAAATGAAATAAATGAACGATTACTTTATAATATTTAATCACAGAATATGTAGTTGAGTAACACAGATTTAAGAATTAAGTCCAAAAATACTTTAAAAATATATTTAAAATATTTAATACTCCAGCCAAAAGTCATGTAATGTAATTTTTTCATTAGTATTTACTACTTACTATATGTATTAGCTATTTTTGTCAATAACGTTATTCATATTAATAGATACAAGGTCGTTCAAAAAAACCAGTAACATAAGTAAACGATATCAATATTAATAAGAAAATACGATGTTATGAAAATGGAATAGTCACTAACTACAATAATTATTTAAAAATGTAAAGACCATATTTACATAGACTAACGTCAGCATACGTTGGACCTAAGTGAGACACTATGAAGTGTGCCGTCATATATATAGGGCGTTGGTCAACGAGTTACTAAACAATATCAAAGAAACAAGAAAAATCAAAAACATCCCAAAACTCGCGTAAATAATTACTCTCTGAAATATGATTTATGCACATTAAATTCCGAAACGTTAAAGATTTAGCAAGAAAATGTTATTCAAAAACAAATTTTCTATCGGACGCTTCCTCGATGTTATAATGCTTTAAATATTTTGTGTACATGTCTATTTGTGTTGATCTCTTCGCTCGTAATATACGATGTCCGGTACTTTGATCTGCCAAGATTTTTATTCGCATCATTTTTATCGAAGAAAAAAATGTATACACTTTGCGACGCCTCCAAGGTTTTTTTGTCTTGGTGTTAGGCTTAAATGAGTGGAGGTGGAATCCATTATAACTGAGTAAATGATTAGTAAATAACTTCACAAACATGCATTGCTGTTGGTTCTTATTTATGATTGTTATATCGCATTGGAATTTACAACCATAACATGGTAATGAAAGGTATATCGTGATTTTGATTGTAAGGAACGGGAAGTGCTCTCCCACTCACACCTATTAAGCCTATTGTACCTCCGTGATAATTGGTAATAATAACATTTGCATAAAACCGCTATCTAACATTAAAAGCACTCAGGAAATTAGTAAGAAAAACATATGACTCTTTAATATGTTGTGTATGTATGGAAATCACAAGTTAATATTGAAATAATTTTGGTTTAAAATGACTCTTAATTTTGTACTTTTTATTCAAATTTCTCTTTATAAAGCACTCTACAAAGACAGCTGAATGGATCAGAGTGATTCTCCCGTATAGATTATACGAGTACAATTAATATTTTCCAATTATTTAATCTTAAAAAAACTATGGAGTCGAACCGTTCTATGAATGAAATACACATTAGTGTAATAATTTGTTTATTTTGTAAATGCACAGGAAACGCGCACTCGCCTCAAAATGTCGACTTCAATTAAAACTGTCACATTTTATAAATGAAAAAAATATTTAAAAATTACAGCAACAAAAATATTAATTATCTCATTCATAGATGTGAATGAAGTGTTTTGGTTATTTATATTTAAAATTAGGCTTAAAATGCTTTCGTAATCTCGCTCTGCTCCGACAGACACATGGTAGTGACTTTAGACCTACTGGCTTACTGGTAGTTTACTGCCAATTCAAATTTTATTTTTTAAGTGAAAAGTTTAGGCGCGTTGAGTAGTATTTTTGGCAGGCGACAAATTTATAATTTCGCGTTTTTTTTTTCGAACTGATTACGCTGTTGACCTAGCAAAGTCTTAACAGCTTCACCGAACTACAAATTTTTTTCGCGTCATGACATGCTCTGTAAGTGTGACGTACATTATTGAGGATGCGCCGCTTGCGTCTTGCGCATCGAAATTTTGGTATTGAGATTGTGTAGCCCATAATTCTAAACTGGATAAAAATGTTTATAATTATTATTCGGAGTAACAATTGATGTGAAGAAAGGACTAATGATAATAATTTAAATTAACAAATGAGAAAATTTAAACAATTCACATTATAATTATTTTCAAAACTTAAAAAGAAGAGTTTAAATTCCATTGTTTTGAGTTTTCACTTCTGTCGGCAGTTCTTATAGACTCGAATGTCTTTATAAAAAAATTCTAAGTTTTGTGGCCACTTTCCATTTTATTGTTACTCTATACCTAATTCTAAAATCATATTTATGTCTTATCTTATTTATCTTTCAAATCAAAATCAAAAATACCTTATTCAGTTTAGGCCCTAATAAGACACTTATGAACGTCAAAAACTACCACTGGTTCGGAAACAATCCAGTCATCGGGAAGAACCGGTAAGAAACCTTGATCGGGTACATTTTTTTTTAATCACAAAAGAAACGAAAGAAATCAACTGATTTCTAACTACCAATTTAATTATAACGTATTACATAAACAGAACAGAGATATTTAATCTAGCTCTATATTAGACAAAGCTCTACGGTAGCGTTACAGTGGAGTGTGATAATGTGTGTGCAAACGCCGCGAGCTGGATGATTAGCCACTCCGTGAGCGTTTTAAAAGCCTCAAAAGGTGCCAATGTACTCCACGATCTCATAGATTATTACAACAGATGCGTCAATTTCATACTCTTATCAACTGCCCACATGAACCTTGCACTCAAGCGCCATCATATGGACTTATGATTAGTAAATAAATGGTAAATTCATGGTGCTTGAATAAATAAACCAATAGAATATGGATTAGAGTATGGTAACGAATAATTTAGCCAATAATTAGGTATTGTTCAGTTAGTGTAAATGTGCTTATTTGTCATATTATTTGGGAATTGTTATTTTTAATAAAAGTTCTTGTTCATAAAAACATTATTAAATGCTATATTTTACTATTTTAGTAATATGGAAATGTATATAAAATATCTATGAAACGCAAAATATAAAATTGTTTTCGTTAATTATTTGAATAATACTGTAATAATATGTATGAGTACTTTCACTATTTTAAAACTCTTGAGAAATCTACAAGTTATAACCCATTTTATAATAAAATAGTGAGCCCGGCAGACGTTTCCCGCCCTTATAATAGAATACCTAGACAAATTATATACATAAACATTCCTCGTATCTATATTTACTGGTGATGAAAATCCGTCGAGTAGTTTTTGAGTTTATAGCGAACAGTCAAGGAAGGTGACTTTGTTTTATAATATGAAATGATGAATATTTTGTTACACTTTGTAGTTTATAATCTGTAATATAGTAGGTACGTTTAGTAGTTAGGGAATATCTGATATATTTTTATAATCTATGAATACATGGGTGTGCAGCCGCGACTCATTACCCCTCAGTAATGAATGCTCGCGCACGGCGCGGTGCCGGCTCTGCTACAGACTGTTTGATTATGTTACCACTTTGTTACAACCTGTATAATGGATCTTATATTATCTTTATTCATGTTACTTTACTACAATTCACACATCGTTTTTTACGTATATGTATTAATTCTATTAAATAGCTGATATTTCTTATAAATAAGTCATTCAAACTTCGCCAATGAAAAGTGAGGAAATTTTTTATATCGCAGACATTTATTTCAAAGAACTTTGCGGTTGTCACTTTTTCCACCATAATTGAAATTACGTATATACGTATGAGTTTCATACCATTTAATTATGATCCAAGTTTCTTTTTATGTCATAGAGGAGGCAAAATAGCAGGTGGGTCACCTGATGTTAAGTAATCACCACCACCCATAGACACTACCAACACCAAGGGAGTCGCGAGTGCTTTGCCAGCCTGTGTTTGGGGTAGGGAAGGGGAATGGGGAAATGGAGTGAAAGGGAGAGGGGAGGTGGTCCTCCGGCATTCTCAATGACCGAACGAAACGCAACAATGCAAGCACTGTTACTTCACGTCGGTTTTCTGTGAGAGGGTGATGCTACTCCATTCATGCTGAAACTAGTAACAGTTTCAGCGTGGCTCTACCACCTATAAAACGTTGTCATCTTCTTTTGAAAATAAAAAAAAAAACAGTAACATTAAAATAAATAAATAATGTAAAAAATCTATTTGCACCACCCTTATCAGATTTTCGAATGAACTAAACGTTCCAGTACAGTTAACGAAATGGATACTCTTTTGTTGTCCGGTGAAGCTGTTAATACCTTGCTAGGTCAATAGCGTAGTCATTTCGAAGGAAACAAAACATACTCTCTTTCGGAAACTTAGTACAACTAATATTGTGTATATGATATTGATATTGATTGATTGTACCTATATGATATTGTGTTATATCATCGAATAACGTTTACGAATTATATCATTTTACATTAATAAACCTTCACGTTTGCCAATAATTTAACTTCCTGTAATGGCAATGATAATACGCTAAAATGTAACGAATTGTCTTACAAAAGTAGCTGTTGGAACAACGTACATGTATTTAACAAGTGATATCCAACTTGATGGTTGTAATTATTAAAGAATCACTAATCGGGTCATCAATTCCATCACAGTGGATAACAAAAGTATTGGGACATGTTTCTTATTGAGTCATAATGGGTTTTGCAAAAGAGATCGGTAAATAACCATTTCTTACATTAGACGAAATGTCAAAGTAAGGACGAATGTGAAGTGCGTCACAGAGTGAACAGTATTCAGCGGTGTAAACCCGAGTTACCTACTTGATTCGCCGTCGAAATCTGAGAAGGGTAGTCACATAGTGCTTCAAATGAGCGGAACTAATAGAAACTCAAGCTATGATAAAAATAGTACATATTTTGTACTACGTGATTAATGACCTATATAAAATGTTAGTTCTAACGATCTATTGTAGAAATGTAACTATATTTGTAAATAGAAATATGAGTCTAATGTAATGATACAAAAATGTTTCAAGTTTCAAGTGATATGCGCTGATGGCTCATTGGCTAGTATCTGGACATCGTGTCAATTGACATAAGTTGTAATCCTTGTGTATGAGGTGAAACTTTCGGTAAAAGAAACATGATGATGAAACTATAGCAGAAAACCGTTACATATCGGAGGCGCCCCGCCGCGGATCGCGCTTCTCCGACTCCGACCCGGGTACCGAACGCCCGGCAGAAAAAATAGTTAGCAACAAAGATGGCGCTCGGGCGCCCGTCACGGCTATACCGCGTTCAAACAGAGCTAACCCCATCTCGGTCTCGCAAGTCGGCGCTACGGACTCCGCAGCAGCGACCAAAAAGCCCCGCGCACCACCTCCGGTTACTATACAAGACAAGTCCAAGTGGACGTCCATTTCGAATAGTTTAAAAAGTCAAAAAATTAATTATACGTCCGCCCTTAATACCCCGACGGGTATCCAGGTTAAGGTCCCCTCGATTAACGACTTCCGACAGCTGACTAAATTCCTCCGGGAAGCCAAGTTGGCTTATTTCACCTTCACTTTCGAGAAGGCACGCATCCTTCGTGTAGTGATTCGTCGCGTTCCGGCCGAGATCTCGGTCGAGGACGTGACTGCCTCCCTTAAGGAGCAGAATTTCCCTGTTAGAGAGGTACATCGAATGTACCACCCACGAACTCGAGCCCTTTACAACATGGTCTTGGTCCTCCTAGACCGCTTTCATGAGGATAAGGCTATATTTAGCCTGACCTCCGTTTGCAACCTCAACGGCATCAGCGTTGAGCCTCCCCGAAAAACCCATACTCCGTCGCAGTGTCACAACTGCCAGAGTTACGGCCACTCGGTGCGTAACTGTCACCTCCGCCCTATGTGCTTCAAGTGCCTAGGTAATCATTCCACAAAGGAGTGTGGGCGTACACCCGACACCCCTGAGCCCCCCAGTTGCGTGTTGTGCGGTAATGCGGGACATCCCGCGAATTATCGCGGCTGCCCCCGCGCTCCGCGCACACAACGCCTTCGTCAAGCGAGAAAGGCGCCTAAGGCGCCTGTAGCGGTCGCCCGCCTTCCGCCTCCACCTCCCATGTCTATGCAGGCTTTCCCGGGCTTGCCGGATGTCTCTCGCGCCCCGGCAACGTCCGCAACCGCATCTCACGTGGCGCCCTCTGTGCTGTGTGTACCACAACCCGGGCGGGCCCCTCTGGCCCCCTGGGTGCCCGACCCCAGCCCCAGGCTCCTAAGGCTCGAGCTCAGCCCCAACAGGCAAAGCCAGCACAGGCCGCGTCAGCCTTCTTTTTTGGCCTCGCCGGCTTGACTGGATTCACCAGCTTATCCTGGAACACGACATGCAAGAAGTACTAGGCTTTTACGCAATTCTCCAGACCGAGACAGGTTTAGGCCAGCTCAGCGCGTTCGGGAAATATCCAGGCATTGCCACGACCCTACAACGCCTAGTCCGTGAGGCTCAAAATTGTAAGTAAATAAATTCGTGGCTATGAACAAAATAAAACCGCGCTGTCTATCTCTTTCGTTTTACAAGCAAGATCCCTTAGGACACAGCGCGATCTAGTAGCTGCCTTTCTATGTAACAGACAGATAGACGTTTTCCTCATACAGGAAACGCAACTAAAACCAAAAATGCGTAATCTCGCGATCGCGAATTACAACATAGTCAGAAATGATCGTGTCACTCGTAGGGGTGGCACCTTAATTTACTATAAACGCTCACTTTATTGTATGCCGATTGATCCGCCCGTTCTATCCAATATGGAAGTGTCAGTATGCAAATTAGGGATGACCGGTCATCCATCCGTTATAATAGTATCCGCGTATCTCTCGCCGAATAGAGAGCTATTAAAATCCGATCTAGATGCGATATTCCAGTTAGGAGACTCCGTTATTATTGCTGGGGACCTCAACAGCGGGAACGGTATTTGGAACAGTCCGACTACTTTTCGAAACGGGAAGATACTCGACAAACTAAGTGACGATCTCGCGTTTGACGTCATAGCCCCTATGGAACCCACTCATTATCAGGACAACTGTCGCCCAACAGTCTTAGACATAGCTATTTTAAAGAACGTCACGCTTCGGTTACAACTTATTCAAGTCGTACACGAACTTGACTCCGACCATCGCCCGGTAATATTACAGCTAGGTTCAAGTACAGACACCACCCCTCCGCCGGTAAGGGTGGCCGACTACGCGAAACTCGAACGTTATCTCAGAGGTAACTCGTCATCAAACTTGTTAGATAATATTCCGGACGTGTTAGTGTCGAAAACTGACGCGGATCTGGCTATCAATTCCCTGGTCAGCTATCTCCAGACCGCCGTCAAAGAGACTTCGAAAGAGGTACAAGCGGTGAATGATCGCCGTTTTATACTCCCAGATGACGTGAGAGCGCTGATCACGGAAAAGAACGCCGCGACTCGAGCTCACGACACGTACCCGTCGGTTGAAAATCGCGATCGCTTACGGTTATTACGCAAACAGGTTAAAGCTCGTATCGCAGAGATCCGGGCCGACAGGTGGGACAGGCTTCTGGAGAGTATCCAGCCATCTCACTTGGCGTACTGGAAGCTCGTGCGATTATTTAAGTCAGACGTGACTACTCCTATGCCCCTCTCGACAGAGGCACCGGGTTGCCTCCCGCGTTCGATAGTTTAGACAAGGCGGAGTCTCTCGCAGCGAGTTTAGAAAAACAGTGTTCACCAAACACAGCCAATACTGACTCTATACATAATGGATCGATCGAGTCCTCGGTAGAGCGCGCACTCGTGTCCCCTCCGGCGGATACTCTAACCCCTGTCACCTTTGATGAAGTATAGGATGCCATCAAGCGTTTAAAGCTTAGGAAGTCCCCAGGTCCCGATGGGATCAGGAACGAAGTACTGAGACTCCTTCCTGATCGCATCATAGCTCTATTGGTCTGCATCTTCAATGCGGCCATGTCCCAGGGTCATTTTCTAGCCGCCTGGAAGAAGGCCGTAGTGATAGGCATTCACAAGCCCGGCAAAAAAGCTACGCTTCCCGATAGCTATCGCCCTATTAGTTTATTAGATACGTTAGGTAATCTGTACGAACGGCTCCTTCTGAACCGTCTCCAGACATCCATATCAGAGTTAAATCTGTTATCACCTGAAAGGTTCGGATTTCAAGGCGAACACTCTTGTACGAATCAAGTGCACCGCCTCACGGAGTACGTTTTCTCGAAATTTTATGCAGATCCGGATCCTAATCCGTTTCCGACTAATCCTCATCCGAAACGCTCAATAGCAGTTTTTTGCGAAGGCTTTCGATAAGGTATGGCATTCAGGACCCATACATAGATTGATTCAGTTTCGTATCTCCGATAGGTTAGTTCACATATTACGCGACTACCTCACCGATAAGTCCTTCCGCTATAGAGTGGAAGGGGAATTATCCTCATCCCACCTGATACGCTCGGGAGTGCCTCAAGGATCCATTCTGGCACCGACACTCTTTAATCTGTTCGTCAGTGACCTACCTCGGCTTCCGGAAGTAGAGGTAGGTTGTTATGCTGACGATACAGTCCTCTACACTTCCGGTTGGCATCTGAAAGTTCTTAAGACACGCATCGAAAAGGCCGTTAGCACACTCGGTGATTGGTTTATTCGATGGCGTATAGAAGTAAATCCCGATAAAAGCGCTGCGATATTTTTCGACCCGATATCCAATAAGCATGAACGCAAACTCGCGCCTATTAAATTGTACGGTACACAGATTCCTTGGGCCAATCAGGTTAAATACCTAGGAGTCACGTTGGATAAACGCCTCACGTTTAAACAACACACAGAAATAGTCAAGGCCGCTATGGTCATGGGTCGGTTACATTCGATAATTTGTCACAAGAATAAAATGTCCATCAGACATAAGCTTACGTTATATAAGATGTGTATTCGCTCTATTCTAACATATAGTTCACCCGTTTTTGCACACATGTCGCAATATAATTTCGATAGATTACAAGTACTTCAAAACCGATTCTTACGTAAAGCCACCGGTGCCCCGCCGTACATTAGGAATGAGGATCTCCACAGGGGCCTGGAGATGCCTACTATCTGGACGTACGTAAAATCATTAACTACTAGATATTTTGAAAAAGCCGCGAATCATCCCAGTCAGTTAGTGTCAGGTATCCGCCTCGAATTACGAAACCGTACCAAACGTTCCGCGTTACAAAAAACGACCGCGACATATTTTTACCGATCCTCCCGATAAAATAACGGCAGCGAACGATCAGTACCAGCCTGTCTCTACAAACAGAGCGTGTTCACGCCCACGCCCGCGTAACCACAGATCACGCCGCCGTGGTCTGGGGGTAAATTTCGCTCCCGCACACCAGATTATGACCCCCTCGACAGCGACTCAAGCCTAGGTCCGTTCCCCCGGCGTGGAGCCCTTGAGTACGCTGCTCGCGCGATACAGTGACACAAAACTTTACATCACTGCTACAACATTACACATAGCACCTATACGCACGTGCACGCCTACACGCTTACACGCTGTTTCTCTTTTTCAGAGAAATAAAATAATATCCTATATAGTTTAGAGGAATTTATCCGACACAAAATACATATAGGAGTTGTTGAGGCACGCATGCTTGGTACACATGCATGTTTCAATAACTCATATACGTATATCCAGATAGTTTAGCTTAGGTTAGCTCAGATAGGTCGCGATTTTTGCAGAAAACAGGCGACAGTCTAAGCCGAGGTGTGCCGTGCACCCTTGAGTTAGTCGCCCAAACATCCCAAATTGAATGAGTACCTTCAGCGCTCGCCTCAATAATTCGGTGAAGCTGTAAGGGCCTCTCCAGGTCAACAGCGTTTTCAGTTCGAGAAAAAAAAAACTATAGCAGTTACCTCCCTGAAGTTGAAAATCTGTTGCCAAATAAGTATGTCTATGCTCCGGTAGATGTTCTTGAGAGCCAGTATCTCTAGTCTCGGCGAGTTTACCATCTTATATCACATTATTATAATCAAATGCTAAAATAAGTTTATAATGTATAAAATAGATCTATCGATGGATTCTAAATGATGTATCTATTTGAGATACAACTTCCTATCTTAAACACTAAGTTCAAATACAAAGGGGTCATTTAAATATTATGTAACCAGGCTTTTTGTAATTTCTGACATCCTCCTGATCAGCAAAAATAAACAATAATAACAGTAAAATATAGTAAATAATGCTCTCAGCCCATCTCCCATTTTTATGTAAACATCTATATAAGTATTCCGAAATCCTTTCCGGCTAAATAAATAAATAATGTCGACGTAATTACCGTCCAGACCTGCCCACCTTACACTGTCATCAAACATAAGCAAATCAAATTCCCTTCGACCCTATCAGTGCTTAATAAGCCTTGTATGGTCTCTAATCAATAATATATCTAGGTCTCTAACCATACTAACAGACGTTACTTTGATACAAAAGATGGACTAAAATGCCTATAAGAACAGATATTATTAATATTTGATTACATCAAAAAGGAGGAAACGCCGAACGATCAGTAACAGCCTGTCTCTCCAAACAGAGCGCGTTCACGCCCACGCCCGCGTAACCACAGATCACGCCGCCGTGGTCTAGGAGTAAATTTCGTTCGCGCACACCAAATTAGGCCTCCCTCGGCAGCGGCTCAAACCTAGGTCAGTTCGCTCGGTGTGGAGCCCTTAAGTGCGCTGCACGCGCGATACAGTGACACAACATCTTACATCACTGCGACACTGTTTCTTTCCCTTATCGACCTGAAATACATAGTTTAGAAAATTATCTGATACCTACGATATATAGGTATATAAGAGTTGTTGAGGTATGTATACTTGATACAAATATACCTTTCAACAACTTATATATATATTATATGCGAATAGTTAGCTTAGCTTAAGTTAGCTCGGATAGGTCACGAATTACATGTAACAGGCAACAGCCCAAACCGAAGTGTGCCGTGCACCCTTGAGGCTGAGTGCCTTAAGTGCTCGCCTTAGTAGTCCGATGAAGTTTTTAAAACCTTGCAGGTTCAATGGCGTAGTCAGATCAAAAAAAAAAAAGGAGGAAACTTGATATGTGACTTTTCCGCTCCGCTTATTACAATGTAACATATTCTAAGTACTTCTTTATGATTCGGCCGGTAGTAAATTACGTCGGTTGCAAGAAAGTCTTTCATAGACTTAGGTGAGAGGTATGTTTTATTAAGTTGCTTCTACACTATTCCCTCAGGTTTCTCTTACTATGTGAAGATTTGTAATTTGGCTCCTTTAGTACTGGTAGGTTTTGTTTATTCTTTAGAATTTTTATTGCTATATAAAAAATAGGCAACTTAATGGAGAACTGTTCTTTATTTCTTAGTTATTATTAAGTTTTACATTTATCTAATTATAGTTTATTAACTTGTTAGTTTAGTGTCTGAATTCAAAATTTATAATTTCGATTGTCCTCTAGAATTTATAATGAAGCATTACTAAGCTTTCCTACAATATGTCTTAAACAAACTGAAGCTACTAAGGTTACTTAGAATGTGAAACGTATGAAAATTGATACAAAAATAAACTCTAATTACAGTACTTTCATGAATAGAGATATTATAATGACACTGGCAAATTCCACCGCGATGCCGGCTAAAGAAAAATAACATGTCTATACATTTCCCAGTAAACTTTTTATTTATGTAATTTTCGGAGTGTTTGGTGTGATTTCAGTCTGTCATGTAGTGGATTTTATGTTTTTTTCGTAATCTTGTGTTACTTGACTCTATATTGTGTTAAATTGATGGTGTTTTATGTAATATGATTGTGCATAAGTGAAGTCAATGAAAAATAATACGATGTACCATGAATTCTGAGATGCCACAAAAATTCACAGGAAAGTTGTAACAAGAGAGCCACTATCTCGTTATAACACTTTACTTGAATATCGATCTCCTAACTTATCTAGATCATTTAAAACCTAACTTTTATTTTATTAACTCAACACTTGGAGATATCAGAACATTTTTTGTCTGAAAAATATTATATAGAAGATTTGGCGCTTATGCCTTTACATTAATTTGGCGCGTATACCTTTATATTAACTTGAACATAGAATAAAACTCACTAAAGAATATACAAGAATCACATAAATTGATAACTTCAGAATTGGCAGTATGGATTAATTCCTTTGCCTGTTCTTTTGGACGAACATTATTACTACTACTTATGTAATTTTCTAGATTTTTTTATTATCGTTATAAAAGTATTTAGGTCTTGCGTAGTTAGCGTTTAAAAACGTGGTTTAGAAACAACGATAGCTTAATAATACGTGTACGTGTTTAATCGCGACGTTATAGGTTTAAAAATATAAAACCATAGTAAAATAATTACATTTTTAATGCACCTTTGATTAGTATTCATCCTCGTCTAAGGATTTGCAAACGTGTTTTGGTTGCTACATTGCTAGTTCTTCAAGGGTCACCATGTCACCATTTCAGGCCACTCGTTGCTCAATGTAATATTTGATTTTGATATATATTTCAGGAACTTCGATTCTTAAGTAAACTTTTTCGATACGTACGCATTCTTGATAATTTAATGCATGCCCGCAAACACGTAGACAAACTAGAGTTAGTAGAAGATCAGCATGAATTTAATAATGGAAATAATCACATATTGATCATGATATGTTTTAAAATCAGTAAGGCCAGAGTAAGAGTTTTGTTTAGGTTATAGTGTTAGCTTCTATAATAAGTTTCGAAAGTACATTACTGATTTTCTGGATAGTAGATTCAAGCGCCATGTCAAACAGATTTTAGTGTCAAAAGGCTATTTAAGGTTGGGTCAATATGTGAATGTTGGTGATGTCTAGAAATGGCACATTTCGTTGTGATTTGCTACAAACGATTATAACTATAGCGACTTGTTATAAAAATATACAAAGTGGAAAGAGAAAACAGATCGACTTTGTTGCTAGTTTTTGAAATTCATGAGGGCTTTCTCAGCATTTGTTTTGAGTACCTAAAGTATTTTTTGTTTTTGAACTATAGGCCGTATTGAAATTGACTATTTCGTTTTTGTTCGATATAATAATATTACACAGTTGGATACCAATGTTAATTATTAAAAGTCGTACATAAATCCAGGTTAATTTTCCAGGTCACCAAGCGAATTATTTAAACAATATTCAAATTATACCATCCTATCTCGAACGCTACAAGAGCAATCTTCTTTCATAATTAAAGTGGCTTTTACCTCAACCCCCCGCGCTCTTCGACCCCCCACACCACCCACGAGTGCACCCCCCACCGTCCTTTGAGCTCGTCGCCTCATTACCTACGACTTAGGTACTCCTAGATAGGTTTTAGTGCTTCTGTAATTAGGTAGCGGGGTATTTCGTGTAGGTACCTTATTTATGTTTTATTTGTCTTTGAAGATGTCATTTCTCTTTGTACTGTTGTAATGTGTGTTGATATATGGTATTAAATTATTTATTTTAGTGTAGTTTTGGCTGAATAATTTTATTCGCTCTGTCGTTGATATTGCTTTAAAAAAGATTATTTAAAAAAAATCATAATTCGTATCAGAAGACTGACGTCACAAAAACTGAATCCTGGCTAATTTAACAACTACCGTTAATTCCAATGGATTTTATGTCTATGAAACTGTTTATTTTTTTTTGTATATTAAACAATGTAGGTGTATTTATTATTATTAGAAATTATATAATTCTATACTTTTTGCAATGATTACGAAGAAGCTTACATCTGTTCCATATACACATAGGTGTAGAACTGTAATTAGATATACATAGCTTTATTTTGTCTATTCTATATTATTCATACAACTGTAACATAATTATAAGAATTTCAAAATAAGACCTTTCTATAGAGTACGTTGTTTAAAAAAAAAACACATAGTACGTACCTAGGCATCGACCATGCCAACAAGGACGCGCCGCGCCCACCTCCGCTAAATTTAGCACACCTCAAGGAAACATCAATCGCGCAACACATGCGCAATCACACGCCAAAAAAAACCACTCACCGCACAAAAACACACGTGACACTACGAAACAAAACGCACAATTCCATCCAAGTTCGAAATTCGAATGGCCCACCTGTATTGGCAGGTGTAGATCGTCGCAAGGTGAGGCGGACCAATCAGCGCGCAGCTTACCTGCGCAGCTCGATAAAAAGGGGCGTGGCGGCCGTTACAGACACACCTGTTTCCACCTGCGTTTTGTTATCGCAGGTGTGACGTTGGCGTGACGCGTTCGGGTTGGCCTCGGAGCCTTCCAATCGCGTTACCTTTACCTGTGCCTCCGCGACACCAACATTATGTAGGTCACTGAGACCATTTTACTCCGTTTTATGTACTACTCGTTTTATATATTTGGAACAAGCGACAGTTTTTTTTTTTTTTGGCAACTTATCTTCCACTAGATTATTACTGCCATTGTCTAGTTGATAATGAATCTTTACTAATGATATTACAAGTTTCTTGCGATTATTTCAATGAACTAGCAAAAGTCTTTTTAAACTTTAAAGGGGGTTTTTGTGGCATGTCAGAATTCTTACTTCATGGTATTTTCTCTCATCAAATTCACTTGTACACAAAAAAAAAAACAAACTATATTACGTAAAACATCGCCAATATTACGAAATAAAGAGTCAAATAACACGAAATTATGAATAAAATATAAAATCCACTAAATGACACTCCAAGATCTCACCAAAAAATATCAAACGGCAGTCTAAAAAAGTAATATAAATTTACTTTTTTTTTTTCGGTCTGACTATGCTTTTGACCCAGCAAGGTAATAACAACTTCACAGGACTACTATATAAATTGACCATTTATTAATTTCTGTGTACACACAAATAACTATATAGTTTGCACTTTACAGGGGTAGGCAGCAATATATCTATTGTATTATTGAGTGAATAGTCGACTAATTACAAAAAAAAAAAATATAATTAGTCAGGTGGTCATTAGTAAACTACATACCAATATGTTTGGCAATTTCAGAGTAAACATGATTAACATTTCTGTTTAACTCCATTGGTCCAAGTTACTTACAACTGAATTACATGGAAAATTCAGAGGCCACCTTTCAGAAGATGGAATTTATGGTAGTATTTCTTCAGAAGTATTATGTAGGGTTTTGTAGCATTACTTTGAAATTAAGCTGGATTTTGTAAAAGACCGACATGATCTAAATATTACACCTAAACTATAACAAACAGTTCGTCCCAATTTTCAAACTCAACAAAACCAAATTTTACAGCATAGTCCCAAATCATATTACCGGTTTGCCTCACTGTAAGTTTAAGCGCCATGTCAAGGAGGTTTTGGTGTCAAAAGGTTATTACAGAGTCGATCAATATTTGAACGATGGTAATGTCTGGAATTGATTCCTCTCTATGCATCCATTAAATATGATTGTAACGTGTATTATAAATTGTTTGTTAAAAAGATAAGCCCGATTGAGTTTCTGGCCGGGTCGTATCAAGGAGTGATTGTTGTCATAGTTTTGACGTCCATACGGGCCTTATTATGGCCTAAATTGAATAATATATTTAATTTGACTATATTAAAGGAAACGTAAGACCTTAATCTATATTTATATGTATAGAACCTAGCTTCATATTCAAGGTAGGTCGTCTGTAGGAGCTGATTACGTGGGCGGCGCGGGTGGCTGTGAGCGCGCGGACAACTTTGAAGACAGATTGTGCGGCGAGGTGCCGCGGTACAAGTGTGGGAGGAGGGAAGAGGGGGAGAGGAGAAGTAGGTGATGCTATAAAAAATGGCCGCCGTGACGCCTCAGGTTACTAGAAAACATAAATAATATAAAACTATGTCTTTTCCGCGGGGTGTCAGTCTGTCATGTAGTGTATATTATATTTTATCCACAATCTTGTGTTATTTCACACTATATTTTGTTATGCTGGAATTTTACTATTGTTCGGTTGTTATGCACATGTAAAGTGGATGGGATATACCTAATACCACGGAGCATGAATTTTGAGATGCCATGGAACTCCACAGAAAGTTCTGACAAGGGAGCCACCATCTTGTTAGGATATTGAAATAATCACAAGATACCTGTATATTATTACCTATTCAATAATAGCAGTAATAATCCAGAAAACTGGTTGCCATAAAAATAGTGTTATATAAACGAAGCGTTGCTTCCTTTGAAAATTATGTTTTGACGATTTTTTTAAACTATTCTGAGTGTGATGGTAAAATGCAGTGAAATCTAGATTTGAAGGTTCAAGTCCCGGCTTGTAGGTTAACATCGTTGAGAATTCTAAGTACTCTCAATACTTAGTACATAATAATTGCTGTAGAATGAGTTTTAGTTTCAACAATTGTATTCGATTCTCAATAGTGTAGCTTTATTCTCGTGAATATGGTTCTATTATTTATTTATTTTATTAATGTATTCTTATTATTCCCTTTTTACTCTTACTTATTTACCATTACTAAGATTAAAAGCGTAATTATTTGTAAAGTCTGTTAAAAGAATCTGTTTAAGATTGATTCAGTCATTTCAGAGAGTAACCCTGACAAACAACATTATTTTTTTAATTACTATACAGTGAAACTTGGTTAAATGGAACATGGATTAATGAGAAACCTATATTATTGAGGGTTGCAATGAGGTCTCGGTACTTTTTCATTGAATTACCTCTATTAATGGGACTTTCGAACCTGGTTAAATGAGATCTGATTTCTAGGACTTATTTGATGTTTACTTATATAATTGGGAATCTGTAACTCAATTTCCTCTATAAATGAGACTAATTAATCGGGGTGGGGCAGGTTTTGACACTTTTGTTTACAAACATTAGAATGTCTCTCGCTTTGTTTGTCAATACTCTATCAGGTTTTGACCTAAAAAAAGGGAGTAAAAGTGTACAAAATGCTAGAACGTTATCAGTATCTGAAAAATTAAAACTTCTATCAGTACAGTACTATCACTTTTTCCACGTATTATATAATGTATGTACATTCATACCTACATATATTAAATTCATTGCACCAAAAGTACGCATTTGTATTAACATTTCCACCTCTCCCTCTAAAAATGAAATAGCCGAACTTTTCGACCTCTATAAGCGGGAACCTCTGTAAATAAGACAACTATAATATTAAATCTGCCTAATTGGAAAACTGGATTAATGGAAACTCTCAATAAATGGTACAACATTCTTGGTCCCTTGAGATCCTAATTAACCAGGTTCCACTGTATAGTGTGCAAGAAGTATTGTAGTACTGTGAAAATTATTTTCAGACACTCTGTATATTACTAAGTCTACGTCCTCAATATCTAGATACACGTGGAAGGATCTAGTAAACAAATTCACCTATATAACGTAATGTAGGTCACAGTGGTTGTGTGTGGGAACTTGAACCGTATGACGTCACCGAAGCCTCCCTAACGAAGTGTCACATATCAGCGTAACTAGCCGTGTCGCAGTCCGCTAACCTCTCTAGGGACCAACACACATTTACTATGAAATATAGGTATATATGTTCGTCTGATCCTCCTCCTGAAATCATTACTTACCGGTTATCTTTCAATCAGAAAGCAATAAGAAAGCATTAAGAAATATTCAGCAGGCTGACATCTAACTATCATCGCTTTACATGCTTAGCGGTTTATTTATTGGCTAGCCTTTACCTGCGGCTCTGTACATATTTTCTTAAATTATATTAAAAAAATGTAAAATTGTGTTAGTACACAGTTACAGAAATTTTAAAAGCTTGTATTTACGACACACGCGCCACCTATTGTAACATGTAACATATATATTAGATATGTAAATGCTTACAGTATGTCGAATGGAATTGGCCATCTATACTAATATTCTAAAGAGGTAAAGTTTGTGAGTTTGTGACGTTATAGAGGGTAATTTCAGAAATTACTGGTCCGATTTCAAAAATTCTTTCAATGTTATATAACTTATTTATCGAGAATAGTTATAGGCTATATATCATCACACTATGACCAATAGGAGCGCAGCACTAATGAATAATGTATAAAAATCGAGGGTTTTTTTTCTTGAGAGCTTCAGCTGCGTGTTAACGTTAACTCAAAAAATCTATTCCACGCGAACGAAGTCGCGGGCAGAGGCTAATCAGCTTTATATTTGAAGCTTTAACTCACTATATAACCCCCTTATTGCTCATTTACCTACACTATATAAGAAAGTAATAAAAAAATGTTTAGCTATACATTATCTGACAATACGTCTTCAAAATAGTATATACTATAACAATCATCCGGAGCCTTAAATCCAACAATTGTATGACATTAATGCTATTAGTTTTCTATGAATATACTGATAATTCAAAATCGTTCACATTACAATTTCTCAGGTTCAAATGTAAATATTGTTTCGGTTTTTTTTTTCTTGAACTGATTACGCTATTGTCCTAGCAATGTTTTTACACCTTCAGCGGACTACTAACTTGTTTCGGTCGATCCGTCACCTTGCCTGTTATCGGGTAACAAAACTTCGTAGGTTTTTTGTTTTTTATTAGTTCACCGCCTCTCAGCATCGGACCCGCAAATTCATTTTAACTAACGCTCCAGTGAAATCTGGAGACCGCTTTTTTTATTCACGAAACTGAATATGAAATTTGCAAAGTTACGGCGGCGACGCAGTTTTGTCCGTATAATACTGTCGATATTTTTTATTAATATTTAGGGATAAAATTATAAATACACGGACATTAGATATGTAATTTTAACTAGAATTTCTTTTATTTCAATACCTATATTAAAAATGACCGTACCTATTCTATGAGAGACTTTTATTAAACGGCCGTAAATAAAGCTTTGTAACAACATTACAAAGTTGAAGAGATTGTGTTATTGAACGTACCTACTTCTGATACAAACAACAGTCATATAAAAATAACTTTATACACTATCTATTGAAGAAGTTTACAGACTACCTAATATAACGCTATGACTTTTAGGAGCGAAGAACTTATTATGTAATATTAATCCGGCTCTCCTGGGTTAATATCACCTTCTCACAGAAACCGACGTGAAGTAACAGTGCTTGCATTGTTGTGTTTTGTTCGTTCAGTGAGAACTCCGGAAACCCACCTCCCCTCTCCTTCTATCCCCATACACAGGCTGGTAACGCACTTGCGAATCCCCTGGTGTTGCTAGTGTCTATGGATAGTGGTGATCACTTAACAGCAGATGACCCAATGTTCCTTTGCCTGTTAATATAAAAAGATATGCTTATATGAACTTCAATACTAAAGACGAATACCTACATACACAACAAGGATAGGAAGTTCTAGATATAACATTAGTATTAAAGATTTACATTGCACATTAATTTTTAAAATTCCATAGCAATACATCTATTAGTAGCTACCGACATTGCTTTGATACCACAAAAAAAAAGTAGGGAGAGTGGTTTCCATCTTTTTATGATCATTACCGAAGTTCCTTTAGTAATGATTTTTGCCCAATAGTGGGACATACGGGCTGGGTTTCATCACTTGTAAATACTGTAGTGCATAAGGCTTATTAAAATGTCCGGGAAGCAGTGTGTCTAATTTTCCGGTTTGAGCTCGCAGATTGCTCTGTGCCCTCCCGCGGCCTCACCGCACAACCCCGCGCTACCCCCGTGGGATATACCGCCTCAGTGCGAGCTTTGTTTAAGATAGTAACTTAATGTTTACTTTCAATGTTTTATTTTATACTTTTTAAATTATTTGAATGTAAATTTTATTTGATACAATAGAATTTTCATTACTTTCCGCTGTTATACACAAATGAATGTGTCTCGTGTATTTATGACTTGTTATTATATTTTTACACACATTTAATCATTTCTTAAAATATACCTACGTAACATGTATTTCTTTAATATAAAAAAACTTCATTAAAATCCGTTGGAGATGACGTGCAATGTTAATCTTTGTTTTTTTAGTTTCTTAAATATTATTGTCGTTATGAAAACGACTAGTAGCCACTTGCGACTTCTGTCTACTTGTATACGTGGACAGAACCCCATTAAAAAAAGTAGTCTAAGCTATCTGATTGTGAAAGTCGCATCAAAAACAGGTCCAACCGTTGTGGAGATAGCCGGAATAAACAGACAGACAACATTATTTTCGAGATTGCGTGTTCGCAATCTGTCTGTTGACTCTTCATTTTATTAACCGACTTCAAAAAAAGGAGGAGGTTATCAATTCGACTGTATGTTTTTTTTTAATGTTTGTTATCTCATAACTTTGGACTGGCCGAACCGATTTTGATGATTCTTTTTTTATTTGAAAGCTAGTTTATTTGTATAGATGGAATCTGTAATGTTAAGTAGGTTTCTTTCAAGCATATACAAAGAGGCTTATACGTACAGAACCACAGACTTATTTATAAATAAGTCTTATTTTATATTTCTTTAACTATAATCGATTAAAATCCAACACATTTTCCAGAGAGCGTTTTACTAAATGTTAAAAAAATTAAACTTTACATTTTGGTTTTGCAAATACAATCTGGTTTGTAGGGGAGAGTGGGGGAATTGGGAACACTTAACTTCAAACGCTAAAAATAATAGAAAAAAGTTATAAACTAATTCAAATTTTATTGCTACATGAACTTTAGTTATCTATGTACTTAGTAATCATAAAACGTTATTTAAAATTTACGTTTTAATAAAAATATAAACTAAAACAAAAAACATTGCCGTTCCTGTTTACCCGATACCCTATGGGGTAGTTGAGATCATCCCGTGGGGGAAATGGGAACAGTATGAGGTATTTAAGAAATAAGTTTTATCGATATTTCGTACGTAGTTACGAGGCATCTGAAATAATTTGTAAAGTCCAAATATTTTTACACAATCAACCAGCATTATTATAGGTAATTAGGAGGGTAAGGGGTAATTGGGAACCTTCCAAATTACCCACCCAATGCCGTTCCCAATTACCCGAATCAGTCAATATACATAAAAATTGTCGCCACTCTCAAAAGCATTTTTTATTAACTTCAGTCTATGTTGCATTTGAAAACTGATACTGCATGTATGATATGAGCAAAAACACAATACCTTTGGATTTCAAAATATAATACTTACATGTACTATAAGTGATGACAAAAATTATATCAAAAATACAAAAATCATTGTTCGACTTACAGTGACAACACTAGTGCGTCCTTTCAATCCCAATTTCGCATACGCAATGAATGGCTCTGCATTCAGCCGTAGAGTATGTTTGCGCTAGTGTATTACGGGGAGATGTACTATTTATCTAACTGTTCCCAATTACCCGTCGTTCTCAATTACCCCACTCTTCCCTATACAACACCGTTATCTACTTGAAATTGCGGCATGATGGGTTGAACATACTAACCCAAGAAAAGGTTCTGAAAGTCTGTTGCCGGAAGACTTTCGTAAGTGTTTAATGATAGATTTTGTACTGTATACCTAATAAACTCCATTTCTTTAATGGCCTCAGACTCTAACTCATGGATCCTTCAGGGTTTCTTCTGCACAATAATAGCTAAGTAGTTGTTTATTTAGACATTATGTGATCGAGTTTTTTAGATAGGTTAGGTAGGTTAGGTTAGTGTTAAGTTTTATAAAGTACCATAGCATATTACAAATTTGCCGGACTGTAAGTTAGGCGGGTTTTGGTGTCAAAATAGGGTGGACCAATATGTGAACGATAGTGACGTCTAGTATTGAGACATCTCTCTGTGTGTACACTAAAAACTATTGTAATGTTGATGTTTTTCAAATATTGTATATATTTTAAAAAGATAATCCCATTCGAGATTTTTTCTAGTTTTTCTCAATGACTGAGTTTTTTCGAACTGTTGGCAGTTTTGACCTTCATAAGCGCTTTCTTAGGATCTAAATTGAATAAAGTATTTTAGATTTTGATTATGTCAATCGACATGGCTTAAATCTTATAAAGAATTAGAGGTTTCTATGTAAAATATCATGTTAGTAGAGCTTCTTCTAATGGGTAAGTAGCTAGTTATTTCAAGTTAGTAAAATATATAACAAAATATATGTAAGTATAAAACAGCTGCATTTAAGAACTAGTTTACTCTGGACATAGGGTGTTATCGTCATTTAACTGTTTAGTCACATTATTATACAATTATACAAGTATTTTTTTCTTATAATTTCGTTTATATTAGTAACCGTGACCGACTGTATTGCGCTTACACGACTTGCGTCAGCCTAGCGACACCTAGTATAGAGGTCTGTGTACATCTTATATTGATTTTTGTATTGAAATTGTCATATATTTGATGAATTATTAAACTGTATAAAAAGTAGGTACCTATACAATTATTATTCGTAATGCCAATAGATGTGAAAACCACGTTAATGATAATAGTTTCAATTTACAAATTATGAAATTTAAATAATTTACACTATCATTAACTTAATAAAAAAAAAAAACAGGGTTTAACATTCATTGTTTTAAGTTTTCACTTCTGTGTTTTTTTTTTCATGAAGTATTACTACTTCATTATATTTCACTATACTTTTTTACAGTTTTTAAATTTAATATTGAATATACAAAGTGAAGTACGTTTATTACGCGGAATCGCGCGTTGGTGATTGTTAGGTGTCCCGGCTAACTCGCCACTATTGGAAACTTTCAGAAGCCATAAACGTGCCGAGAAAAGTTTCCCCAATCTCGCGACTATGTCGTATTATTTTCTAACTATTTTACTGCGCTCTGCTCTGCTCTATCGGAGCCGCAGTGGGTGTGAAATAGGGTTGTCATGCCGAACTATTAAAAGACAGAATTTTTGTATGAAATACCAGGTTAACTTATATACAAACTGGATACAGTATAGGAGCAATAGTTAATAATTATATGTAATGAATATTGCATTTGAAATTGAATTAAAATTGAAGTAATCTATACTTTTATACTAATATTATAAAGCTGAAGAGTTTGTTTGCTTGAACGCATTAATCTCAAGAACCACTGGTCCGATTTATAATTTATGAAGGAATGCTAAAGGCTTTATATCACGCTAAGACCAACTAGCGTAGATCACCAATGAAGAATGTTTCAAAATCGTTTTTTTTTCCTTTTGAGAGCTTTCGCTGCGTGTTAATGTTACCCTAAAGTAACTATTCTACGTGGACAAAGACGCGGGCAGAAGCTTGTATTAATATGGTTCCATAGACTAATAAAACATATGAAGGTAATATTGACATTTGGTTAAAAAAATATATAAAACCTCATTATGTAATTACTTAAAAACTATCCAAGGCAACGAATAGAGCAGGACAACTTCTAGAATAGCAGACCATTTGACAACCCTTGTGTTTAACTCTGCATAACATTGTCAGGTTGTAAGTTAAGAATTGAAAATTTAAAAGTTAATAAAACTTCAATAAAATATTTATATTCTTTACGATGTTATATAAATAATCATTGGGATGTTGTTTGTGCGATGCAGCGGTGTCTAACTCGTATACAGCTCCGAGAACTACATATTGTAATCTAGTATAACCACTAGCGGGTCCCATAAGAAAAATTCTCCTGCCACGTACAATTAATGGAATATAAAAAGTCTGTCTTTCTAGCTATTTGTCCCACATAGTAATGTAATCGGCGTTGTTACATTTCTTCTCCATTTCGCACTGTCTGAGACGTAAGAATATCAAAAATATTCTAAAAAACACTGAGTAGCGACGTAGTTTTGGAGGTGTTAAAGCCACGCTGATACTATAACTGGTTTCAGCATGAATGGGTCGGCTCGCCCGGAGTAGTACCACCCTCTCACAGAAAACCGACGTGAAGTAACAGTGCTTACATTGTTGTATTTCGTTGGGTCAATGAGAACGCCGGAGACCCATCTCCCCTCCTCTTCCCTCTTCTCTCCCCATCCCCTTTCCCCTATTCCCCCAAAACATAGGCTGGCAACGCACTTGCGACTCCCCTGGTGATGCTATTGTCTATGGAGGGTGGTGATCGCTTAACAGCAGGCGATACGCCTGTACGTCTGCAGCCTATATGATATAAAAAAGTATGTTTACTATATTTTATTAATTTAAAACACTAACTAATTTTTACAATGAGACAGATCAATAGATATATCTGGAAAAAAGGACTCTAAGTACAGTACTATATTACTGCAAAGTTCCATAAAAATCTTTTCAATAGGTTCTGCTCGAAAGAGTTACAAACATCCATTCGTAACTTTTTGTGTCTAATATTAATAGAATGATCTCATATACTTATAGATATTATAGGTAATAGAATAGTATTGGTAGACATATAACAATGCAGAGGAGACGCTCTCAGCGAGGTCGAGGTGTGGGCAACACGTGTGCTCGCACAAAAAACTCGCCTTAATAAAACGAGGTGCCGCGGGGGTCGGCACTAGGGATGCTACTTTATCAACTTATCGATAAATAATACATACGAAATAACAATCGATAACCAGTTCCTTTAGTGTAACTGGCAGAGAATGACGCGCCAGTAAACTCAAATTACAGTAAGCACGTTCTCTATATTTTCGTATGCAAAAGTATAAATAAAGGTCTCAAGACGTTCTGGCTGTGTATGTTGTACATATTCGTAGTTAAGTTGGGTAGATTTTATTTTTAGTTTTTTAAGCTATTGCATAGCTTCTATTGCGGGCCTTGAGCGTGGAAACCGAATCCAAAAATTCCGTAACGAGAAAACCTAACACCCCCCACTCTGCCTACCATGAAGCTCGGCCGAGCGTTCGCTTAACGTAAATATGGTACGACTGTACAAAGCTCGCACGGATCGAGACTTTTTTTTTTCGAAATGATTACGCTATTAACCCAGCAAGGTCTTAACAGCCTCACCGGACTACTAAGGCGAGCGCTTAAGGCACTCAGCCGATTTTATTTTGGCAACCAGCTCAAGGGTGCAAGGCACACCTCGGCTTGGCTGTTGCCTGTTGCATGCAAAATCGCGACCTATATATATGTATATGTGTACTAAGCATACACGCCTCAACAACTCCTCCATATATTTATTATCGGAAAATTGAGAGTTTTTCAGTTCGATAAGGGAAAAAAAGTAAGCCCTTCCACTTTCATGTGTAAGCGTGCGCGTGTGTGGGGGTGATCGTGTAGTGTTGTAGCAGTTATGTATATTTGTGTGTCGCCGTATCACGCAAGCAACGCACTCAAGGGCTCCCTACCGAGGGATCGAACCTAGGCTTGAGCCGCTGCCGTGGGAGGCCTAATCGGGTGCGAATCGAGACGAGCTGCTCCGAAATCGGACGAATACGTAATCAGCTGTTTTTGAGAAAGTATACTGGTGTATAGGTATTTATCATCTATGTACAACAGTGAATATCTGTACTCATATAATTTGTGTGCAAAGTGTTTTTCTGAATAACCTACATGTATTGTAAGATAATAAAAATATTTTGAAAAATATTAACTTCTCATTTATTTAATAAAAGAAAAAAAAATATTTTCTTATCGGTCACCACGCTCAAAAAGAGTAACTTGAATTAATATAAAAGAATAAAAAACAAAGGAAAAAAAATACTGCATAAATAAAATAAATAAATAGTTATAATTGCATAAGTTAATAAAAAATGCTTGCAATAGCTTTACCGCGGCAGTCCCCGAGTGCCACACGTATTTTTTTTTATGTTTTTTAATATGTACCGTTTCAATAGTGTAAGGTGTGTTTACGTCCAGACGTGTTTATTTTTATGCATATTTATAAAATTTACAATTACTATATGTATGATTAAACACAGTTTCGTAAACTTGACAAATAAAAATAATAAAGTCATGGGCTAGAACGGTAGCCCACAATTTTCTAAGAGGGATATCTATTTTACACTTATCTTTGCTAATTTTTCAGTTACCTTTCGATCAACGGACTTTGTAATACTTCTAACTCATTTTGGAAAATCCTTCTGACACTTAATTGATTATTTAACATAAAATGAACCTCTCATTTTTTCGCTAATTTCTTTTCATAAGATAAGATTCAATAAAATTTATTGATGTAGTTCCGGCGTTGGTTAACCTCAAAGTGTAAAATTTTGTCGTGGTTTACTTATTAAAATTTAAATATTTTTTAAACAGCGTAAACTACATGAAAATGAAAGTGATTTTCATTTATTTACACAGGTTCCTTTTAAAATATTTTATTTGACTATTTGTGTAATAATTTACCAAATGATTAATTACACAACTTCATTGAAAACAAATTTGTTGTTTTGATAGATGTAATAAATCTTCCATAATGATCCTATTATTTAAAGCGTCTTACTGTATTATCAGACTTAATTCTGGAAAATTGTAAAATATATTGGATTTCATAAGAAATACAGTCGATGTGTTGGTAATATTATCGACACTTTCACATCTCTAACGCCCTCGGACGGGTTTAATTACACGGCGCGGGCGACAGGTTGTCGGGTGACGTCATCGCTGCACATATGTGTACTTGTTTGTATATATATACATGTATTTATGTGCTCTTAACGTGTATCGGCCACCGTTTATTGTTCGTGGCTTTCTAGTAATTGCCTGTTCGTTGTAGGTATGTACCTACTCACTTATAAATTATATGTTATAGTTAAAAGCAAATAAATTATATATACACATATATATAAACCTTATATAAAAAACAGTGATCAATAAAGTCATCTAAATGTATGAAGTCTATTTACTTATGTACTTTTATCTCGTCAATACAATTACAATAAATTTTGATAGACCGAACTGATTTAAATAAAACAAATATTATATGTTACTCGAAGATATGTTTAGGTTTTATAATGAACACAGTCATTTTTTGTAGTCCGGTGAAGCTGTTAAGATCTTGATGGGTCAATAGCGTAGTCATTTTGAGAAGAAAAAAAAAGTAGTGATGCGTGTCCAAGCAAACATACAGATAGACATTTCAAAAAATGATTGAGTAATTTTTAATTGTCTATTCCGAGACACCTTTTAAATTTTATTAAAATTCTAAAAGGTATTAAGATAAATAATTGTAAAAAAAAAACAAATTACATCTTGCGTTATTTCTGTTCATCACGCATCGTCTGATCTCATGACAGAATGAGACAAAATTACTCTTTGGTTTAGAAACTGTAAAAAAATCATCATTTTAATAATCATAATGATTAATATTTGATTATATTGAACCCCAAGCTAAGTTGTGCCGTGCACCCTGGAGCTAGTTATCAAAGAAAATCAGCTGAGTGCCCTAAGCGCTCACCTTAGTAGTCCGTTGAAGCTGTTAAGTCCTTGCTAGGTCAATAGGGTAGTCATTTCGAGAAGAAAAAAAAATAACTTGAACGACATATATTCCTAGTTTCTTCTTTATCGTATTTATTCGAGACCGAAACTTATAAAATTGTTTAATTCAGATGCATTTCTTTCAGTTTGTATAGTTACTTATCTAATATGTAAAGTTAACATAAAAATTGTTCGAAATAAATAAATTAAGACTGTCCTATGAGCATAGCAAAATCTATTTTTTTATTCTTTCTAGTCGAGGGGGCTGGTTCTCAATTGCAGCTGCCAAAACACACCAACAAATGCTTGGCGAACAAGTTTTAAATTGACGGTGGTAGCTAGCAAGACGGAACTAGAAAAAGCTCCTAATTTCACGGCTATGGTTGCATTTTCGTCATGTATATGTGGACCCAGTCTGTGACGACTCATAGCCCCCGTACATATAATAAAATCAATCAGTCCTCAACAACAGTAAACAGAGAAGGAACAGCAACTTACATTGTATTCAAACGGTCTGTTTAATTGCCTTGTTTAACTGAAATTACCGTTTTTAAAAACCGCACTCAGCTTTACGATCGACTTGGGATTTGTTACGGGTAACTATTAAAACTTAGTCGGTTTTAACTATAAAATGTATGCTTTATCTATTTCTTACACTGACTACTTATTTTCAATATACATACAAGGCTTTATATGTACTTTGTAGAGAATTAGAGAAATTTTATTGATGCGCGGGAACGGAAATCGCGCCATGTTTGTTGTGTTCGTAATGGCGCGAAACAAATTTCATTACAATTATTGATGCTACACAGCATGAATCTTAGATTAATTACTCATAACTATTTATTTAAAGCTTTGTTTGTCTGATTGACTAATGTCGTGTTAATTAACATTGTCGAATCAAAGATTGCGAATTAATTAATACTAATGGTCGTTTAGTATTTGAAATTTGACAAAAATCCATTATTTATTTAGGTTTTAATATAATTTAATCTTTTTGTACCATACAGTATATAAATATAAGGGTCATGAGGTATGACGAATAGAGGCTTATAATTTAAAACTTTGACTTGTTGATAGTAAGAAAGACAAATTGTTTGCGAGTTTTTAACTAATAAATAAAAAAATAAGAGAGCAAATCGGTTAAGGTACTGAAACATTTTCTCTTCCTATGTTTATGTATTTAGCTATCTATTTAATAAAAGTCTATTGAGATTTGTAGTATACTTATATTTGGCTCTAAATTTCAAGCCTGTCAGACTACACAGATGTTCCTTAATTGTTTGTGACCAGAGCTGAATTAAGCATTGAAGGGGTATAAGCAAATGCTTCTTTTTATTAATAGTTCCCGTCTTAATGCGATAAACCTTATATAAAACATTAAAGCCAACATTATTATTAATAAACAGAAATAACAGTAAAAAAGATATTTTTTTTAATTATGTTAATCAAATAACAGTTGATGAAGAAGCGTCGATGAACGTAGGTTTAAATCCTAGCAACTGTGGTGGAATTTTCTGTAAAGGAGATCCTCGTAATGAAGCCATAGTATGGCGATAGAGTTTTTTCTATGTCTGCCCAGTCAGTTGTATCGCCGTCTCGCTCTATATTTGTTCTCGCTCCACATTTTATTCTTAGTATCTTACTGAAAATCTGCACTTAAGAGCCAGTTTAACATGTTTACCATACCACATCGTCATTTAAGATCAGATGAGATTGTCACCAAACGTGAAGCTTATAAAATATGAAAAAAACGTTTCGTTGAGTACAGTGAATTCATTACCAAGCAAGAGAATATTTCTATCACTCGGTTTTGATTTACAGATGTCGTACTTACTAATATGTAAGTCTATATCACTTGCACAGTTAAGAATAATCTAAAGACACCTCATAATTTAAAATCCATCAAGTGGTTTAAGCTATAGAGTACGACAAAAAGTTATCATAATTTCTTGGAAAAACTGAACAGCTTGGTAAAGAGATCGTTCCCCTGGAATATCCCTGAATCTTTCACGTATGTTTCTCTTCATTCGGAGTGGTGTTTTTTTAAATTTAACTGTTTTTTTTTCTATTGTTGAGAGGCACATACTCTGGCTTGACCGCGTTCACTGCCAATGAATAACTATATATTATAAAACAAAGTTCTCTGTCACGTCAGTCGGTCTGTCTGCCTGTTCGCGATAAGCTTAAAAACTATTGAACAGATTTTCATGAGATTTTCACCAGTAGATAATGTGATACATTGGGAAGATTTAGGTGTATAATTTGCTAAGGTATTTTCTTTATAATCAAGGCATTCGCAGTGCCCGCTAGTTATAAATATTTTGTAGGTATTCTTGTTTTTGGGTTGCACTGTGCAGTTTCCTACAGCGATGTCATTTTGTCGTGTTATAATAAAAATATAATTAATCATCAGACCCCCGTCGTACGGGCCCCATAACATTTGTTTCTACGTCGCTAATCCGGCTCTGTTCACCAGAAATCGGTGTTTTATTCAAACAGTTAGAACGTAAATACGAGGTCAGTAACCACAGCATTATCTCGTATTTAAAACATCCAGTAGGTACTCGTACCTACACTGTAGATAATTCCCGTGCGGTTTGACGTCATTTGAATTGTTTCAACGGGTTTTCGACGTCGACTCTTCGTTACCAGTATGACCTTTAGATAAAGCGGTGTCGCGCTGATAAACCACCTTTATTGTTTATACTTCTAAGGCTGGGAGCTTCGTTGACCAGATATATAGACTTTGTAGCAATTCGAAAGTACATGTGTATGATTCCCGGCTCCATTATAAAGTAATTACACTTCAAGTATACAATATCAGTTTGTTTGTAACGCCTTCATACCTTAAGTACTAATCCAGAAAAAAATTCTGTTCACCAAAGATAGGTCCATATCTCTATTAACGCGAGCGAAACCGCTGGTAAAAGTTTGTATCTGATATCCATATATCACTACTTATTCGTGTTTTGCGTGTAAAGGTTCCTGATATTCCTCTATAACTTCATACGTCTTTGTAGATCATACTATACAATAACCATACAAGTTAACTTATAGGCAAATTTCCCCAAAACTAAGAGTTAAGGGCATAAGAAAGTCTCTCTCCTGCAAAAAAAAAAAAAAAAACGCTTGAATTTATAAAACAAAAATTTATGATTACGAAATGCTATAATTTTAAATTGAATTGTTATCTATACAAAATCTAGCATCTGAATCTCGCGTTATGGGATCAGTTAATGTACTCAAAGATGACGTAAATGAAATACCATCCAACTCCCCGCCTACAGTGATCACACACACACTCACTCGAGCGTACATCATTAGTACCTACTATGAGATAAGCGGTCCACCTCCGCGGCTCTGTATCGCTCCTGGGCCTGTTTCAAGGAAGTCGGGTCGAATGGTCACCATTTATCTCCTATATCGACGTTTTACCGCCCCGCTGTGACATACTATTTATTATACAGATAATAATGTATTTATTATTCAAATAAGTAACCTTCATAGCTAAATATCTCTCACCTCGAAGACTTCCAAATAAAATACCTGATTGTTTCTAACAGGATCTTGGTCTGGTAAGCAGTGAATTGTATTGTTTAAATTTTTCAAGTTTTTTTTAATAAATAAGGTATTTTTTAACTGGTTTACAGTTGTTTGTATGTATGAAGCTTAAAAACCTTTAAGGTTTTATAAAGTCCATGGAGTAATTTCATTGTAAAAATCGTGTTTGTCATGTAATGGATTTTATAGTATTTCATATAGTCTTTACGACACATCCTTTATTTCTTTCACCATTAACTATAGAATAACCTAATGAATATACAAATCTAACAACTATATGTTTGTATTATAATTTGCTGTATTTAATAATTAAGATATAGCAAAATTGATAGTGTAAACATTTTCCGTGTACAGAAGAGTACAGAAATTGATACGCCACAGCGCTACCTAATGTGGAGTTATATCATAAAAATCATAAAACATACCGGCATACATTTGATGTATATGAGATACCATACATTTTTTATTACAATCTTCAAGGAAAAGATAGTTTTTCTATAATACAATATCAAATAAAAATCGTAAACCAGCTAATTGAACGTAGAGATAACATTATGTTTGTTATATTACGTAAATATAACAGGTTTTCAAAGAAGTTGTCGCGTAAATCCCAACACACAATAAAAAATAACCCACAAACAACATACATATATATTGAAACCTACAACAGAGTACAATAACGCAAAAACCTAAATGAAATTCTTAGAAAAACTTACCACGTATCAATAAATAATTATTAAAGTTCTCGGAACAAAACACATGTGGGATTGAATATTTTTTATGCATAAACACGTCACTCAATACTCTACTTTACGTCTATAAGAATTGAGATAATAATCCCTTACGTATAAATGTTTTACCTGAGAGGTGCCATCATTTGAATTTTGTTTTTTTTAAGAAACATCGTAATGGCGGACGGCCCTTGTGTTTGTTCCATGTGATATAAAACATGGCGCGGTTACGTAATACTACACTTTTAGTAATTCATTGAATTACACTTTTTTTTAAATAATGTGACTTTGATGTCCAGTTTTATTTATTCATTTGTTTCTGAAAGATGTCACAAAATCTTTGTATTATAAAGTTTTTTTTGTCATAAAAAGTTCTCATAAATTAAACAACATACCTCAGTTTTTGGCGGGATCTTGGTCTGTCATGTAGTGGATTTTATATTTTATTCATAATCTTGTGTTATTAGACTCTATATTTTGTAAATTTGGTGGTGTTTTGCCTAATATAGTTAGTTTATTGTGCATAAGTGAGTCAATGGAAAATAATACCACGGAGCATGAAATTCTGAGATGCCACAAAAACTCCCTGGAAGGATCTAACAAGGGATCCACCATCTTGTTAGAATATTAACTCATACGACGCTTAATATTGAAATGATCGCACGACGCTTGTAATATTATTGACTACTCGACAATGGCAGTAATAATCTGAAAGATTGATTGCCAAAAATAAAGTGAAAAAAAAAACAACATACCTATCAAAATATATATTCTTTGAAGTATAACTTTATCATTCGACTATATAAAATGTTTGATTAACAAAAAAAAAAAACTGGATGTTTAATATTAGGTACCCATACTAAAACTAAAGCGTCGATTATTGCTGTATGTCTTTCTTCGTTAAATGTCTTTAGGTAGCAATAGTATATTTATAAATTGGTACAATTAATTTTCAAACAACATTTACTATTCGGCCACAAGAAATTAAAACATAAAAACAAATGTTATAAAAATTGTATTTACACGTATATCATTTTAAGGTAGAGTAACGCCACCTAGTATCTAGTAGAAACACTATCCGGGCGAAGCGTTGACACTGAGTAGTCGAAAATAGATAAAATGAACATTAAAATATTCAATTGCTTTTTTTTCATTTTTTTTTTAATCTAATATGATATTGTATGAAATTGATATTGTATTAAACGTATGTAATCTACTAAGTTACCATAGAAAATATTCCAGGATGTTTTAGGTGGAATTCCAGTATTAATTTGTACTATTATTTTGTATGCACCTTTCGTAGAATATTTGTGTTAAAATGGGATAAAAAATACAACACGAATAATGAAGTTTCTAACAAAAATTTAATTTCAAAAGCCTTATTTATATTATGTTACGCTTGTATATCTTAAGCTGTCATTTTTCTTATTTCCAATGTTATTGCTGTACACAGGTTTATGAATAGTTATTTTCTATTACGGATATGTACAGTTAAACAACTAAGTACCGTTTTATGTATGTTATTTCTATTATAAATTTTCGTGTCTGTGTGAAAATCGCAATGTATGAGAGTCCAAAAATAATTTTAATAAATTGTAATAAAAAAGTCTTTTGCAAAACTATTTTTTGTATTTAATATTAATATGATTGTACAATATATTTATATTTATTTTTATATAGATAATTTTATCACTTGCCTACAATATCACATGGGATCTAAGATCTGGGAACACATCTAGGGACGTTTGTCGAGTGATTTTAGACTTAGGTAGTTAGAGCCGCGTGGCCATTAGAACCATGGTGCTGTTTCATATAACACTGGCTGTGTTCGCGACTCCGTTCGCGAGAAACCTGATGTACACTGTCTAATAAAATCATCTGAATATATTAAGTCCATTTACTTCAATAAATTTAGGTCTTCGGTCTAGTTTATTTTTTTTATTATTGCTATTGTATTATTATTTTTGATTGTCGACTGTTGCTTTATTCATGTGTAAATAAATAAATAAATAAATAAAATTACAATAACTTTTGATATAGATTCTTTTTTTCTCGAACTGACTACGATATTTACCTATCAAGGTCTTAACAGCTTCACCGGACTACATTGTTTGAAGCCATGTACAAATATGCTACTACTGCGCCATCATCGCTTCGAAATGTTTATTTTTTGAGTACGTAACGATTTTTTTACGTTTTTTAATACTATACTAATATATATATATATCAAAATCGAAGGTTTAAATGCATGTTATTATTATGTCACCAGAATTATGCTAATTATTGTAGGCGTTATAAAAATATTTTATAAAAAAAAAATTTACTGCATTGACAATAGTATTTAAAACTGTGATGTCATTAACTGAGTGATTGGGTGTACAAGTAATGGAATTCTAATAATAATAATTTTCTTTATTAATATAATTTCTCTGCACCTACGTGTGTATATGACTGAACTCCTCCTAAACTGCTTGACAGCTTTTCGTGAAATTGTTTGTGTGTGTTCAGGTGAACTTTAGAATAATTAGATTCACAATTGAAGTCGGTAGGTGGTGCTGCGAATGAATTTTAGGATTTTTTTGATTGTTAATCTATTTTATTATTTTTTAATGTATTATAGATATATCCCTATCCATGTATACCAACTGTATGACTACAAATATATGTACCTTCTAATAAAGGAACAGTAGTATATCAGCACTTGTGAGTTTCGTTTGTCCTCACAATAAACTATTATATATCAATGCAATGCCCCCGATTTAGTTCGCGAAAATTTGTTTTTATTATTTCTACTACATATGTTTCATTTGAATTAATTATGAGGTCGTTTTAATTTCTTTATATTATTTTTTCAAATTATATAACTAACCCTTTTTCCAATTTTGAGTTACCTCCGTTATATTGTGTCATTACTGATGAATTAGTACGAAAATGCGTAATGATTTATAGCTTAAATTATAAACCAAAAGGTCATCTGTCTGTTTGTGACAAAATTTTGTTGACAAAATTCGTTTCACTTTTTCGTAGCTAAGACCGTATAAACAAAACACATTTCAATTTTTTTAAACGTATATTGAACTGAACTCCTTGCGCTTAATCTAACACATTTATATCGTCGGATTCCATAAAGTAATAAAAGCGATAAAAACCATAATTTCGCGAAAAACGAAACATCAAAGGTTGATTCATTACATCATAGAATTAAAATTTTCGTGTGTGAAGAAACTAGTGCAAGGTGTCGTCCGTCCGTCCGTCACTTGGAAATAGGACGCGTCGATACACAGTTTTCAACGTTTCTTCCTAGAATCGTACGGTTTTTGTTGTCCTCAATACGTATTGCAAAATAATTACGTACATACATCAGTTTGTTATTGGCATATCACTCTTTAGAAAGGTCATAGGGACATAAGCATAGTGAATCGGCGTCAGAAATATATTGAAATCGTCTTTACGGGATGTGCAAGTATCTATACATTAATACATGAAGAAAAATCTTTGTACCCCTTTTTAACCTATTTCCCGTGAACGGGTGAACTTGAAATTTGGCATGATTAAAGTTTATGTGCATATTATATGCATTAAAAGTACATTAAATTAATTAAAATATGCGTTACTCACACTATTGCTTGCATTTTACACATCATATACACACATGTAAATAAAAAGACATTTTGACAGCAGTCAATAATTAATTTCAAAAAAGATTGCGAAGAAGGTTGCTATGCTCGACTGTATGTATTTTTTTACTCTTACGTTCCAATTATCCTTTTTCATCCTACATTCAACAATGATTATATATATACATATAATTAAGCTTATGAACTTGACCATCTCAATGTATTTATATATGGCTGTAAAAGTTTGTGTCATTAATCTGTGGTGTTGTGTTGTTTGTGAAAAGTTATTTTTGAAATTGGTTTCAGTTTACTACCATTGAATGAAAGTAGAAAACGGAATAATATTAATGGACTGTAAATCATAATGTCCTTTCTTTGTTTCATGTAAAATTAGAAGTTTATTAAGTTGTATTTAAAAATTGGCATAAAATAAAAGTTTACTTTTGTTTCTGAGAAACACGGTATTGTTTGTTTTTGTACTGTGAAGTTTTTGGCGGGATTTTAATCTTTTATGTTTTGAATTTTATATTTTACTCATAATTAATACTCTCAAAGGCCGGCAACGCATTTGTGATTCTTCTAGTTTCACAGGTGTTCATGGACGGCGGTGATCACTTATCATCAGGTGACCCGCATGTTCGTATGCCGCCAATAGTATAAAAAAATATATATAAAATAAATAATTTTGTGTAATATTGGTGGTGTTTTACGTAATATAGTTTAGTTACTGTGCAAAAGCGAAGTGAATGGGAAATAATACCAACGAGTATGGATTCTGAGATGCCACAAAACTGCATGGAATGTTCTTATAAGTGAGCCACCATCTTGTTAGAACATTGAAATTATCACAAAAATTTAGAATTGGCAATTACAAAATGACGTCTGACTTGGCTGCATGGTATAGATCAGTGGTACTCAACCTTTTTTTTAAAGGGCAACAAATACGATTCACTTATGGTTTTGTGGGCTGCAAACTTCAAATATTTATGTTTTAAATGAAAAAAAAAAACGTAATTTTAAATTAACCCCGTATTAATGTAGTAAAAATTGTTGTTAGATAAAACAAGCTTGGTATAACCCTTATATCATAAGAAACGCATTGCGGACAGATTATTTGTGATCTATTTAATTTACTCAGTATGCTTATAGTTTTTCCGATGGGTACGAAATATAAAACAATTGAAAATAAAGTATAATCGGGTGGGCCAACGACAAAAGCCCGGTGGGCTGCACTTTGAGTATGGCTGGTCTAGATACATTTGCATTTTCTTAGAATGGGAAAAAGAGAAAAAGAATATTTTATATTGTCACGTCACGAAACAAGATCTATAAGGCTTATAATATAAAGATATGGTGGAAATAATTCAAGCATTATGAAATTTGCAATGTAAATCTTTCCAAAGATCAATAATTCATTCACAAATCTTATAGTTAAGTTTTCTCGATATTTTCGATATCACTTATGCGATATTTTTATATAGAAAAATTATGTTTAACGTTTATGGTTCCTTTTGCACATTATTTGTAATTAGATATTTGATAATCAAATATATAATTAATGATGAAGCTGTAATATAACTTGTCAGTAGCCGCGAGGATGTGCGCGTCCGGTCGGGCTGCAGCCGCGCGGACTTCGTATGAATAAGCTTTTGTGTCCAGCATCCAAACGGACATACCTATTTTAATTTCGACCTAATCTCATTTCCACGAGGTGCTACAGATGCTCGGTAACGTGATACGGCATGTGTTGATATCATCTGCTCAGGTTTTTTTCTTATTTATAAATTTCCGTACATGTTACTTGAGTTCATGACTTTGGTGACGGTCAATGTTTCCAATAATATGGACGGCATTTAATGTTTTCCGATGTGCATCGGTTTTTATTATGTTATATTAGTTTATTTATACATAGAATTACAAAATGAAAATTAATTATCCATATAAAAATGCATAGAGTTTATCCTAAATTATTCTCAAATATATAAAACACCGGTGGTGCAGAAACCGATCTTCCCAACACGTTTATTTTTACACCCATCAGATCATTCTTGTTTGATAAAACGGTGCCTACAGATATAATTAATAGGTTATATGTGTGAACTAATGTTTGGCTATTTATTCACAACGTGTTAGCTGAGGTGGTTTTATTCTTGTTACTGTTCGAGATTCTTTTTAAATATAGTTTAACAAATAAACCATGTATGAAAGAGCTGAAAAAGTTGTGAATATACCAAACGTATAAGTGAAAGGAGTAATTGAAAAAGCAAGCGAAAGAGAAAGAGGGGACGAAAATTGTATTTACAGTTATCTCAGATTGCAATAACAATATAAAGAGATTTGAGATGACTAAAAGATAAGGGAATTGCAATCAATATTTTGTTTTAAAAGTTTAATTACCATTACTTAGACTTCATTATCATATTTTTTATCTTTTCATCAGGACTAAGAGTTAATTAGTATTTTATTATGTCAAAAATAAAGGGATTACGCTATACTATGTCAATATACTGTTGTCTATTTATTATATACGTGCTTTGCCAATTATATTATTAGAAAATTAAAAAAAAAATACCATATATTTTAGGTAATAATGATATAAATTGAGTATATTTTCTGGTTTTATCGTAATGTTTTATTTATAGCTGAATCTATCATTTAATAAAGATACATAAATATAAATAATAAGGTGTGAAATACTTGGGATTTAAGGTGTTGAGAATTATTATGCGACATTTATCACACATTTTTTCGTGTACAGAATAGGTATCTCCTACCGTAACAATTTCCACTTATAAACAAATTCTCTTTATAACGAACGGGCAGTTATAAATGATGTTTAGACGTCGTACCTATACATATTTTTTATATAATTTTATTTCAATGTATAAATGACCTAGTCTCACGGTTGACAGGTGAGATATTTTCGAAACATTCAGAATACATTTCGCATTTTTACGTATCTGATGAAATTGAAACTTTTTTAAATTGCAAACAACATGAAAGATAAATATATTTTATTTAATGTAATCACTGGATGTTTAAGCTCAAGTCTAGATACTGGATTTTTTATTTCAACAGTCGAGGTGGAAACAAAAAAAGTGAAGACTGATAGATTTTTTTATAAATTGTTATATTCCAAAACATTTTACAATGTGTTTGTTTTTTATGAGACCTAGACAAAGTGACTGTATCTGATGGTAAATACAGGTGATTACGGACCAATATGTGAACGATTGTGACGTCTGGAAATGACGCCGGTGTGAAATGACTGGAGTGAACGAAGGTAACTATTTACGTTTTGTAAAAATATATAACATGAAGAGATAAACCAGGTCGAGTTTTTTAACGGTTTTTCTCAATGACCGGGTTGTTTGTCCGAACTGTTGGTAGCTTCGTCGCTCATAAGCGCTTTCTCAGGTCCTAAATTGAATAAAGGATATTTTGATTTTGACTTTGAATTGTAAATAGAACGAGAAATACCAGAAATAAGTCTTCGGTTACTTTGACAGAATTATCATTTTATTCATGATAGTAGCGATTCCATCGAACTGAGCTGGACCTTTTAGTGAAGGAAACCATAGCATTGTGGTAGGGCTTTTCTAAGTCCGTCTGACTAGTCGCCATGCTCAATTTATAAATCTGTCGCCAAATTTTTTTTTTTTTTTTCGAACTGACTACGCTATTGTCCCAGCAAGGTCTTAACAGCTTCACCGGACTACGTACCGCTGTCGTCAAGCTCATATGGATGTGTCGCTCGAGTACAGTATATTGTATCGCGTATTGCATTTAGTATATGGTAGTTTCAATACATTCGGAAACAATTGCTATGCCCCAGCACTAGGCATTTAGTTTATATAGAGTTCGTTACTGGTTATATATTAATGATTTACGTTGTTCACATTACTATTGAAACAATCATTATTAAGTATTCTGCTGTTCGGTCATTGATATCTTGTATAGTTTTTTTTTTTTTCGATATGTGTACGCTATTGACCCAGTAAGGTCTTAACAGCTTCACCGGACTACTAAGGCGAGCGCTTAAGGCACTCAGCCGATTCCATTCTGGCAACCAGCTCAAGGGTGCACGGCACACCTCGGCCTGGCTGTTGCCTGTTACATGCAAAATCGCGTCCTATCTTAGCTAACCTAGCTAACTATTCATATATGTATAAGTTGTTGAAACGTATATGTGTACCAAGCATACACGCCTCAACAACTCCTCCATATATTTATTATCGGAAAATTGAGAGTTTTTCAGTTCGATAAGGGAAAAATGTAAACCTTTCCACTTTCATGTGTAAGCGTGTAGAGGCGTGCACGTGTGTGGAGTAGGGATGTTAAAAAATAATCGATTTTTAATTAAATCGATTTTTATTTTATTATAATCGATTTTTTATTGTCGATGTTTATTTTCATATTAATCGATTTTTTGAAAATCGATTATATAAATTACGCATTTTAATCGATTTTTATAAACATCTATGCGAGGGATGAAAAAAACTCAAAATAAGTTCATTATTATTTACAACTGAAGTGTGAGCATAGTGAGATAATATGTGTGTAAAAATTTAAAATGTTTTCTAGCCGCAAAACACCTAAAAGCGGCTGGCGAAAGTATTTTATAACGAAAAAGAATAATACCACAGTAATATGCATGTCCTGTTCGATAGAATGAAAAATTTTGTAGTGAAACTACAAATTTAAAAAGAACATAGAATGAAAACATCCCACCGCCTTACAAGTAACATGAGTTACTATATCTTATAATGATTGTTGTGGTTCTTATGACAGCCAAATACCGCTCTCTGTAAAATTAAAACTTTCAATAAAACTAAAAAGGTCTGTCATGCGAGTACAACATGTTTACTAAAAATGTCTTATGGTAAACTGGACATCGATAAGTTTACAAAACTATAAATTACTATTGAAATTATTCAATAAAAAAAATTCTTCAATTTTAATTTTCTCAGTCACACTATGATTAATATGAAAATTTAAAAGAGAACTTCATTGTTTTGAATTTTACAGTTAGAATTAATAATGTTGTCATTTTGTTAGGATGTTTATCATTTCATTTTTATTACGATATAATGTTTAATAGTACTGAAAATTTCTATGGTATTTAGTTTCTATATTCTTTACCTTGAAAGTTTAAAGGAACATTCACTTTTATTTTGTTTTGAACTGGTTATTTTTGATACGTATAATTTTATGTGATTCTTAATCTGATAAATTGTTATTTTAAATCTTTAGGTTTAATATAGGAATATGGAAAGCATGTCTATTTTTAAATATTATAAAAATCGATTTTTGAAATAATCGATTATTTATTTTCAATAAAATCGATTTTTAACAAATCGATTATTATTTAAAAAAAGAAAAATCGATTCCTAATTAATCGATTTTTTTCATTAAACTCACATCCCTAGTGTGGAGGTGATCGTGTAATACTTGTATCGTATTACTTACTATTTTTAACAATAACACGATACTCAAATGAGTATTCGTTGTTTGTATTATGGCTTTGATGAGTGCAATAAATATAAATTGTTCTTTTAACATAAATATAAATTGTTCTTTTAACACACCATGTTGTTGTTGATTATTCAAATTATATTAATAGCATATAACGAATAATAAACACTAGAAAATTATTTCTTTAATACTTTGTTAACCATCGTGTAGGGATAAATCGTGTCCATATAAATTTTTATTTACTTGGATAATACACTTTCTGTGACACCATAATTAATTGGTCATCACAAACAGTCAACTATGCAGAATGAATACTTTGAATAATGTTAATGTTGTGTAATTTAGACAACAACTGAATTGTTTTCCTACAATAAGTGTTTTGTAAATTTCTCTAAACGCACACTTCCATAGATTCCTTAAGTTCAAAATCTGTTATCTAGCTACAAGTTTGTTTCAGTTAAGGCACTGGAGATGTAACGTACCTCTAAACTTGTGGCGTGTTACATTAAGTAAACTATCACTTAATGCCAGGAATGTTGGCATTTCATCCTAGTACCTACTTTCGATGAAAGAAGCCTATTTAGCTAAAATGGGTAGAAATTATTCTAATGCGCTGTCCGTCCTTATTTTTAAATCTATCCAGTGTCTTCCATATTTTTTCCCCCAACTCTCTCACCGTTACGTGTATCAGTCCAAGTTTTGATTTACAGCGGTAATCCTCTTTGCCATTGCAAAATCTATAATAAAATGATTTATAGACATTTAGAACATCATTAGTGATTGAAAGCGTAACGGTGTGAACTACATTAGCTATGAATAAGAAAGGGGCCTCTTAAACCATCGAAAACCAGCATGTTGGTGAGATCCACCTAGTAATTGACATTTTTTTGGAAAAATTACCCGCGTATACTAAGCCCCTATTCTTAGATACTAACATAGGTAGTCGAGAGTTGAAACCGGCATCTGTCGGTGCACGAATTCAAACATATCCATCAGGAAGGCACGAGAAATGCGGAATCAAAAATAAAACGCAGCAATCAAAAACCGAATCCGAAATAACACAATCGAACACGACTAAATAGAAAAGTATTTCGATTTACACGTGAAGAAGTCACCTCCGGCGGTCGGTATGCGGGTATTTTTAAACAAATCCAATCCAACCCTCACATGCATCGACCGTGTCGGAATGCGATTCTAAATCACCTAGAAATAGTTCGTCCCCAAAGGTATACACCTAACGTTTTATTTATTGCGCGTATTTTTTTTTTTGGGACGTGCCAATTTTTTTCCATATAACACACCTCGCAAGTACGTTAGTGATAAGCAGTTGTTTGCGATATAATTATATTCTTGCTTTAAAATAGAATCAAAATTGTAAAGTAATATATTTTAACACAGTTAACAAACTCAAAAAAAAAATTTTTTTTTTTTCGACGTGACTACGCTATTGATCTAGCAGGGTCTTAACAGCTTCACCGGATCACTAAGGCGAGCGCTTAAGGCACTCAGCCGATTTTATTTCGGCAACCAGCTCTAGGATGCACGGCACACCTCGGTTTGGCTGTTGCCTGTTGCATGCAAAATTGCGACCTATCTTAGCTAACCTAGCTAACTATTCATATATGTATGAGTTGTTGAAACGTATATGTGTACCAAGCATACAAGCCTCAACAACTCCTCCATATATTTATTATCGGAAAATTGAGAGTTTTTCAGTTCGATAAGGGAAAAAAGTAATTCCTTCCACTTTCATGTGTAAGCGTGTAGGCGTGCACGTGTGTGGGGGTGATCGTGTAGTGTTGTAGCAGTGATGTATATTTGTGTGTCACCGTATCGCGCAAGCAACGCACTTAAGGGCTCCCTACCGAGGGATCGAACCTAGGCTTGAGCCGCTGCCGTGGGAGGCCTAATCGGGTGAAACTCAAAAACATTTTTGGTGACATCTATACAATAAAAAGATTTTTTTTTTATGTCATGTAGGAGGTAAACGGACAGGCGGCTCACCTGATGTTAAGTGATCACCGCCGTCCATTGACACCAGCGATACCAGAGAAATTGCAAGTGCGTTGACAGCCTATGTTTGGGGGCATGGGGGAAGGGAGAGAAGAGGGAAGTGGAAGGGAGAGGACAAGTGAGGGGAAGAGGGAAGTGGATCTCCGGCACTCTCACTGACCGAATGAAACGCAATAATGCAAGCACTGTTACTTTACGTCGGTTTTCTGTGGGTCGGGTGGTACTACCCCGGACGAGCCGACCCATTCATGTGGAAACCAGTGATAGCTTCAACGTGGCTCTACCACTACAAAATGTAAATGTAACGCGTCAGTACCTACTTTTTATATTCGTGTGAAAAAAATTGTTGTCTAGGTGGGTAGGTTGTCTAGTAGGTATCTTGAAATAAGCAATAAAATACATTTAAATCATTTTTAGAAATGTCTGTCTGTGTGTTGGAACACCTAAAGTACTGCGTTTACGATAAAACCTTACCACCAAGAGATTCATAAAGCATATCCTCGAGTAAGATTTACTCTTGGCCTCACTAAGTTCGGTTCACTCTATCAAAAGCTATTGTAATTTTAATGAGGACGCGAGATAAGTACGAGTGAAAAGTAGATAATAAACGGGCTTAATACATTGAGGTGATTTTATTAGGCATTGTTTTTTATAATAGGTTTCAAGCGGGCGGAGTCGCGGTCACAGCTAGTACATTATAAATATAATTTATAATAAAAAGTAGATTTTTTTCGATAGTTAGTTTGCTTATAACTTAAAGGATTTAAATGACAAGTTTTAATAAGTGTATCGCTACTGGAAATGATATATATACCTTTTGTAGGTGGTAGAGCCACGCTGAAACTATAAGTGGCTTCAGTACGAATGGGTCGGTTCGCTCGGGGTAGCATCACCCTCTCACAGAAAACCGACGTGAAGTAACAGTGCTTGCGTTATTGCCTTTCGTTCGGTCAGTGAGAGCGCCGGATGCTCGTCTCCCCTCCTCACCCTTCCCCTATTCTCACCCCCTCCCTTTTCTCCATTCCCCCAAAACACAGGCTGGCAACGCACTTGCGACTCCCCTGTTGTTACTAGTGTCTATGAACGACGGTGATCGCTTAACATCAGGTGACCCACCTGTTCGTTTGTCTCCCATATGATACAATAAAACCTCAATAAACCTCAATAAAACCTAGTATAAGTTACGAAAAAAAAAAGTAAATCAATTTATCACAAAACGGTATATTCTGTTGCAGTACTTTATTATTCAATTCATTAAATATTATCCAATTTACTAGAATATAAATTCTCTAGTATAGAGTAGTTATTTGCGTAGATGTCGTTCTATTTAGAAAACAACAAGAATGAACTTGATTATAGTTGATTGCAAGTTTGGAAAAAAAAAACAGTTTTATACTTTCAATTTAATCAAGTTCATAGAATTTGTTCTTCGTTTCTACTTGCAGTATGTTATTTTATATAACATTATTATTCGGTTGTAATTATTCATTCAGCAATAGTTTATGCAACAATATTAATCTATTTAAAATAATATCTACACCTCATCTCTATTGTATGCATTCCTGTTTATTTTGTTTATACAAATAATAAATGTCCACGGATTAAGCAGCGGTCAAGAAAGGTTGTTGGGTAATATAATATGCAGTCAAAATAGAGATTCGCTTCACTGAGACAGATTATAGAATCAGCCAGCATTCATAACAGCAATAAATATGATGATACAATTTTACACGCGGCCATTCTTAGTTGCTTGTATTTTGGTAATCGAATAGCTAATGTTTATGATTATTTTACCAGATGACACCCCCTCAGCAGCGGCTCAAGCCTAGGTCCGTTCCCTCAGCGATACACTCACACAAAATCTTATATCACTGCAACAACATTACACATTTCACCCCCACATACGTGTACGCATACACCTTTACATATAAAAGTGGAAGGGTTTTGTTTCTTTCCCTTATCGAACTGAAATAGCTTAGAAAATTATCCGATACGAAATATATACAAGAGTTGTTGAGGTATGTATGATTGGTACACATATGTTCCAACAACTCATATATGTAGTTTAGCTTAGGTCAGCTCAGATTGATCGCGAATTGCACGTATCAGGCAGTAGTCCAAGCCGAGGTGTGCCGTGCACCCTTGAGCTAGTTGTCAAATAAAATGGTCTAAGTGCCCAAAGCGCTCGCCCTAGTAGTCCGGTGAAGCTGTTAAGACCTTGCTGGGTCAATAGCTTAGTCAGTTCGAGAAAAAAAAACCTATTTGAACGATAATAACTATTCACGCAGTTTCGCAAGTATATGCTATTATCGTAATAATTGCTTACTATAGTAAACTATCCGGCCTGGAGGACGTTGTCCTGCCTTAATAATTTAAAAAAATACAAATTATATACTTAAACCTTCCTCATGAATCCCTTTATGTACTGATGAAAACCGTATGAAAATCCGTTCAGTAGTTTTTGAATTAATCGCGAACAGACAGACATACATGACACAGGACTTTGTTGTTTGTTAATGAAACATTTAGGTGTTGCAGTTTTCATGACCGGTCAGGCGGTGTTAGAGTGTATAAGGAAGATTTATCAACAAACACCGCCTCTGGTCTCATAGATCTTTAATTATTCTTTGCAGATGATACGAGATATATACGATAGCAGTATTTTTCGACGTTGCCAAGGCCTTCGATAAGGTCTGGCACGAAGGTCTCATATACAAGTTAAATCAAACCGGCATACCCGATAGGTTAGTTCACATCCTCCGCGATTATCTAGCCGATAGAACCTTCCGTTTTAGAGTAGACGGCGAACTCTCATCGCCCCGTCCGATACGCTCAGGAGTGCCACAAGGCTCAATTCTCGCGCCCACTCTCTTCAACCTGTTCATCAGCGATCTACCTAAGCTCCCGGGAGTCGAGGTAGGTTGTTATGCTGATGATACAGTTATCTACGCTTCTGGCTGGCGGCCGAAAGTCCTTAGGAATCGCATCGAAAAAGCCGTTAGCACGCTCGGTGACTGGTTTCTTCGATGGCGTATAGGTATTAACCCCGATAAGAGTGCCGCGATACTCTTCGATCCTAGATATCGCCATAACAAGTTAAAGCCCATAAGGCTATACGATTCTGAGATACCTTGGACCACCGAGGTCAAGTATCTCGGCGTCACTTTAGACCGTCATTTAACGTTCGATCCTCATATTAAGAGAGTGCGAGACAAAACCGCTATGGTCTTGGGTCGCCTCCATTATTTACTCTGTCAGAAGAGCAAACTGTCCCTCAGACATAAGCTCACAATATATAAAGTCTGTATTCGTCCGGTAATGACGTATAGTTGTCCGGTTTTCGCACACGCGAAGAATCTAGATACGCTTCAGGTTTTGCAGACCCGGGCTCTGCGTAAAATCACCGGTGCTCCTTGGTTCGTCCGGAAGGCGGATCTCCATAGGGACCTGGAGATGCCGTCTATCTGGGCGAATATAAAATTACTTACAAATAGCTATTTCGAGCGAGCCGCGACTCATCCCAGTCCGTTAGTGGTATCCGCCACGAATTACGAACCCGTGCCCAACGCTGGGCGTTATAAAAGACGTCCGCGAAACATTTTCACCGATCCTCCCGACGATATCACGTCAGCGAACGATCAGTACCAGCCTGTCCCTCGTAACAGAGCGTGCTCACGCCCACGCCCGCGTAACCACAGATCGCGCCGCCGCGGTTTAGGGGTTAACTTCGCTCCCGCACACCCGATTAGGCCTCCCACGGCAGCGGCTCAAGCCTAGGTTCGATCCCTCGGTAGGGAGCCCTTGAGTGCGTTGCTTGCGCGATACGGTGACACACCCATACATCACTGCTACAACACTACACGATCACCTCCACACACGTGCACGCCTACACGCTACACATCTTTGTGGAAGGGTTATTTTGTGAAAGATTTTTTCCCTTATCGAACTGAAAAACTCTCCAAATTTTCCGATAAAAATATATGGAGGAGTTGTTGAGGCGGATATGCTGGTACTCATATACGTTTCAACAACTCAAACATATATGAATAGTTAGCTAGGTTAGCTAAGTTAGGTCGCGATTTTTGCATGTAACGGGCAACAGCCAAGCCGAGGTGTGCCGTGCACCCTTGAGCTGGTTGCCATTATAAAATCGGCTGAGTGCCTTAAGCGCTCGCCTTAGTAGTCCGGTGAAGCTGTTAAGACCTTGCTAGGTCAATAGCGTAGTCAGTTCGAGAAAAAAAAAAGATACGAGATATACAAATGTAATTACATTTACGCCTTATTTAGCACAGAAGCGTTACATCTAGGCATAATAAAATGTAAAGTAAAAAAAATAAAAATAATTTGTTTTTGAATCAGCTCGGCGATAGATACTAACGAAGTTATTATAAGTGTGTGTATATAACATTGTTGGAGAAATTACGTACAGTAATATATTATGTGATTACACATTTGTTACATAGTTTTGTGTAAAATATCGTTGCATTCACACAGCGACGTCGGCGACGTGACAATGTGCCCGTGATAAACATCAATTTGTAGAAAAAATAAATTTTCATATATATTTTTTGGCATCACATTTCTCTTTTTTTACAAACGTTTACTTGCATGTTTCTTTTACTTTTTTTATTATTATAGTACAGTTATTCTCAATGTCTTCGAAACGATCAAGACTATGTTTTTTGTTTTTTAATATTTAATAAGGCTCCCAAAATTAATTACATGGCTGGATAACGTGCAGTATATTAATTTTGAACAATTTTTTTAACCATTGTGCGTGTTTTCGCTAGATTGGCTAGTATCCTCGTCTATAATAACCTACATATTAACAAATAACCTTATGCGTTATTGATTTAAAAAACATATCGGATCCCAAAAACTGAAGCTATTTTTGGTTTCAGCATGAATGGGTCGGCTCCTCCGGAGTAGTACCACCCCTCTCACAGATAACCGACGTGAAATAACAGTGCTTGCATTGTTGTGTTTCGTTCGGTCAGTGAGAGAGCCGGAGGCCCACGTCCCTTCCTCTTTCCTTCTTTCCCTTTCCTTCCCTTCCCCCTTCTCCCATATACAGGCTGGCAACGCACTTGCGACGTCCCTGATGTCGTTAGTGTCTATGGACGGTGGTGATTTGACGGCATTTTTTGGACGTTAATTTATAGTTATATTGTTCTATAAATACTTGAACTGGTCAGATAAGAGTCAGAATTAATCTGAAATTACATTTTATAAAGTTAATATTTGATTATTTTGCACAAAAGTTGTGCTAATGGGGAGATACATTATCATTTTCCTGATTATAGTTGATAATACACTGAAATATCTAAAATATATCGGAACTTTAGTACAACAATATCGAATTAATAAACTATGATATTCGTAAGTTACGGCCGAGAAATATGAGTCGAAATATGTATATTTAAATTAAATAAAATTGTCTGTTTTATCCTAATCAATATAAAACTTCTAGTAACAGATAAAGGCCTTTTCTGAGTATCATTTACATTGCTTATAAGCAACCAGAATAAGATTGAATTGAGGTGATTTATAAAAAGTTGTAGAAGTTTATGTAACAATCATATAATAAAAATACAGTATATGAGTAAGTTCTAATCCAAAAGTCTGATTAGATAAATGCGTAGTTTAGTAAATAATAAATTCATTTTTATGAGAACTGTTATAAACTTATTAGTGATAAATGCAGAGCAAGTAGTAAGTAAAATAATATAAAAAACAATTGTAATAGAATTATAAGGGAATTATAAATAAGCAGTCGTCGCAATCAGTCAATTTCTAAGTCTCGCACCTAGACGACATACCTTATTGTGTTCAGCAAACAAAAATTGTGCGTCAGTGAAACTATCACGTTTAAAACAAAGAATCTACAGATAACCATGTTACCAGAACGAAGTCGTGTGCACCAGTTAGTTAATATATTTGTGCTTAGAATAAACATAATTCATAACAAGAGTGTACTCTTTTCGCAACTCTATTAGTTAGATTACTTTAACACCTAAACGCTTGATATATGATGTTATCCCATTTTTTCTCAGCTCCCATCCGAGCGGGTTATCTTTGCAATATCTCTAAGTATACTCTGATAAATATCTTCGCTAATAAACGCTAAGACGTAATAAATCTTTTTAGCTTGATGTTGAAACTGTATAGTGCAGGCGAAACAGTGTTACCGAATCAATAAATTTGAATCAATTAAATATTATAAAAATTTATAAAAAAAATATAATATAGGAAAACGGGTTCGGATTTATACGTCTGTTTTATATGCTCAGTATCACGGGCTTTTGGCAGTAGTGTTTCTTCTAAGTATGTCTGGCTAACTACCTATCACTTGAAACTGGAAAATCTGTGGCCATGTATCTCGGTGTGTTCCGTTAGCTGTAATTGAGGACCAGTCCCACTCTACTTTTAGCATGCTTACCATCTTATATTGTCATTTAATATCGGGTGAGACTGATCAAACGTAGTCTATAAAAGTAATATCCAGATACACCAACACCCGTATCTACGTAACTAACGACAATGACGATGCAATTAGTAAGGTTCATCCAACAGGCTGTGGACTCTCCAGCGCGGGACATTGTGGATTATAATTTAAAAATGACTATAAAAGATGATAATGATGCCGCTATACAGGCAATCATCTAAGTTTAAAACTTGATATTTAAGTAAATAATAATAATAATTGCTAACATTTAACATAACCAATAAAATAAACAAAAGCAGAGAAAAAATAAAAAATATTTAATAAAGGCCTAATTATTTTTACATACTTCCTTTAAACCAACAGGCAATCAAATTCTATAGGAAAGGTTAATAGCATTGTCATGTTTTGCCACTATTCGTTAGTAAGTTAGTACGTTTTTCATTATGTGTTTGTGCTATCTTTATCACTGCATACGGGAAATGTGCTATATTGCACTGTACACGATTCAGTCCGTCACTGATCCGAGCGTGACAGTTCACTTTTCCTCATTATTTAATGAACATAAAGGTTTATTTACTCCCAAAAATAAAAGAGACATAATTAATTCATATAGAACACGTAGCTTCCATAAAACTGCCGTACAATGCCGGAAACACAAGCTTATCTACACACAACATAAAAATGTAAAGTGTCTGTACTTTTTAGATTTTTGTAACAACATATTATTGCAGATGTTTAGGAATAAGTAATCAAATATATTACAATCAGAAATGTCTCTCTATCTGTGTGACTGTTTGTTAGAACACATATCATTGATAAAGTATTCCGTTCACGTTAACCTTACAAGGAATATCATAAAGCATATCCTCGAATAATATTTAATCTTGGTTTTATTACAATTGTTTCACTCTATCAAAACCTGTTGTAATTTTCATGATGAAGCGACTTAACTACGACTGACAAGTAGATAAATAAATGGACGTAATACAGACGTACCTTCAGATGATTTTATTAGTCACTGTTGGTTTACATTTGGCCTCCTTCTGCGAGGAAATCATCTCGCAGAAGGAGGCGGTGGAAAGGGCCCGCGAGGTAGACCCTCAGAGCGGGCGTCTCTGCCAAATATAGGCCGGAAGAAACGGGGGGCGGAACACTGGCCTCCTTCTCCCATTATCGTAGCCGAACCAGAGGGGATCTGTCGGGGGGCCCATCTCCTCATTGCAATGGTGAGGCTGACGAGGGGAGGCGACTGGCCGTGTATCCAGTTGCCTCTCTATAGTAGGTCGACGCCTGGCGACCAACCTGCCAGGTTGCCGCAGATGCGGTTTCTCAGGAGAGAGCTAGATCAGTCCCTGGCCGCCCCTAATATGCGGCGGACAGTACACCGTGGGGTTTTAGTCCGTGCGAGTCGGATATAACCCACTCTCTCCCTCGAGAGGATATCCATAAGGGATTTCCCCACATTAATAAAAAAAAAGGTTTCACGCAGACGGCGTGGTGAGCACAGTAATTAGTCGACAATATAATGATACATTAAATTATAGCAATTTACAAAGAAACAGTAATATAAGAAAACATCTTACGAAACAAATATTGAAGAAAGCAATGTATACGCAAGCGATCACTAAAAGTTAAACAATTTTGGCTTCACCTTTAAAAACAAAACGATTTATATATATGTTCTAAACAGATGTGACGTGTAAACATCCCACTACGCAATAACACTCGCTGAACTCGTAAAGTTTCTGTGCAATTCCCACGGAGACACCTGTTAGCGAATGCGTTTGCCTAACGACTTCATGGCAATCGAAAATTGGCAATCGACACGTTGGAATCCCATTTACATATTTTTCGTGCGAGTCAACGACTTTTTATTGGATACGTGGATAAATTAGCTTGTATCTACACGTATAAAAAGGCACAACATTGTATGGTAGAAAAAGTAGAAGTTTTCTAGATCCAGATTTTTTTATGTTCATTAATTGTTTCTTTACTGCAGGCTCCTGAAATTAGCTCTGTTGTATCTGTATGCTACAAAAAGCTTTGGTTTTTTGACATATCCCATACTACTTCAGATCGATCTAATCTGAGTATACTCTTGGAGGTAAAATTAGTATTTTACACGGCGAGAAGAAATCTATATACCTGCAAACGAAACTCCAAAAACGTCTGAACAGTTCAAACATTTAAACTCGAATATCCCAATTGCAATTTTAAAGAATTCTTATGTAGTGTTAAAGTACACAGCACTATAAGCAGTGAAGTAACTCTAATGAAAAATAAACTAGAACAATATATAGATTTTTGTGTACCTGTAAGAGTTCAAATTATATGAATTAAAAATAAATTGATTATCAATGATTGGGTTAGAAAATTTGTTTATGTGAAGTCAAAGGTATTTCTCGGATTGAGTTGTTGATATTGTTACTAGATAGATTACAGAGATTATAGTTTACTAAATATATGCTCATAGTACATGCTTATAACTAACTACTATCAAGTTAAAAATGTATTCCTAAGCATTAATAGATTAACTTGCCCATTTAGTAACGCCTAAAGAAAAGCGAAAAATTGAATTTTACAGAATTTTCTGCTCGCTGACCTTAACTTTTGCAACATAGAACAGTGTGTGTGCTATTCAAAGTTGAATTTAGATTAAAGTATTTCACTATGGACATGGTTGTGAAGTTTAAATGTTTTTTTTTTTAATAATAAGAATATCATAACTAATCACGGCATTTGCAAATGGTTTTAAATTGTAGCGTGTTTCATCTATTTGTCACATGCTTTTTACGTTTTTGTACCATTTTAAATATTTCGTATCTATTTGTCCCAATATACCGTGATGTTTCAATACAGAAAGTGCCTGAACACACTGTTTCCTCTACTGTGGCTGCAATGAGAGGCGTAAATACAGCATCTATGCCGCGGTTAGACAAATTTATTGTTGGAAAATATAACGATATGGTATATTATGTGGTGTTTACAAGAATACAGTAACCGATATTGCTTGCACATGATATTTTGTTCTTGCGCCTACTTTACATACTTTGTGTGAGAGCGTTTATAATATTGGATCGTGGTTGGAATCCATGAGATATCTTGCTGGAGTAGTTTCGGATTTAAATATATTTTCGGATTTTATTTTCGGTTCTCGTATCGGAGATTTGTTAATTTAGAGTCTTGTATGCATATTTGTAATTTAAATACATCATGTTTTTTTTACAAAACAGCAGCAATAATCAAAACGGAAAATGTTAAAATAGGAATAAAACATTCTTATACCTTAAAAGTAAAACGCAGGTTTTCGATAAAATATGCAAGGCATTTGGATACTGTAGTAATTGATAAAATATCATTTAAATTAAATATTACGAAGGCAACTACTGCTAACAACAATCATATAGAGAGTTTTTGGTGGGATTTTAGTCTGTCATGTAGTCGATTTTATATTTTATTCATAATCTTGTGTTATTTGATTCTATATTTTGTAGATATCGTGGTGTTTTACGTATTATAGTTAGTTTATTGTGCATAAGTGAAGTGAATGCAAAATAATACCACGGAACATGAAATTCTGAGATGTTACAAGAACTCCCTGGAAGGTTCTATCAAGGGAGCCACCATCTTGTTAGAATATTGAAATAATCACAAGATGCTTGTAATATTATTAACTACACGACAATGGCAGTAATAATCTGAAAGATTGGCTGCCAAAAATGAAGATAAAAAAACAATCATGTATAATTTTTATTACAAAATGTCTTGTTAAACCAATACAGGGTCAAATTACAAATAAATTGTTACAATGCGTTAAAATTGAAATTTTGATTTGATGGATTTTTTATGCTACATTTCAAATACCGTTAACAATTAATTATTTTATGCAAATTTTAAAATTTGTAACAGTAACTTTGGTAATAATTGTGTCAATAAAAACATCATTTTATTGAAACCTAATTAAACCAATCTTAATGGATACATTTAGGTCTTGCTCAAGACGCAAGAAATAATAAGTGTCAACTTTAACTAAATTATTAACAATTTAGAAACAAATACTTTAAATCGTGGTAACAAAACGTTTACACTGGCCAATACGCAGACTACTACCACAGAAGAAAAAATATTGACACTTGTATAAGATCCCGTCAATGTTTCCCAAAGGGTATCAAAAAGTTAATGTTTTTCCCAAATGTACACACAAATAAAGTGCGTGTGAGAGATTATAGAGCATGATTTGTACACATCACTCGACGATTAAGAGCCGTTCAGATGCGCGGGCCGCGATGACAGCGTAATGCGCGATGATGATCGGCCCCGTGTGAACGCACTCTATGTTTACCTTGACCACAGAGTAGACAATTCACACAGATTATTACACTAAATGATAATATGATTGTATTTTTTACACATAATAAAACCTGTTTCTAAAGTACCTACTTTAAACTACCTTAAAAGGTCTATGACTTAACCAACTTTTTGACAATATCGGAGTATACTTTTTCTATAACTGGGAAAACAGCTATTACTGAAAAGACTGGTAGCTTTTCAATGTAATACCAAACACGTACTATTTTCTTTTAAAATAGATGTGTTTTAAGATTATTGTGAGATAATTACATTATACCATTATATGAGTAAGTAATATTAAATATTTGCTTTCGTTTACTAAAATTATTTTGACTAATATGTTATGATTTTAAAAAGTACATATCGTGAGCCAGTAAATTTATAAACGAAGTATATTTGTTTTACAATGATTTCTACTTGCCAGTTCTATAACTGATATATATTTATAATCTTCATATACTTATCGTTTTAATCGCCCCATACCTATACTTCTTTGTACAAAGTGACATTATAAATTAGTTAAGAATAAATAAAAAAAAATATTTTTACGATTGTGGTGACGACTTTTAATTTTTTATTCTTACTAATAATACAAATACGAATGTGAGTTTGTTTATTACATTTACACGTCTTAATTATTCAACCAATGTTTATGAAATCTTGTATATGTTGTTAGGCGTACGAAAGTGGACATAAAATACTTTTTATCAGGAAAAAATGCTCTTTCCTAGGGTTAAACTAAGTATACAATAACGTAAGCAAAGCCGTGAGTAAAAGCTAGTGACTTACACATTGTTGTATGTTATACACTTACCGTGTACAAAATTTCATAATAGTTAATCAATTTTGTATTAAATTTAAGCATACAAACAGGCACTTTTTAATATCTTTTATATATTTTAACAGTTTTGAACATCTTTTATATCTTCTAACAATTTTTGGAGAAATAGTTTATACAGGCAGAAGTGCAAATCTATTAATATAAGTTCCCCGTAAGTGTTTTTTGTAGGAATAATAATATTAAAACTAAGAATCGTAAAATAGTAAATTCTCTGAAATCTGTACTTACTCTATGTAACTCGTTTCACTCAAAAACAATCGGGGAAAAAATCAGTTAGCATCATATTTAAACATGGATACGCATGTCCGAGGGAGGATTGTGAGTGATGCATCCTCACTGAAAGACTGCCGGCTCTTTGGAATGCTGCCATGGGGTTTCTATAAAAAAATCACATAGAAAATTTTCTTTTTTTTATAAATATTTTATCAAGTTTTTTTTTTATTGTTGCATGACTGCACTACTCCTGAAAACCTTCATGAACTAACTACATTAGCACTACATTAGTAATATTCATTCTGTAAAGACAGATGCTAGTGAAGAGAATCAAAGGATATGATACCTTGATGATGGGGTTTGTCAAGTACAGCATCGAAAAAGAGTGCTTGAGCAAAAGTTGCTAGGACATAGGTATTTTGCATCTTAGCAAAACCCTGTTCCGATAAAGTTAAGATGGTGCATGACTTGGTGAAGGTACCTCATCAGCGACTCTCCTGATGAACCTAGAAAGAATGGAGAACAATAGGGTTGATATATCCGGTGGAAAAAGGGCATAAAATAAAATAAAGAAATAAAGTCATAGTATAAGATTGACACTTTGTTAAAGATCGTTTGGTAAAACATTATAACAAAATTAAAAATTCATCACTTAGATTCTGTATCAAAAGTCTAGTAATTGCTCTTGAGGGCACTTAAAAACCATTACTAATGCATTTATAAATGAATGTCGGTTTGAACATTTCAAGAATATGTGATTTTACATTCCTAGAGGCTCTTTTTTTAAAATAACCGACGATTATGTACTTTCCACTAGTACTTACCAAATGAGTGGTGAACATCCCAATAATCAAGTAAATGTGCCGTGTGATTGATAGAAACTAACTTAACGATACTGTCTGACACATGGCTATATTATGTAAACAGAATTTCAGTCATTTTTGACCCCCTCGTCACCCTTGTCTGCAAGAAAAAGTAAAGCTCTATCTTACATTTCCTCTTATTCTTAAACAATTATTAACATATTTTAACAAGACCTTGTGCCGATTATTTTGATAATCTGCTTTTGGAACTTCTTGTTCTCCATGTCGTCAAAAATAAACAAAAACCAGAACTGAGCAGAAGAAGACCCCGCGCCCATTTTTTGGTATTTACGTAATGTCATGCTTACACGATCTAATGTTATTAGTAAAGGTCTCACGAAATTTAGAGAATTAGTAAAAATAATAGTAATCACTTTTAATTGCAACTAAGCGATATCTATACTAATATTATAAAGAGGTAAAGTTTGTCAGTTTGTGACGTTTTAGGGGGTAATCTCAGGAACTACTGCTCTGGTTTGAGATCAATAGGAGCGGAGCACCAATGAAAAATCTTTCAAAATCAGGCTTATTTCCTCTTGAGAGCATCCGCTGCGTGTTAGCGTTAGCCAAAGTAACTATTTCACGCGGGCAGAGGCTAGTCGTAAGTAATAGAAAACCAACGAAACGGACTATAACCATTATCGGGTGTAACATTCTTCATAGCAGCACGCTTAGGCGTATCGCATTTTGGTAACAGTAGATAAAAATCTAGTAATCCAGCGTGTGGTAAAGCAACAGGTTTGCTTCCAAAAAGCATATGGTGTTGAGACCATCAATGTGGATCTCTTGCAATTTGTTTAATTTTGATATCATCCAGTATATTTGTATTAGCCCAGAAACTTGCAGGCTTGCATGACAGCGTCCAATTGTCTTCGTTGATTTTGGATTCAATTTTACCATCTGGTACTTTATTGCACTACCGTTAAAACCCCGAATTATCTGCAGTAGTATAGTATGTATTTAGGAAAAATAATAAAATAAAATCTTATAACGAGAAAATATCTAAATAATTAGATACACAGAAAATACTAGGACATCGTTGTGATTATCAAAGCACATGACGAAACATTGAATCCATTAGTTGGTTGTCATCTCTGCCGTCTACTGATTAATGACCTACAAGCGCGGTGACCAGATTTCCAAACGAAAATATCATTTTACATTTTGTAATTACTTATAATATACATATGTATATGTAAAATACGCGAAGCCATGAGTCTTCAGCTGAGAACTATACGAGCGTACGTCTGTACGTACGTAATTTTACGTAAAATCTATACATATAATAAGAATGTGAAGTAACGTGTCTGTTTGTTGGAAAACGCGTCACTTAAAATACTACGTTAGTTTTAGAATGTTTTCAAAAAAATCATTAAGCATGTCTCTGTATATTAATTCTGTTTATTAATATCTAGTCTTTGTTTCATTAAAATGGGTTCGGTCTACCAAAACAATAAGTATGAGAGAAAAGTAGATAAGTAAATATACTTACTATATTCAGATGACTTTATGAATCGCATTTTTTTACATAATGCGTGCGAATGAAGTCGCGGGCACAGCTAGTATTTAAATATGAGAGTATATTTTCACATACGACCATCTAATTGCTAAACTGAGCATAACTTGTATAATTACTCACATTATTACTGTTAGTATATAAAAGATACTTAAAGACATAAAGACAGTCATGATTTTCACACAAAAGGCAGCCATGCATGAGGTTTGACTTCGTGAATTGGCTGATTGACTCTATAGCTGAGAAGCACAAGTCTTTATATCAAAAGACTATGTTGCCTTAAATGGTATATAAAATACTAAACTAATATAAAAACTGTATCTTAAATACAGTTGACAATCTCATCATTGAGTCATTGTGGATTCAAAATTTGTCTGAACACAGTGAGTGATTCTAAACCTTTGTTACTCGGTCCTCATCTCAAACTGTAGTCACAAATCACCGTGTAATTCCATCCGCAAAATAAACGCATACTTTTCTCAGAAAACGTATTAATACATACAAAACGCCCAGGTGTTTTCCACTCAACACCATAAACGTGTCTCCATTTAGCTCATGTTCATTTAACGCCTATAAACATACTACGTATTAAGTTGAATTATTTAATATTAAAATTTAAACTCTATCCTTCTAGAAATAAGGTTGAATATTCTATTGTGAAAGCTTGGGAAATCAACACGTAAAGCTAAAGATGCGTATGCTAATATAAACATTATAACGATAGACATAAACGTCATATTTGCAGCGGCAGTCTCGTTAAGGTGATGGAAAGGGTAAAGGCGCCACGTGTGGACCGTTTGCAAAAATGAAATATATAACAAAACATGTTTTTTACTAATAAAAAGCCGCGACAAGAGGTTAATGTACTCACTGATATATTTTATACACTTTGGCAATTGATTTAGGATTAATTCAAACGTTTTAATGTTCATCTTCAGTCTGTTATACGCAGTGGAGGTGGGCGGAGGTGAAATTTATTTTAAAATTATTTCAACTATGTACTCTAAAACTTTTTTAAAATGTTAATAATGTTTTAGTGTTTATGCATTATTTCTACTGTTTAAATATCACTTTATCTATATTAAACAGACAGAAGTGGTTTCGGTTAATGTTTGACTCAGAATTATATGTAGTTCATCCTTATGTTTTTTGATAAATATTATATTCACTCAGTAAATTATTTTGTTTGCATTCTATTTTTTGACGTGACAACGTCTTATAAATTGGTTTGCCGGGTGACACTTCAAGAAACTGCGTTACGCTCCGCTCACGTTATGCGCTAACAATGAGAGCGAGTGAGAGGCACGCGTCCCTTCCACTCGGGCATGGTTAGCCCGCCTAAGAGCGAGAGAGACTACTATACGAATGAATATTCACATTAAAATTATTTTACCACTCAAAGTCGTTGTCACGTAAAACTTTCGCCCGTATACCGACTTTACAGGCAACCATTTTTTAGGCCACTAATCATACCTAAGTTAGCACAGTGACGACTGCTTGACGTTTATTAGTATTCAAATTTCCACAACATAGTCTACACACCTGTCAAGTGTGGCTTAATGTCGAAAAACTATTTGTAAGGCCATGTTAACGATGGTGACGTATGTTTCTTTTTTTTTTCGAACTGACTACGCTATTGGCCTCTTAAGGTCGTAACAGCTTCACCGCACTACTGGTGACGTATGGAAATGACGCCCTTCTCTCTGTATCCGCTAAAACGATTGTATCTATCTAAAATATTTGTCAAATCGAGTTTCTTGCCGGTTTTTCTCGATGACTGGGATTTTTCTGAGCCAGTGCTAGCTTTGACATTCATAAACGCCTTCTCAGGGCCTAAATTGATAAAGTATTTTTGAATTTCAACTAAACGATTGAAACAACAACTTCACCTTCAAGTTTAAGTGGCTTTTTAATTTACTTAAAAAGGTCTGCAATTAAATAGCTTGATATGCCAATTGTAATTTCCGATTATACATCTATTATATGTAATACCTTCTACATGAACATATATATTGTGAAGGAGATTGACGAGGTATCGTTGTCCTGAACGATACGAAATCATCTTGATTTTTGTACATAATACTAAAACTACTAATTTTAAACTTTAAAAAATTACGCTATGTTTCTACACACATGTCTAGTAGTCGTTATATGAGGAGTTTGGCATTTCACACCTATATCAAATATTTAAAAATACCAAAGACTTTAAAAATAGTTGGACTTCATTTGTTGTCTGGTAAATATCTTAAAACGCAGAATTTTTTACTAAAGCTAGTTAATGAATATCGCTTTCTCTCAAAATCATATAATTTTATTTCTATTATTACTTTATGTGTTGTTTAAAAATGTTCACCTTCATATTATTGTATTCAATTTGGATTATGGTATTTGCAATATTCACATGTTATTTTTAGAATCGTAATAACGTATCTTATGGTAAATATAAGATAACAGTACTCACCTTATCGTAGTCTCTTTTTATCTATACAAAGTTAGCAAACATTGCTAGTTTTAATAAAAGACCAATAATAAGAGGATTTGGGTAATATCTTGAATTGAACACACAAATTAAATTATAACACCTTTTTAAATATGAAAAACAATTCACAGACGATAATCTCAATAACATACATATGATATCAACACGTACGTAAATAGATCCAACATCGTGGGAGAAGAGACGCCGATAATCTTAAAATTTTTATATTCAACCTTATTTACAACATGGTAAAGTTGAAAGTCAGAACGATTTTGTAGTATTTTTTAACTGAGTGCCATTCCTTGTTAGTTCTAGGTGCTTTTATTTTATGTGATGACACCGCGGAGTGACGTGTGAACCCGACGGAGATACGTTCACAGCACATGTATCTCTGACTTTTAATACGTTGATTAAATGGAAGTGGAAATTAACCGTTGAAGATGTGATTTAAAGTATAGATAAATAATACTAGAGAGGCGTAGTTTTATATTTATAATACTTGTAAAACAAGTATACATTATAATACAAAATATTACTAAGCTAGATTTAATTGTTATCTAATCTAAAATATACAAGGCTTAAAACAATGAAAACACTACAGCTGTACTTTTGGACGTAGTTCCGAAGGGTTAGGTTGCGATTTTATAGTCGGGGGTTTCTACTACCTCAGACCTACATCTGAGGTTTAATCGAAAGAATATATTGTAACTAATTAATTTTCTATTGCACAGGCTAAAGCCAAGCCCTTAGCTGAATGTTCCGATAGAGGAATTTAATGTGTCTCTATTCAGTATTAGCCTTGTTTACCATCTATGACTTTATTGTCGTATTAAATGAGATTACATTTTAATTTGAGCTATTTCCACATCACTGTCGACTGAAAAATTTTTGGATTTTATTTTATTTTTGGATTTTTGGATTCTACATTTAAAATACTATGATCCGCTTAATTGAGGTATCACAGAAGGTACCTACCAGTATAATTTAATACCCTCTCTTCTATAGTTCTAAGTAAATATGAGGTGGCTAGCAGATATTTTGAAGGAACTGGGCTAGTAGGTGTAAAGCTAACTGCAGCGCATAATAGGCTTACAAGGACCATCTAGATGGAAACATTATTTTTACTTCATGCCTTGTGCCAACAAAAATCATTAGTAACCGTATGGTAAACAATTGTATCCATTTTGACTCCGGCCATAATACACCAAGTGTAAAATCCAGCTCATTGGCAGGTGTGTCGTATCCCAGACTCAACCGGTTTATTTTAAATATTGCCACGTGAGACACAGGGTTACCTAGTTTAGGTGGCAGTGGTCATATGTAAAACCATAAATTTTTAATCTCCTTTTTGATATTTTGCGTTCCATAATGTTTGGGTCTCGATCACCACGCATTAGGTGATAAACAAACATATCGACTCCCATTTTTTACCCATGTTTCAGAATCGATCAATTTATATCCAGCTACTGAGAAATTATAGACAGGTAATGAATCTCAAATCATCAGCTTGTAAGATACCCACCGCAGGACTACAGGGCTCTTTCCGTAGGAAGGTTTGGACATAATCACCACGTCAGCTCAATATATATTGGCGATTTGAAACTCTAAAAGTCCACAATGATATGTTTTCCACATATAGTTGTATTTTTTTTATATATTATAGGGGGCAAACGAACAGACGGGTCACCCGATGGTAGGTGATCACCGCCGCCCATAGACACTTGCAACACCGGGGGAGTCACAAGTGCGTTGCCGGCCTTTAAGAAAAGTGTACGCTTGCTTCTTGAAAGTTTGCAATTCATAGTTGCTTGGAAACACCGCCGCTGGGAGTCGATTCCACAGGGTCGCAGTACGAGGGAGAAACGACCTTGAAAACCTCACCGTGGAAAACCTCCACTCATCGAAGTGGTGTGGATGAAATTTAAGTTTCAGGCGGGTAGTACGATAGTGGAATGTAGCGGCAGGTAAAAGTCCAAACAACTCCTCTGAAAACTCTCCGTGGTAAATGCGATAAAGAACGCAAAGAGACGCGATGTCCCGACGCAGTGCTAATGAGTCGAGCCGATCGGATAATACCTCGTCACCAACGATTCGAGCTGCTCTACGCTGGATGTGGTCAAATGGAAGCAGTTGATATTGAGGCGCTCCAGCCCAAAGGTGAGAACAGTATTCCATGTGTGGGCGGACTTGCGCTTTATAGAGTAGTAAACGGTGTTCTGGTGAGAAATACTGTCTTGCCCTATTAAGGACACCTAGTTTTTTGGAGGCCAACAATGCTTTTCTCTCCAAATAACCGCCAAATTGAACGTCACTCGATATGTCAACGCTGAGGATACCAATACTGGGCTTGGCGACTAAGGGGACTTTCTGAAAGCTGGGCATTACGTCGAATTTGACCTTTTTCGCGATAAATGCGCAAACTTGTGTCTTAGTAGGGTTAAAATCGACCAAATTTTGTCTACCCCAATGCGAGACGTGTTCGAGTGACGTCTCCATTTCAGACAAAAGTTGATTTCGGCACTCAACGACGCGTTCCCGGGAAATATTAACCTGGCCAGTAACTCCAATAACATTCCTCAGGATCAGGTTTCCTCACGATGTTTATCTTCAACGTCAACCGATATTGTTACCAATTTCAATTAGATAATATATGCAAATTCCGGAGAAATTATTGGTGTACCAAGGTACTAAACAGCCAGGGTTTGAACCTACGGACATTGAATTGATATTCCACTGTCAAAGCACTCAGTTACCTTCATTTTTATATTGCAATTTACTTACCATCAAATACAGTACAATAATAATGAAATTTCAAATACACATCTAACGTTTAAAGCAAAACGAACCTCACTGGATATTCCTTAATATAATCTGTATTCAAATAGCCGCTGTAAGTAGTTACAGTTAAAACATTGTAGAAAAAGGTATTGGAATTTTAGTTAAAATATTCAAAGCTATTTTTACTGTGAAATAAAATTGCGAGAAGGACCGATAAAACTTTACAACGAACGTTGCGTACAGTCGGATACAATTTCATTAGAGTAGAAGCCCCCGACTACCGGGTGCGCTTATAAACTGCTTATTGTTTAAAAATATCTCCGAATGTACCCGGGACCCTAAATATATGCAAATTTTATTTTTAAAAAATTCAACTTGCCGGCCACATGTCGCCCGGACGCGGACGCGAACGATCCTACTCGTTTTATTACTTTTATAGGAGTGTCCAGGCTACCCCACCTTACTCAGACCGGTTGGCTTTGATTGCGTATTTATACTAAATTGGATAGCTTCGTTTGAAGGAAGATTCCGTTTTGCAGTGAATGTGATCAGTTGAACAAGATATGTGAGAAATTTGTATTGAATTTATAATATTAGCTTTTAACTTTGTTGGACTTTGCAATACTGGTTTCTTGATTCGGCTTTCAGTAAGATGAAATATTATGATTATAAATGAACCCATAGCATGATGGTAGGACTTGTAATAATGCCTAATTAGGTTCAGAGTTCTGAGTTAAATGTATTGCCAATTGTGGACCAGTATTTAATATCGGGTAAGGTTGTGGCTACACACTAAAATCTAAACAGTATAATAAACGTGTTATAACACTGAATCACTTGTATCATAGGTCACGAATCTTACCTACGTATTACTTATGGTTATTTAGAATGTGCTTTATACCTATTTTTCAGGGGAAGGGTGATTTTAAATTTAAACAGAATGGGTATTATGGGAGTATATGATGTTTAATTGGTTCCATTACTCCTGACTGTAATCGTTTCTACCTAACAGTCAAATTGAGTAATTTTTCTATTTACCATTATTTGCAGAATTTCGTTGTAAGTGAAACGTGCTGAATTGCTGTCCAAGGTCAAATATATCTAGAGCACATGTTAAGAATAGATTATCGTGATGAACCTGAAAAGCAAACTACGTAAGTAATAAATAAAATACATGACAATTTCCAAGCATGGATTAACAGGCGGCATGTTGGTTAGGATTCAATTGTTTTTAACAGCCATCACGACATATTGTACAAAAATGTTACTGGGTATGGCGGTGAAATTGGTATTATTTCCTAAGTAGTATAGTGTGCTTGTATGTACAGTATGATATTGGATCGCAAGGACATCACCTACAGCGGGTGTCCAGTTTTATGACGCACCCTAATCTTATAAGGCACACCTTGCTGAGTTTTAATAAAGATCTCGCATCGCGTCGAGGTCCGCGCAGACAAACTCGTAAAAATCATAGTGTAACAAAATAGCTTATTTTATTTTTATAAAGGAGATCTTGTACAAAATGAAAACTTAGATAAAAATATTTTTTCTTGTAACATTTTGTGAAACAAGATACATTCGTATGATTAAAATACAATATTACCGCCTCATATAAATAGGTATAGAATATAACTAGAATGTTTAAAATAATCTTTCGTTGTTAATATTATAAATTAGAAAGTCTCTCAATATGTCAACATATATTAAAATAAGCTTTATTACTATATAAGAAAAATATATTAATATTAAATAGTGAACTGCTTATTTTAAATCTTATAAACTGAATAGCGGATTCCACAGACAGATGTTGTTCCGACACAAACGTTAATATAACATATTAAAAGAAAATGAAATAATATCGGGAAAAGCCGGCTGGTTGTAAATTTGGTATTATATGTTTTTATTTTCGATCACAAAAAATGGTAGGAAAAGTGATGGTGTACTTATGACCGCACGATAGAAGTAAAAAGTATTGATTTGAACGATGTATTTTTTGTCATACAGTAATAATAATAATAATAATAATAATAATAATAATAATAATATTAATACAAAGTACTTCGTTATCTCTTAAAATAAAATATACTGTTCTTATAAAAATTGTATGAATTGATAATATTAGTCTACTATACCATTGATCCAGTAGCAGTATCTTAACATTAATATTTATTTGTTTTATTTTATTTTTGACAAATAATCTTTCAGATTAATACTGTCATCGTTGAGTGGTTAAAAATATTACAAGTATGTTGTTACAATTTCAATGTTCTACAAGATGGTGGTGCCCTTGTTAGAACTTTCCAGGGAGTTTTTGTGGCATCTCAGAATTCACGCTCCATGGTATGATGTCCCATTCACTTCATTTATTCACAATAACCGAACTATATTACGTAAAAATAGTAACTAACGAAACTAACATAACAGACTAAGATCCCGCCAAAACATAAGTGCTTTTTGTTTTTGAGTAATTGAGTATTGAGTAAAGGTATTGTATCCGTTCGTTGATTTAAACAATTTGGTTTACATATTCGATTTTGAAATAAGTTTTTGGAGCTATCTCATAGGGTCACAGTTAGGTACAATAACCGGTCGGAGGGCCGTAGCCCCGTGTATCCCCGGCGCGAAGCGCGGTACTCCCTCATATATGAAATAAACTTTGACCGCAAGCGATCCACCTCAGTATTAACATTGGGTTACATGACGCGGCTTAATAAAAAATAAGTAAAAAGAATATTCAGCGGTTGAAGAATTTAATAAAACAGCCGGTCTGTTTCCAATGCGACCGAGGCTTGCTTAATATCCGATTTAAATACGAGTTGAAATATCCAGAATTTCTTCTTAAAATTTCAAGAAATATATCTTCCTATCTTATAGTATCTCACGTTATAAAACTTCCTACAAAAATATATTCGATATAATCAAGAATCGACTACGTACATTTCATTTTAATTTTGAACTCTGTGTTTATTTCCCGTAGAAGAGTTTACATTTTTTCAAACAGTTAGTTAGTGACGACACCAATGCATTTTGAATGTGGTTCCTAACACTAATTTTATTTTATTTATTTAAGCGTTTTTTTTTTTAATTATTTGCACAAGTAAATACAATAAATTTTAAAATTTTCAACAACCTGTTTATAAATGTTATATTATTTGATGATGACCAAATTAAAAGGGAATGCGTTTCAAAAGCGAGAAAAATATAAATTTGTGTTTCTCGATAGATGGCGTTATTATAAAAATAAAATCTAGGGTACATTGAAAACATTTGTTTATTACTTTCAATTAAGAATATTCGACTACATTATACAATTTTATTTCACTGATGACTGTATTCACATTTTTAAACTAATCTAATCTTATACATTTATCTGAGTTAATTCTAGTAGTGTTTATATATCCCGTATGGTCTAGTGGCTAGGATACCTGGCTTTCACCCAGGAGGCTCGAGTTAGATTCCCGGTACTGGAAACCGTTTTTAAACCTTTATTTTGCTTTGACCTTCACGGGTGTGCTGTCCAGATAGTCTACGGTCAATAAATTATAACAATTCTATTGACTTCATGTAAACCCAACACGCCCGGACCAATATCATAGAAGTGTCCACGTACAGACGTGTTTGTATGAAAAATATTACAATATCCACACCCTCTGCCCCCTCCCAATGCCCCTCTTCCCTCCCCCACCCTCGTAAGGTGATCCGCGTAAGACGAACTCATTTCTCGGCCGTCCCGCCGTCTGCGAGAGACCAGATCTTGTATATTTCTTTTGATATTACATATGATTCTGTGTATCTTATTTGATGTGCATGATTGGTGGAAAGGTATCTTTCTTATTTTTTATATAATACCTAATTCAATTCCTTCTAATAGTCGACAGCAGTATTTCTGTTTCAGTTTTAACTGATTTAAAAATACTATTACAGAGAGACGTGTCATTGGCATTTTTTCTAATAAGTTAGGACTGCAATAGTCTTATGTTAATTAAAATAAAATAAATATATCGAAACCTCAGCAAAGATTACAGAAATTCATTCCAAAATACTTGTAAGTCTTATAGTTGTTTCTCAACGTACACGCACAAAGAAGGAAATTATTTTTATGTGTATATTTATTATATTTATGATTTATCTATATATAAAGCTATATCATTCATATTACTTATTATAAGTACGCCAAGAGATCATTTATTTTTGTTTTTTTTTTTTTTTTTTTTTTTTATCGAAGCACTACATAGTGATTGCACTATGCCTGATGTTAAGCATAGTACAATCCAAAAACATCGGCAACCACCGACAGACAGATTATCCATCGTCGGTCGGCGCTGTCATGCTGGCCATAATGACGAAAGTCACCCGATACTGGATATGCACAGGCTGATCCTGAAACGCGACGCGCAGAAGCGAGTCACTATGACGGGCTTTTTCGCCATATGCATGGTGGTTGCGACCCAGTTGGGCTGTAAAACCCTACCACCCCGCTATCGCCATTGCCTCGTTCGTTGTTCAGCAGGGTGCACCACGTGCAGGTGAGGTTGGCTTGGGTGTATCAAGTCTTAAGATGTTACTCGACACCCCTTACACCCCAAAATGTTTCATATAACTGTATTACGTAGACTTGAATTCTGTCAAATTAGAACTTAAACACATGGACTTCATATTAGTTACATAATCTCTTATCAATACAAAACAATACAGTTAATTTCCATAATTTAATAAAGCATGTAAACTTCAAAGCAAATATCAAATTGGTTTACTTACTCCTATTTTGAATTTTTAATCAAATGTGTGTAAAACGTATGTTTTGATGAAAATAACTCAGTTACTTGATTCGTAATAAAATAAGCCACATGTTATAGAACAAAATAACTTAAAAAAATACTTTTTCTCTTATGAATTGTAAAACTGATTACACGCTCCAACTAAGTATTTCACTGCTAACTACCACTGAAGTACCATCGCTTCAAAGTTGATTGTCATCACTGTCTACTTGTTGAAAATAGTCAAAGTTACTTACTATGATGCATTACGTTGAATTGTGAATACTTATCGTAAGTGACCACCACCACTTCGGAATAATACTTATCGTGAGGTCAATTCAAATGAATGTACAGTATAAACTGTACTTGTATAATAAAAAATAATTCCAATAGGACACACTTGAATAATTATATATAATTATGATTATGATTTATAGCATATTTCGAAGTACGATAATATTCATTTGAACCTCCGCCCACGGCGCGAGGTGTCCGAACGGAAACGGAAGGGCACGGGGGCGGCCCGCCCTCGTGTCTTAATTTCCGGTCACATCGCGCCAGAGATCTTGCGATCAGCTTTTATCCCGAGACTTGTTTGATGCGGATCGGATGTTTTCATGGAAAATGCAACGAGTATGGTTTTTATTTTTGTATATATCTTTAATCAAAGAATAATTAACATCGATATTTTTATTCAATAAAGTATGTTTAATCCATTATCCATTTCAGCTGTTACAGTTTAAAAAGAAAACATAAGACACTAGTGGTCCCGACAGATATTCTCCTACCTTGATAAAAAAATGCTAAAAGTCAAATGCACTGCCACATACCGGGTTCAATAGTGAAAGTAAATCATTCTTGATTCCACAAGGACACACAAAAAATGTCATCAAAATATGTCCACCCGTTTAGGAGTTCAGTGTGTATGTACACGGATAAAGGAATATTATATACAAAGATTGAAGACTTTACTACTCCATCAATCTTTGGTTCTCTTAATAATGTTTCCATAAACTGAACTATACCACGGCTTTGAAGCAATGACTAAGATTACGTTATCAGTGAAGGAAAATATAATAAATGAATAATGAAGCCCTATTATATTCTTAACATATATTTTTATACTTATTCTGAACTTGATCGCAACTTTTAAATTATAAATCTATCTTAAAGCATCCGTTAAGCTACTGGTGCGTTCGGTAATTGCACTTCTAAGGTACAACTTTTACTGTGAGGTATATCTGTACGCGACTAATCTTTATCATAATGACGAATAATTGAATAAATTTCTTACAAATCTCAAATAATGATAAATTTCTTACAGTGATATTTTCCTTTTAGTAACTAACCAATTTACATACGGCTAAGAGGCTAGCAGATCAGCATTATAATGACAATTGCCACTTACCAGTGGATTATATTATCTGGATGGCGAGCGTAGTGTTTTTGTATTTACAGGTACAGTGGCATTACTTTGTCGTGCTTCAATAGAAAAGAGCCGAAGAAAATTCACAAATGATGTACCAAAAAGTGTGGCCTCACCTTAAAGAACTTTCGTTGTAGGGCTAGAAGATAGCAGCCACTAGGAAAGTTTTTCCGACACAGCTTCTGTGCAAGAGAGAACGTCGAACTGTAGTGAATGTTATAAATTATTACATCGATTGAAAAAGGGAGTCTGTTTAATTTGATAATTATTATTAAACAACTACTGTATTTTTTAATGATTTCGATTATTCGTTATTGATTGCTCTAGTATTTTGTGAGGTTGGTTAATCTATTTGGATCCTCTCCATCTCATAACGTTTACAATCAAACAAGATTTTTTAACTTTACATTATTATTTGAAAGCATCTACCGTATAGCGCATTTTGTGACAGCCTTTGAAGGCCAACGTGCCTATAGATTGTTTATATATAGTGTTAATTAATGTTTGGTGTTTCGGTTAGCTGTCCTAAATGGGTAAATAAAAATGTATTTTCTTACAGTGATATTTTGGTTTGGTTTTGTAAAGTGAAGTGAAGTTTTAGTGAAATGATGATGTTGTAGGATATGGTAACAGATTAAGTTTAGAAGATATTGTTTTCAAATGCAGTTGTCGGAATACTCGTGTAACGACCTTGACGACTGATCCAAAGTTGCAGCTTTCGTGATGATGTTTTCTCTTACTGAAAACGTCAGCTTTGTTACAGATTCAAACCTACATCAATCAATGTGATGCCCAAACGTGTTACACCTGAACTATTATTGCTTCAAAGTTACGGACTGGCCGTTTAACGTACACTCTCTATCTAGTAAAAAAAAGGTTACGCTAATTACGACATACTTGAAATTTTTTATAAAAACTAAAAATAATAATTTAATATGTATCACTAGACATATATTATTATAGATCAAACATAAAGCCGTGAGAACGGACAAACATTTGGACTATAAAGCAGATGTCACCGGTCCTTTGATGTCGCTCTTTACCGAGTTAAGTTCCCACTGTAATTTAAATCTTAATTCTGATATTATAAGATTCATTTTATAGCTCGCATAAAATGATTATATAGTTAAGTGTGTGCGGATGATTGTGCATGATTTACAATAATTATAAACCCAGTTTAATGAGTGATGGCTCCTGGATTATATTACTCTGCGTTTACGAACGGCCCGTCATTAAAGATGGCATTTTATTTATGTAAAGAAAAATAATTTAGAAATATCGGCTTTAACGTCTATCGACTTTTTGTTTGGAGTAAGCAGTCGTTATAGTATTACGAAAGTAGAATTTCTGTATTTCTCACCATCTCCTCCCCCTGGTCAGTAAATGTAAGCAACGCTCTTACCCCCTTTCCATGCTTACATCAATAATTACATAAGTATTTTATAATCTGTTCTGGTTTCCTTTATTGATTCATGGGCTGCAGTTAAGAAGTCTAAAAATAAGTAATATATAGTCTATAGACGAATTTACCATAGTGGTTCGCTACTAGGACGATGGTAGCCCAGTGTGTAAGACTGCTCGCCTTTAAGACCCCTTTTAGTGCTTACGTCAAATTTGAATAACCCCTATTGGTGTTACAAAAAATCATTTTAGCTACAATGAATGTTTAAGGCTCCAAACGGGTAACATAGAATGTTACCTTAATGTCCATGAGAAAAGGCACAAATTTTAAACCATAATTTTATTTCTCAAATTTTTTGGACACCATATCTATGTCGTCAAATATCTCATATCTCTCTCACTCTCTTAGAAGTGGCAGGACAGAAACTTGACCGACTAAATCACATGTCATGACCACCATAAATTAAGTATAACATCCGCATTAGTAGCTTATTTCGAGGTGTCGTAGTGTATGGATGCGAATGCTGGATTACGAAAGAGAGAGAGATAGGAGGGATACAAATGATAAGATGGATTTTTGATGTAACCTAGATGGTACGTATTTAGGAATGAATATATGACAAGTGTACTAGACTGAAACATTATCACTGTATATCAGTGATTCCATTTTGGTTTGTCACATTTCAGAATCAACCAGATTATATCTAACTGCTGAGAAGCTTTCAAGTCGGCATGACGGTGACAGTCGCCAATGAGTTGAAAATCTCTTGTTGTTGTCATCGTTCTCCGATGAACAAAAATAACCTGGCACTTTTCAATACTTGTATTCCATAAATCATATAAAATGAAGAGTAAACAAAGGGAATATGTTATAAACGAATATGTATATGACTGTTAGTTCTTTTACATGCATAGTAAACATATTATCTGCTACGACAACTCCTATTGCTTCCATGCCTAATTTCCGCGCAAACATATGTAGTTCCTCATCTTTCTTTAATATATTCGCAAGAAATGTCGGTTGAAAATATCAAAATAACCGGCTTTCCTAGACGGAATCATCTGCATGGATAATGTGAATTTCATTATTACTTGTTAATACTAGAGTTCATTTGTACAAGTTTTATGATAATCTCACAAAATCTGCATATATAAAACTGGTTTAATGACGTGTCGTTTCATAAAATAATAGATTTAAACCCTATTCTAAACAGTAAACGGTGAATGTAATATCAAAACATAATAATACACGGTAGGCCCGACCGGCCGGAACACCGGTCGCCGACAATTTGTCATCCGTCAGCCTGAGACTCGATTGGGTAATAGTACAAAGCGAACAGAAGGTTCACTAACATTTTAGATTGTGATTTCATGTTCGATGTCCACCAGTTTGATACCAGTAAGTTTATTGGAATTTGCGTAAATATATTATACAGATTTCCGTCCTAACACTATCGTATAAAGTCAAGATATAAGGCGAAGACAACAAATTCATAAGAAATATTCTCGCGCGTAGAAAAATGTACGTATATATTGGTATGTAAACTGGTAAACCAGATGAAATACGTTTATATGCCTAGACATCAATTAGTATATAATTCAGAAAATTAGAAATTATGTGAGAAGAAGACGCTTTAGTTCTTAAGCTAAAACACTCCTATCGCTTCGGAAAACAATTCAATTATTGAGAACATGCAACACATTCTATCGGATTTAGCTTTTTTTTAAATTGAAACTCCGTTGTGATTTTAAACTTAACAAACTAAAATTGCCGATGAAGTGATATAGCGTAATTAAAAAGAGACAAACATATATGTCTATAGAATTTAACATCTAAAAAATGAGAGAATACATTGCCATTTGTCAGAATATTTTATTATTTTTCGAAGGTTTACTTCTGCTGTAAGTGAAGTAAACACGTTTTATTTTTTTTATATAAAATAATATTTCAAGAGTAAAACTTAATTAATACGATGTTTGAAAATGTTATATAGAAATCTATTGTCTAGAAACACATCACTTCCAATTAACTGAGCCTTCTGGACAAAAGATAAATGTTGTGTCAGTTGGTTACGCCCCGCACCCCGCGTTGCCTGCCTCTAGACACCTTGATTAAATTCAGAGTACTATTTATAAATATACAGGGAAATTGTTCCTTGTAGTCACTTTTGATCCAGTTTTGGAATGAAGTCCGCTTTAGAATGATGTTATTATATCTCGTCTCTCAGAGACGTGAGAACGTAAATTAGAACTATTTTATTCTTGACACGCTTCTAAACTTATGTAAAAGTATATATATATATATATATAGCTATATATATAGCTATGCTAGCGGCTCTGCTCGCCTCAACTGTAATATTTACTGTAAAAGAGTTTTTTCTTAGTAAAACGTTAAACGATTACCTAGTATATATTATGTAACTATTTATTGCAAAGTCATTTTGTGTATAATATTTATTACCTATATATAATGAGATCAAATCGGATACTATAAGGAATTAGTATCATTATATTAGTATGATAAAATGTTTCATTTTATTTCATATTCGTATTGTGCGCGCTTAACATTTTTAGTAAAATTGTCCATTATATTTGATCATTTACTCTCTGACTGATATTGGTTAATATTTAATCATATTGGTAAAATATGTCAACAGAATATATTGGGAATAGTTCACCTAACTAATTTTTGGCCGAAGCTACGTTTGCGGTAATGCAGATATGGCCTATTTATTTTTCTTGAGGAGAGGTACTTTTCCTCTCTGTATACTATATGTATGCGAAATGTAATAGCGATCAGTTGCATAGTTAAGGTAAGAATATGTAATAAACAAACTCTCAAACGTATTTACAATATTAGTTAGCAATGTAAACATGTAAATCTCTTTAGTCATTTTCGAGTTATGGGATTGCAGTAGCATGACAGACAGAGAGAGGTTCACTTTTACAATATGCCAGTAGGTAAATGTCGTCATTTTTATTTAACTAAGCTGTACCCGCGGCCTCCTACAAAACAGTGACTAATAAAGCCATCTGAATTAAGTCGTATTACTATCAACTTTTCTCTCGTACTTATATCGCGTCATTATTAAAAGTACAATGACTTCTGACAGACCGAATCAATTTTAATGAAACAAAGACGAAATGGTACCGGGCGATAGAGGTTTATTGGAGGAGGTTTTATTATAAACGGAGTACTTTAGTAGTAATACGTGTTCAAACATACATACAGATAGACAGGCAGACATTTTAAAAACGATTGAAATTTATTTTATAAGCTATTCCTAGACATATGCAACCATTGTTTTTATTAAAACTAAAATCTAACGTGTGTTAGGTTTACATTCCTATTATATGTATAGATACAGACAGCTATGCAAGTGCGTAAGTGCTATGTAAATATATCGTAAGTATAGCCGAAAGCCTATATTTATGTTTTTCAAAATGATTTATTTCTATGTATTATGCTACCATTTAATAAAGTAGTAAGATCATTGAAGTAATTACACCTTATTATATTCTTATGATTATAATAACACACACGGTAAGCCTCTTATTGGATCTATTTTCCACGCGTATGTAACTCTCATACAACATATATTCATTTATGAAGGATAGAGTAATTATGTACGTCTTAAAATAATCAATCAGGAATTGCAATGAGTAATGATTTGTAAAACTCGATCCGACAGCAATATGTTCGACTAAATACCGTGCGATATTAACTTTGCACGCCAATTAACCTGTTTGCGTTTATAAATCACGGCGCGGACGTGCGCACGCGCAACTTTGTTGTATACGCCGCGACGCGACGAGCCGTTTTCTGTTCTACTAGGATTTATGTTTCTAAATACTGTAACGTTCCAGTTTAACTATTTCTAATTAAAATCTTGATGAAAAGATTAATGCTACTTTAAATTTTCTTAGAGAATCACATTTATTGTAATTTCATGAATTTGTAAACGAAATTTAGATTAAAGAATCCCCTATAATATTGTATATACATTGATGCATATAATTAAATATAACAGGTTGAACATCCCATGTCTAGTAAGCTAGATTAATAAAATAAGAAAAATGTGTTTTTTCTTTGGTGTTATAGTTATAACTTATCACAACTTTTGTACTAATGTTGGAAATTTTATAATTATTTATAACAAACAATGCCATATTTACTTTGAGATAGCATTGTGCAGATAAAAAAATAAAGCCTCAATCACCTTAGATGGATACGCCATCGATGCAGGTCGATGCAGGTCGATGCAACCACGATAGATCAAGCTGTCTTTCTCGTATTTACTATCTTTTGTGTATTTATGCATGTGTAATACGAATATAATAGAACACTCACCGATCATTTCCGCGGATTGCTCGTTTTATTGTACTACGCAATTCTAACCTATCCTAACCTAGCAAACTTGTCGGTGCATGGTAGAATTAAGTGACACCGATATCGATTATTTAATTGAAACCAGAGCGATTGACTGAACAGTGACATACTATGTTACCTATATTTCTAGATCAATACAAAACCGGCATTAAATTTTTTTAGCTTCAAAATAATGATGATTATATTTTATTGGATACAACGTTATAATTATATATCTATCTGGATCTAACAGGCTTCCTTTGATAATAACCGTTTCAGGTATTTTGAATGAAACCGTGGATTTTTAAAAATGCCTATTTCGCGAATCTATGTCTACTCGAAATATTATTTTGAGAAGAAACAAGCTCAAGCTAGTTCAGTTCACTTGCATTTAGTTAGTTGAAAGTCGCTGTGATATGTCAGTTGTAATCCTTGTTTAGTACGGCAGGTGACCGAGTTGCTCGAGCGTTTTATTTACTGCCACTTAGCTTTACGAAGGACGTAGAGTCGACCTTAATATTAAATTCTTTTAAGCAGTATTCTATATTCTGGCCAGAGATAATCAGCAATGCAGAGTTGTGGAAAATGTGACATGAAAATCTCACAGACTATCAATTGTGACGTCGAAAATAGACTTGCATCAGCCACACTTTGCGAAATGACGACAGTCATATTCCTAAACAGGCACAGCACTGGAATCCAAAGGGTAGACGGGGATGTGGTCGATTTAAATAGACCTGGCAAAGATTATAGAGCGTCCTCTACGATTGGGCTAAGTTGAAGTGAGGTGAAGCGTTAACTCATTGACAGGATGAGATGAAAAAGCATCGTGTCTGCCCTCTGCCCTGACAGTTTAAGAACATAGGATCTAAAGAGAGAGAGATATAGGATCTAAAGAAAGGAAGATATATCTTGCAGTTGTATAGATTTTAAAAAATCGTAATTTCTGTGAGTAAATACAGTATCTACCTAATTAAAAAAGACTCCTATTTGCTTTTCACATTTTATTTAATTTTTTTTTATTAAATAATGGAAATAAATTATAATTTCGCGTTAGTTGAGTGTGTATAACAATTGTTTATAATTATGTTTACTTTACACAAAGATAACTTAAAATTGGTGACTGACAAATCTTGGTGACATTGTTTTTTTTTCATAGGAGGCAAATGAACAGGTGGGTTTCCTGATGTTAAGTGATCATCACCGTCCATGGACACTTGCAATACCAGGGGAGTCGCAAATGCGTTGCCAGCCTGTATCAGGGTGTGGAGGGAGAAAAGAAAGAGGAGAGAAGGAAGGTGCGGAGAGGTGGGCCTCCAGCACTCTCACTGACCGAATGAAACGCAACAATGCAAGCATTGTTACTTCACGTGGGTTTTCTGTGAGAGGGTGGTATTGCCCCGGACGAGCCAACCCACTCATTCTGAAGCCAGTAATAGCGTGGCTGTACCACCTATAGACTTTTATATTATGCTCATGCAACACATCAAGGGAGTGAGTAATGAATCATATCAAATTGCGGCCACTCCTTTCTCTCTTTATGTTGCCAAACCAAAAAAAAAAAAAGTTTAATATTGGTAAAAATATTATAGGATCGAAAAAATAATGACCACATTTGTAGTAAAAAAATTAAATACGCTATAATTAATTAAGGTGAAATACATAGGTTCTAAGACGGAAGACAACAACTATCAGAAGGGAGAATTCGTGAAACCAGCTATTGTTAAATATAAAAAACAAATGAATCCATTCGCCGCTAGTCAGGAAACAGAAAATAAAAAAGAGGTGCAAATGTTACTCCATTGAAACATCTTAGTCGACGCAACTAAGCTACATAAATAAACAAATGCGTACAAAGCAAGTGCACGGGGAGTTGCTTTGATGTCCTTCCACTGAATGATGGGCTATTAGATGCATCCCGCATATCTAGGCGCTAACTCGTTCATGTCAAATCCATATTATTTCATATTGTAGAAACTATTGCTCACTGGTTACAAATATAAAAGATAATGATCAATTTATCTGAATTTCACATGAATAGTTATAAGAACAGCAAGATGGTATTAGTCAACTGTCTTTGATTAATAAAGACACCGAAGAATTATAGTGCTTCTTTTAGTCTAGGTCACTACAAGGGTACAGAGTTGTCGATTTTTTTTTATATCAAAGGAGACAATGGAACTGGTGGGTCACGTGATGTTAAGTGATCACCACCATCCATAGACACTAGCGGCATCAAGGAAGTCGCATGTGCGTTGCCAGCCTGTATATGGGAGAGGGGGAGAGGAAGGAAAAGGAAAGAAGGAAAGAGGAAGAGAGGTGAGCCCCCGGCACTCTCACTAAACGAACAAAACACAACAATGCAAGCACTGTTATTCACGTCGGCTTTCTGTGAGAGTGGTGGTACTACCCCGGACGAGTCGACCCATTCATGCTGAAACCAGTAATAGCTTCAGCGTGGATCTACCACCTATCAATAACTTTGAAGTATATGTTGTTTGTCCGAGTTAAGCTCTGAAACGGCTTAACCGACTTTGATGGAACTTTAGCTAATCAGGGCACATTAGATTTTCCTATAATGATGACTAAATACTAATGATCAATTTTACAGTATTAATATAAAACTGCTAAAAGGGCTGTTAGTGCTACCTAGTGTTGATAAAATCTGGTTTTCATGAAATAATAAAAGCATTTTCATAAAACCAAAATCGTGAGCGATAGTAAGGGACGCGTTTAATAATTGCGTGAGGCTGTTTCGATACATTTTTGAGAAATCTACAGTTTTATATTGTCTCACATTCGACGGTACCATAAGAAAATTTCCCATGTTAAGGTTTCTTCCCGATGTTTTCCTTAGTGCTAACAATTTCAATTAGTCAATGTACGCGAATTCAGAAAAATTAGTTGGTACATACCGCGGTTTGAACCTGCGGACATTGAACTGATATTCCACTTTTCAAAGTATTAGACTATCTCGACTTAAAACTTAGGGTTAATAAATACTATTTTCACCAATGATATAATATGTTCATATATCCTACAGCGAATATAAACTAGGATTATTTTATTAATGAATCTCGTATCAAATAAATCGTCTCGCTTTATTATTTATTGTGTTATTTATTAAAACACATAAAAAAATTATAATGAATACGGTCTCTTAAAATGTCACATCGCGTATCGTTGGACAATCACCTTATGCTTAGACTTAAAAGCGAGCATAAGTTTACGACTGCCATAAATTATTTCAACGTTTAGAAGAGTTCGTTCAGAGTAAAAAGTATTGTGTTATTTTCATAATATATTCAGGTAATATTGCTATTTCAAATGTTGAGTCTGAGCGAACATTTATAGATTCTACTTTATAAAGTATAAAGTACTGTGTCAAATACATATGTTCTTTTTTCTTTCGAAATGAAAACGCTGTTGACCTGGAAAGATCTTTACAGCTTCACCGATCTTTTGACGTGTGCGCTGAAGGCACTCATCTGATTTGGGATGTTTGGGCAAGTAACTCAAGTATGCACAGCAATCGTCTGTTTTATGCAAAAATCGCGACCTATCTTTTTTTTCCAGCTTCCGCTATGGTTGGGGTGACACGAAATCTCATTGGACTTCATGGTGTCGCCCCAAGCGCTTGGCCTAGCGTAACAGGACACTACGCTAGGCCTCCTCCTTGGAAGGAGATGGTCCTGTGATTAACGGCCGTCTCCTCCATCCGCCGGACCGGTGCAAGGGAAGATGAGCCCTCCAAACCGACCCATCTTCCTTCGGGCCGACTACGATAGCGGGAGGAGCCGGACAAATTGCCGCCTCCTCCTACTGGTTCTTCGTTGGCGGAGACGGCCACTTAGAGGGTCGTCTTCGCGGACCCTCTCCGCCGCCTCCTTCTGTGAGACGACTTCCTCACAGAAGGAGGCTACCATATTCCATACAGACTCGCTGCCGAGCATGGCTTTCACCACGCGCGGCAGTGAGAGATTCTAGGCTACCACCGAAGCCAGAGTGTGACGTTGTTCCTCCCACGCAGCACACTCAGACAGGGTGTGCTGCGCGGTGTCCGGGTCAACACCGCACTGACAGCATACGGCGATAGGCTCCCTGCGCGCTATCCGGTGCAGATACCAACCGAAGCACCCGTGCCCGGTCAGCACCTGTACCAGACGGAACGTCAAGGAGCCCCACTTCCGTTGACACCAATTCTGCAGGACCGGGCGGACGGCATCGGTAGTCGTTCTACCGTACAGCGCGTCCGCCAGATCCTGTCTCCACCTCACTATTTGCCCCCTCTCTCCGTCCTTCTCCTTTCCTCTATTTCCTCGGGAGCTAGATGTTCCCCCGTCTGTTTCTTGACCGCGGTATATATGCGCGGACGAAGCGCGCGCACGTTAATGGCCCCGAGAGCGTCCACCCAGACCGGTGCCCCGTAAGCGACCATCGCCCGTACGACTCCCATGTACAGTCGCTGGCACCCAGCCCCCGGCCCCCCAATATTGGGGAGCAATCCGCCGAGTGCCGCCGCCGCCCTAGCAATTTGCGGCCCGAGCGCCGCGAAGTGGGGCTCGAACCGCCAGCGCCCGTCCAGGGTGAGGCCTAATTACTTCATTTGGACCCCCACCCTGACCCGGGCGCCCTCCACCATAATGTGGGCCCCAGGTGGTGGCCCCTGCCGAGGCCCATGAAAAAATATGGCCTCGGTCTTATCGAGGGCCACCCTGAGGCCCAACCTCCTTATGCGCCTGACCACAAGGGTTGTGGCCATCGTAGCCAGGCGCTCCACCTCCTTCCAATCCCCCTCCCGGGCTACGACTAGGGCGTCATCCGCCAGAGACTCTATCTGGGCTAACCTAAGCTAAGCTATCTAGATATACGTATGTGAGTTATTGAAACATGCATGTGTACCAAGCATGCATGCCTCAACAACTCGTATATGTATTTTGTGTCGGAAAAAATCCTCTAAACTATATAGAATAGGATAGGATAGGGAAAAAATAAAGGGTAGAACTCTTTGTCGTTTATTTCTCTGTAAAAGAAAAAGAGCGTGTCAACGTGTAGGCGTGATGTGTGTGATGTCGTAATAGTGATGTAAGATTTTGTGTCACTGTATCTGACATATGTTCTATACTTCTCATACGATACGACAGCGACTCTTTTTCGATATTGTTCTTGGCACTGTCCGTCGTAAAGTGATGCACATCATCAACTTTTCTAAATAAATCGCAGTTGAGATGTTCCCGTTTCCTCATTAAGTATGCGGAACTTCCCGTTAGATAGTGCCCCGAACGGAGCTTGTCCTGACAATTAAAAACACAACAAGACAAAACTTCTTCTTCTTCTTTAATTTATGGCGCCGTATGTAAGCATTATATAATTCCGCCAATGTCATGTAGATACAGAGTGTGCGCTGTTTGTGGCAGATAGTGTCATAAACGAGGGAAAAGACAAAACTTAAACAAATAGGTGCAGCTGTTCTGAGACATACATTTGACAATTCGTTTTATTTATGTAGATGTAACTAGCTATGTCCGCGACTCCGTCCGCGTGGATTTTTTTTCTGTCTGACTGCGCTATTGACCTAGCAAGGTCTTAACAGCTTCACTAGTTCGGTGAAGCTGTAAAGACCTTTCAAGGTCAACAGCATTCACCTTTCAAAAAAAAAAAACCAAAAAAAATAACATCTTCACCGGACTACTACCGCGTGGGAGCTAATGTAAAAAACAATGACTAATAAAAATCATCTGAATGTATTAAGCCCATTTATTATTTACTTTTCTCTTGAACTTAAGTCGCGTCGTAATTCAAATTACAATGACTTTTGGTAGAATGAAGCGATTTTAATAAAATTAAAACTAAATGTTACTCGAGGATATGCTTTCTGATTTTCTTGGTGAGGTTTTATCGAGAACGCAGTACTTACCAGTGAAAGACATTTCTAAAAATGATTGTCATTTATTTTATTGCTTATTTCAAGACACCTGTTATTTTTCACAATAGTTTAAAAACTACAGACGCTTTACATTTATATTATATGTATAGAAAAGTATAGAATGCCGCTTTTAGTTAGCCCATAGCATAGATCTAGAATTATCGAATTTTTTTTTTGATTAATACTAAATATATAAATCGTAAGTCGACGATATTAAACCTTTGCACTCAATGTGTAAATATTTATGCCTAGTTATAATACAACGGTCTTTAGCACAACAATGGGATTGCGAAGGGCGCGGACAATGAGAGCTCGTGGTCGAAATAGCCCAGCTCTTTGTGGAGAAAACACTGTTAAAGATCATAATATAGGGTCAAACAGAGTAGCCAAAATGTGAACCTCATTTTTTTAAACATAATAACTTTATAGTAGCTTAATTCAGTTTGCCAAGGATATTCACAAACACGTCTATTGGTATACTGTAAAATATACTGATTAGAAATGTTCACATTATATTATGGAACTAGCTGTCTCTATCATGCGTTGCTATGGCCCAGTTACGTTTTATTGAACAAGACACGTGCACCATAAAATAAATTGGAATTGAAAAATAAATTCAAAATTAAAACGTGGCGCCATCTAGGAGGTATTTATAACAGTCGGTCCTACAATTTTCTGTGAACAAACTATTCTAAAGCGCCATCTTTTCGAGACTGATGAAACTTACAATTAATAACAACAATCAACATTGGCAATAATTTATTTTGTAATAAAAAAAAATGAGGGGATTAATTGAAATAAATAAATTATCCTGTCTCTCAAGTTGGAAAAATTATACATAGATGCTAACTTTCTCGAAGATCGGTTGAGTACTTTCGAAGTTCATCGTGGATAAAGATCATGATACTAGATTTTTCTATATTAGATTGGTAAATAATTTTAGATTGGTAAATAATTATATACATTATGGTGTGAAAGAAAATTCGAATTATTGTTCTTCTTATGATGGTAAGATTAAATCAGAGTATACAAAAATAAAGACTCTGTCACAATCAGAGCCCTTAATATTGATATTTAGAAGTTGTGAGTTAAATTTTTTCATTTTACAGAAGAAATTTATTTTGTAAACTTTGATATTTTGTAACTCAATCTTGGATTATCGTTTTGAAAAGACATGCTTACATTCTTATAGAAAATTGAATACCCTACAAAAAATATTTTAGATTTTATCCATAAAACCACTCCTGTACAAAATATTCAATGTTAAAATTAGTCGTTCGATGAATTTTGAAATTTTTCTTTCGTTTGCGGGTAAGTTAGTATAATGTAATGTTAAATAATGTCAATTATTACAAATAAATCAATATATGTATAATGATAAATATTCGAAAATATTTTACTGACGAAAATTCATGAACATTGAAAAAGTTGATTTTTGTGGTACACCTGAATCGCGCTAGCGTTACGATTTGAGATGTAACTAAATACTTAACTTGTATATTTGTGTCAAATAGAAGATCTGGTTTCACAGCTTATTCTTTGACGTGTAGTCGCAGACGAAGATGGAAGGTGCCGGAGCGTAAACCCACCTCAATGATACAATGGGAAATGTTTACTTTGATCCACCTTAGTTGCCTGTGCACAATCGAATTATGAAATATATTTAGCTTGACCATACAGCATCTATGACTGAACAGTTTTCATATTGTGTATTTTATTACAGAAAACAGTATAGTACCTAATTATACAAATAGGCAGAAACAAAACGGGTGAGGCGTATATTATCTACCACCTCTGTATGTCAACCGATTAATTTTCTTCTTTGAAGAAAAAGTAACTCAAAAATTAAAAAATATGGGAAATTTTGATCGTATTGAAGTGGCTGTTGAATTGAACGCATTATTCTTGTAACGTTAATGTACTTTCTGGTGACGATTTTGGTTTTAAGTCTATCTTTTAGTAACTTTTGACTAAGTTTCATGTTATTAAGAACAAAAAATGCGATTTATATTATGTGTCTTTTTTGTATTTACAAATTAATAAATTATTTCCGAATTTCAACCATTAGTATTTCATATTGCATAGAAAAGTTATACTTGTAATTATTGATGGTAAGACCACGATGTCCGACGATAAATTTTCGTATACTAGTTATTACCGTCTTTCTAGAATCTTAATTATTGTGCCAAAGTATAAATGTCCAACTATGACATCTGAGCAAATTACTTTTCAGAGAAGAGTCGCAGACACTCCCACAAACGACATATTATCTATTTTAAAGTCCATTCCATGATTGTTGTTCTATATAATCAAATATTATAAAATAAAGTCCTTTGCCACATCTGCCTGTTTGCAATAAACTCAAAAACTACTGAACGGATTCTCATGCCGTTTTCATGATTCATTAGGAAGGTTTAAGTATATAACTTGTCAAGGTTTCTTATCAGAGCGGGATAAGGTTCGCAAGCCCGCTCGTTTATTTTATGTGATTCATCATTGCATTAATAGTTTATACCTATCTATATATATATAATCAGGGTTGCATGAAAAAAGTGTATATAAATTGCTATTTGTTCCGATGTTGCGAAGAGTCCATACAGCCCAATTTCCATCAGCGTCCCTTTAAAAATTATATATAACGTTATATATAACGTAAGCCCTTAGTGACAGAATATGTATATGACATATGACAGAATATTATCGATAGTGAAATCATCATCAGAATCACAAATCATCAAGTGCAATTCAAAAAATGAAGCCATCATTTAAAAAGACACAAATACAGACAAAGTCGTGGGCATGTGTATAGTAATATCCCTCCTTTTTATTAGCAACAATATGCAAGGTATATATATGTTTTCCTGAGCAAGTAATAAATATAAGGTAATTGCGATGCACGAAGCATATGCAACACAAATATTTTTATGGAACGCATAACTTTTGATTTATCGACAAGGTGATTTCGTTGTAATTAGAGATCCTTGGATAGAGGTTAGTTAATGAAACCATTTTTGCACAGTCTTAAAATGAAACTTCTTATGGGAGAGATTTAAAATTGCATTGCATTGCAACCAATGGGGTGTAAGGGGTGTCGAGTAACATCTGGGGTGTAAGGGGTGTCGAGTAACATCTGGGGTGTAAGGGGTGTCGAGTAACATCTTAAGACTTGAGACACCCAAGCCAACCTCACCTGCACGTGGTGCACCCTGCTGAATAACGAACGAGGCAATGGCGAAAGCGGGGTGGTAAGGTTTTACAGCCTGACTGGGTCGCAACCACCATGTATATGGCGAAAAAGCCCGTCATAGTGACTCGCTTCTGCGCGTCGCGTTTCGGGATCAGCCTGTGCATATCCAGTACCGGATGTCTTTCGTCATTATAGCCGGCATGACAGCGGCGACCGGCGATGGATAATCTGTCTCTCGGTGGTTACCGATGTTTTTGGATTGTACTATGCTTAACATCAGGCATAGTACAGTCACTGTGTCGTGCTTCAATAAAAAAAAACCTTTTTGAGTGACTATGCAATGGTGAGATTAAACACTGTGCCGGGTAGAGTATTGAAAACACCAGTACTCCTCTTTTTCTTTTTTTTTTTAACATGGAGAAATCCCTTATGGATATTCATCCTCCTGGGGGAGAGGGTAGATTATTATGTTCGACTCGCACGGACTATAACCCCATGGCGTACCGACAGACCGCAATTGTTGGGGCGGCAAGGGATCGTTCAAGCTACTCTACCTTGTAGAGCCGCCCCATCGGTCCGCTGGACCTGTGCAATAAGGAGATGAGCCCCCGGCCCATCCCCTCAGGTCCGGCTACAGTGGCAAGAGGAGTTACAGTTAGGAGTTAGTTAGGCAGCAGTACTCCTCGGATCACCAAATTTAAGCAAAGTTGAGCGCGGCTAATACTTGGATGAGTGACCGCCTGACACGTTAGGTGACGGATTATATACTATTTTTTTGACATTTCCTTGTAATACATATGTTTTACTTCTATCGTGTGTCTGTACGATAGATAGGTATAGCTTGCTTTTGAAGTGGAACTTCTTTAGGCGTGTTAAGCGATATTTTTGGTATAAGATAAAGTTTTGATTTCACATCATGATATGCAAGTAAAGCATGACCGAGCGTATTGCGTTTGCGTGGTTTGCGTCAGACTAGCGACGCGTAGTATAGCGGCCGGTCATACTTACGTAGCATGTCATGAGGCGAAATTATAAATTTATCTCCTGCCAAAAATACCGTTCAACGCGAACTTAATTCAAAAGAGCATAAGTATAGCTGTATAGATTCTCGACATTCCTCATTTATTAACAGTCAGTATTTTTACTCGCCATCGCGTAAATTATACTTCTGAATGGTTATAAAAAGTGTGGGTAGATTATATTACTTCAATTTAAGCGTATATAAATATAAAGGTGTTCACGGAACCACGTCATATTTTTAAAATTTAATATCAGCCATTTTTGTGTTCCCGCATAATCCACGTTCTAACAACAAACAGAGTTGCGTCCGCGCTGGTTATTTGTTTTCCTAACATATCTTGTTATTCGCTCACCACCGCGCTGCGGCCGCGTGCGTTCTTATAAACCGCGGCTTATTTGTTTTTGCGAATATTTTCGTAAATATTCTGGAATTTTTTTTAATTATGCGCATACTTTTACTTGAATTCACGTTGTCCTTCAGCATTCAGATTACATAATTAATTTGACTGATGTATATTACTAATTACACATACAAAATTAATTAATGATTGAATTGAAATATAAAAGTACAAAAAACTTAATAGTAACTTGCGACTCAACCCAGTTCGTCACGGTGAGTATAACACCCGCCCTCCCAGATTCCTCGACTGCAGAAGAGGTTCCTCATGATGGACTGACACCTGCTGAATAAGCCGGCGCATTGCCAGTCGGCAGAACCTACTCCCCGGCCCAAAAAATGCAAGGAGGCACCAACGGGTTTTAGTACGCGCAAGTTGGATATAACCTATTTTCGGTTCTCCGGCTAAGGTGGGAAACGGCAGGGATCTCCTCATGTAAAAATAGCAGTTGGAAAAGGAAAGGGGCGGTTGAGTGTTGCCACTACAATCACAAATTACAGACACACTTACAGATCAAACTTACAGATTTCAACCATATACGTATACACAGACGAACTGGAACAATTCTCAAAAGCGCACTACTTCCTTTTTGTTCAAAATGTGTTTGTTCTGAGCTCTGTGCTATGAAAAAGCATCGCATAAGAGAAAATTACGAATCAAACATACTATGAAATGTTAAATATCAAAGGAAGTTTAAAAATAGCTCCAGTGACAAATAAAACTGTGGTAGGTTAGAATGGTTTGGATATGCCAAGAGGAGAAATGAAAGTTATGTAACCAGAAAAGTTTGTGAATGGATATAGCAATAGAAGAAGACCGAAGAAGGTATGAGTGAATTCCGTGAAGAATGATAAAAGTTGTGAATACTGAAATAACATCTGAAAGAGAAGGGTAAAAGAGACAAATATGTTGTACCGATTTTTAACCTTACTTGAAGCTAATTGTCGATGCATCTCAAGATAGAATCAGTTAATTCTAAATGGACTGGTACTCAAGTGTAAGCACAGGAAAACATGTATCGTGGGTAGTCAGTCAGGCATGCGTTAGAAAATGCCCTACGATCATTTTACCATCTTATCACGATATTTATTTGCACTAAAATCTTAAACGTACTGTGCACAGAAACCACGCCGATCGTCTAATTTTCCGAAGACATTATCACAAGGTCACAACCGTCACACCTCAGGATATCATCTTCAACAAGTTATTTGATTACTTTGCGAAAATCTATCATTAAATATTATAAAGATTATGTTATTTTGCACTTTCGCCTCCAAACGATTGACCGCTACCTCGTCTCACTTATTTGGTGATAGAACCTGATGGCGGTTAACACTGTTGGTCTGTAAACATTTTTGGCTCCTTCATGGCCCTCATTCCTTCAGGCCAATATTGACTCTTCCGATGTGTGCGGTCTATCTGTAACACGTCTTTACATGTAAAAATTTACAAAAAATACTGACACTACACATATTTGACCGTTATTAATGTTCTACGGAAGGCAAGTATGATTTTTCTCCAAAAGTATGTGAGTTCGACAAGTACTTTGAAATTAATTTACTTGTCTGTTCAACAGTACCGGTGAGAAGAGAAAGCGATATTACGACGAAACAGGGGCTACGTGGAGTGCGAGGGGAGTGGAGGGAGACGGTAAATTGACGCTGATTGCCTACAATTGGTAGCAATCGAGCGCATAAGCACGCCGTTAGAAGTATAATGGGCAGTTCGAATGATTCTCAGCGCGTAACCTGGACTGTTGAATGCAACATATCTGTGCCACTCTATCAACATTCAAAATCATTATAACATCCTAAGTAGCCCTTAGAATTTCATATTAAATTATTAGCGTCACAATTTGGTAGTTCAATTACATTCCAATAAGCTGAGATGATATTTTGAGACATGAAATATGTTTAAAATAAATGAGATGTTACTTTAAAGTAAAACTAATAGCATGTGATTCTAATACCTGCTAATATAATATACAAAAAGTAAACACATTCATGAAGGTCATACAGAAGTAAAGAAAACAATTGATTAACATTACAATATTATTCATACGTTTAATTTTAGCCATGAATAACATACTATAAACTTAACACCAGTTTAAACTACAAAATTCAAGTAGATTTCCTTGAACATAGATTTAAAAAAAAATCTACATAAATCGGCAATATTTTTGAGGTCTTTGATCAAATCAATAATGTATTGTTGAACGTATATGTATATTATGTTATATGTATTATACTTTCAACCGTAGCTGGAGTATTCCTACTTCATTGGGTATCTCAAATGCATCTTAAAAGATTTGTAATTGAATCCTAACAAACTATCGGATATGCAACTGTCGGATCTGATGCATCAAGAGCATAACTGCCCACCTTGAGTGACGTAATTGGACGAGGGGTTCGGTGACCTGCCAACGGATGTCACCAATTGCAGAACTAATAAAGGTGCAGTTACCTCTCCGCTTGGTGCCTTGAACTTTGCGACTGCGATCTGTGGTGTTATATTGCTGTGAGATTATCTGTGAATGCATATATAACAGCTATCTATCAATATATAATATTTATATGCACTTATCTTAGCTCATGTTACAATTTATTATGTATCTTTGCAAGTATTTTAAGTAACATAGTTTGTTAAACTTCAGTAAATTGATTATTAGCATGAAAAGTGGTTAATAGTTATTAACAATTAAAATTTTTGACTTAACTGAAATTATAAATGTATGTTTTATAGGTAAAAGAACAATAAACAATACTAATTCAAAAATTATAACGTTATATTTATGAGCGAATTGGCAGAGTGCAAAACTGCAAGAGTCTGCTGTTACAAGGTATCAAGATTCGTATCTGTTCTAACTTTTTTTTGTTTTTTTTTTTTATGTTTTTCGAACTGACTACGCTATTGACCCAGAAAGGTCTTAACAGCTTCACCGGACTACTCTGTTCTAACAACATAAGCTGTCGATATGACTATTTGGTTTAGCTATGTGTTACTTTAGGCATAATTAAGTATTGATACTGGCAAAAACTCTGGAAATACAGAAGAAAAAAAAAGACTACTTAAATATTAGTGCAGTATTGTTTTGAAGAACCTTATACTTATAATACACTTGTAGCTACCAAGTATGTCATCCTCTTTGGGAGACTGGTTAGAACTTTTGTATACATTGGAAATAGAATGTCGTTCAAACAAATGAACGATCGCTTACCTGTATATATACCTTATATGGAGATATGAATAAACAGTCTATTTTACGCACTCCGAGTATCATCATTACGGTGTCCAACTCAGTCTAAACTCCTATAGTAGTGAGCACTAGGTTCCTACACAATTAACTAACTCGGTCCAACTCCAAAATTGTGTTATCCATGATAACTTAGATTCCAAGGTGTGATTATAAGCTCATTCACTTTGACCAGCTAAGCTCAACGAAATTGATAAAATCCATAACATTATAACTATTGTCCTTTTTTTTTTGTACGTGGGGAAATCACTTATGGATACCCACCCTCCCGGTGGAGAGGATGGGTTATGTCCGACTCGCACGGACTAAAACCTCACGGTGTTCCGACAGACCGTGATGTTGGGGTGGCAAGGGATCGTTCTCTGCTATTCCCCTTGAATAGCCGCCCCAACGGCCCACCTAGCGGAAGGTTGCCGCCGGGCTCCTACCTATAGGGAGGCAGCTGGGTACACGCCAGCTGCCCGCCCCCTCGTCCGCCGGACCTGTGCAATGAAGGGATGAGCCCCCCGACTACATCGCCTCAGGTCCGGCTACGGTGGCAAGAGGAGTTGGGCAAATCGCCGCCTCCTTCTGCCGGTCCCTTGTTGGCGAAGACGGCCACTAAGGAGGTCCGCCCCGCGGGCCCTCTCCGCCGCCTCCTTTTTCGAGATGAATTCCTCGCAAAAGGAGGCCACTGCTCGCCACGCCTGCTCGCTACCGAACATGGACGAGACCACGCTCGGTAGCGACAAATCCTCTCCTACCACCGTCGTCAGAGTGCGGCGCTCCACATCTCACTCAGCACATTCAGAGAGAGTGTGCTGCGCGGTATCTTCTTCAGCGCCGCACTCATGGCAGGCGGCGGTTGGCTCCCTGCGAGCGATCCGGTGCAGGTACCACCCGAAACAACCGTGTCCGGTCAGCACCTGCACCCTTACCTGGACAATAGTTTTAATATATTCATTATTAAGTAAACAGTAATTTCGTTAATAAATATGAAATGATATTTATACCTATATGAATAAAATGATAGAGATTTGCCGTTGCGTTCGCACCACAAATAAACTAATAGACATATTAGGATTTTTTTTATTTTACTCCATAGATACTAGTTCTTTACATGATCATAAGTATCAAGATGTCTTCGTTTAACATAAGATTATTACAATTTTAGGAAACCACAGTGTTTATAAAAACCACACGTTCAGCAATGTGTGTTTTCTTGCCTTCGCGAAATGGGACAAGCGATGTGGTATTTTTTTTTTGTTTGTATATAAAATATATTGTTAAGATAATGTACACGAAGTTGTGGCTATCAAGACAGTCTTAAATATATAACTAGGATTTTAATTCAAATGATAATCGGCAATAATCAGAGCTGTCTCTCTACTTAAATCAGATAGATCACAAGATTATTTTAGTGGATTCCTTGGATTGAGCTGATTACTTAACATAATAATAATAAGCTTCTAAGTTATATGTTGTTGGTTTCTTTTAAATTATAAAGGATTTTACCAGATTAATAATGTCTGTAACCATAATTACAAACAAAGTATTTAGAAACGAAAAACAAAGCTTTCTCACATTACAAACTAACAGACATGCATCTGGTCTTGTATGAAAATGTAATCATTCAGATATCGCACTTAAACCTTTGCAATAAGATCAGATTTACTCTATATGTGGGCTGTTTAATGGACGTTTTTGATCTAAATGAGGACAATTGCTCGCCACGGATGGCAACCGGACACCGGGTGACATGAAAGCGACAATAAAAGGTGGAAGACCTGTGCTGTTGATTGGTACAGTCGATTGCTTAAATGCTTTACAACAAATTTTAAATAAAACACAGGACAGTCGTCGCAACTGAATTCTTAAGTGTAATGTTTACCAGACAACTGATTCAGGAAACTGTGATCGGAAATTGCAGTAATTTACTGACCTCATTTAAATTAGCAAAACTATCAATTAAAAATGAAGGAAAACTTTTAAAGAAGGACAAGCTGCAATGGATATTGTTAATAATGATGACATGAGAGAGATATGAACATAGTGACAGCTGTAGTATGGCCATTTTAAAGAAGGGATGAAAGTAAACTGATACATGGATAGAGGAATATTGATTAAATGTATATAGATGGATCATCTAAAATAAGAATACGTGGATTACGAGGAAAATATGTTGCATTGAGACTACTTAGTTGGAATGAAATTGTGAAATATTCTAGTGGGTTTACAATCTTGGATTGGTAAATTTAGGTGGTAGAGCCACTCTGAAATTTAGGTAGTAGAACCACGCTGAAGCTATTACTGGTTTCACCATGAATGGGTCGACTCGCCCGGAGTACTAACACCCGACCCACAAAAACACCGACAAGAAGTAACAATGCTTGCATTATTGCGTTTCGTTTAGTTATTGAGAGCGCCGGAAGCCCATCTCTCCCTTCCCCTGCCCTCTCCTCTCCACTTCTTCCCATTCCCCAATCCCTCAAAACACAAGCTGGCAATGCACTTACAACTCACCTGGAGTTTGGTGTTGCTGGTCTCTATGGACGGCCATGATCACTTAACATCAGGTGAGCCGCTTGTCCGTTTGCCTCCTATATGATATAAAAAAAGGAAAATATGAAAAACCAATAAGAAGCAGAATATATACTCAATTATATTGTTGTACCAATTTAATTCCTTAAGCTGATTGCAGCACATATTTACCAGCTTACTTTGAATGCTTACAATGCTATTTGGCACCCCACACTTATACTGTTCAAATGGGAAAAATGATGATGCTTTGACGTGTTTTCGAAAAGTATAAACATCATAAATAAAAATATGAATATATTGTTTTTTTGTGAACCAATCTTCTAGATTATTACTACGATTTTATGATAATTTAAATACTCTAATAAAATGCTCTGTGGTATTATTTCCCTTCCACTTCACTTGTGCACAAAAACTTAAATATATTACGTAGGACATCACCAATATTAAAAAATACAGAGTAAAATAACACAAGATTATATATAAAATATACAATTGACTACATGACAGACTAAAATACCGCCAAAAATTCGAATACACTGTTTATACACTACCGCTAAATATTCTGTGAAATTCATAACACTATATCTTGTTCATATTCATAGTCCTTGAAACAAATTCATTATTTTTCAATAAATGTATTTTTTTCGCATTCATGTGTATGCATTCATTTATCATGACTATTTGATAATAAATTTTGATAAAAAAACTGCAAAAAACCCCGTATCCATTACAAACAACATTATAACTATCGAATATTGTATCCGCGAAAGTTTCGCAATGCACGTACAAAAACGGACGATTTTAATGTAATATTAAGTTCACATTGCTTGTGAAGTACGTGGGCATTATTTTTTATGGTACCAAAATCAGTATTGGATATGAAAATGTTCGTTTTAGTCTTATTTGGAACTTTGACGTAAAACTGTAATGGAGATGCGATGGCCGAAGTTGTTTTTATAGACTCTAATGGCTTTTGATGTATGGCGGATGACCGCTACAGTTATGAGTTGATGGTGAAATTAGCTTTTTGCAAGTTTTCCTGTTTCATATAGTATAGAACGTCACTAGTAAGTTATTCTTACTCAAGTGAACTGTACCTATCATATACTTATCATTGTGATCCACTTTGGAGCATCCAGAAAGTATAAAAATATAATTATTCAAATATAACTACACTTTATAAAGTTATCTATTTTTAGTATTATATTAATAAGATAATTGACAATTAATTAATCACTAATTTAATCTTAATGGCGTCATACTTTTTAGTTGTATTTTTTTTGCTATTACTAATACCAATGATATTGCAAAACACAGAGATTCCAAGTAAATATAGTCTGCAATATGAAAAGCATAGAGATATAATAAAAATAAATCAGAACATAAATACTCGTCATAATATCGATCCACGTAATCCTGCAATAAACTTGTAAACACGATCCCTATACACTATAATAAACTAATTCTGTTTATACTGAGCGCGTGCTCAACGATCCAGGTTCGCTTCCCGGCTCATAAGTTCCAGTTTAAAATGGCGTTATGTTTGTATACGGATTCAGTGGCCTAATTTTTTTCCCCAACGTTACCATTCCCCGGGGATTAGATACGTTTTAATTTAGGAAAATTAATGCTAGTTATTTTTTTTTAATAGACTGTATTTATCGGTCGGTTATTTTATTTTATGACTCTTCAATTAAAATGAGTACTGTGACGAGCTCATTCCACGTAGGTGGCTACTGGATAAGTATTTTATGGTAGAAAAACATCTTGGAGAAAATATTATACGGTGTTAGGACCTATCTTCAAATTACTCTAATTAAATCACCACCTGTAAGAGACCCACCGTAAACCTCTTCCCAAAAGAAGGTATGCCCACAGTTCTATGTTTTTCGCCATACAGTAGTACTACAAGAACATTTCTCAGGGTCAGGTTTCCTCACAACACTTTCCTTTAAGTCAGCCGATAGTGTTACCAATTGAAATTAGCAAATGTACGCTAATTTCGAAAAAATCATTGGTACATGCCGTGGTTCAAACCTATGGCCATTGGAATGATACTCCACCGGTCATAACACTAGACCACCACTGTTTAATTAATTCAATAGTAAATTCAAATTATAAAACTCAGTTATCAAAGCCGCCCGGCTTACGAGTAGTTCGTATTGTATTGCATTGCTGTATAATGTTATGAGTTATGTAATATTTTTCCTAAGCCGCCGACTACACATCCGTACATTGCTATGGTCCCCCATTACAACTCAGCACTGTAGTACCACTCAGTTTTAGCTGAATGGGGGTATTATTGTTGGACATATCTAATTAGCTATACGTAAGTTTTCTTCATTTATCTTGTGGTCGTTATGTTTTGCAACAATAAAAACTTTTTCTTTCCTTCTAACAACCAATGATCAAGAATATAAACGAAATTCACGTTCAATAATACTGTTCCTCATCACGCAACCAACAGAAATGATCCCCTGAACTGATGACCGCACCGACCGGGACCGGATATTCACCGTGGAGGGCGCTGCCGTCGTTTCCTGCCGTGTCTCTCCCCCACTTCCGGTCAGGTTGGATGTCTTACGAGTTTTCGACGTTCCTCAGATTGATAGCGGGTGTTGCGTTACGTTACGGTCGATGTTTTCTTAAATTACTACATTAAATCCTTTCCCTTAAGTGTCAAATTTGTAATAATAATATCAAGATGAAAGGTACTATATTCGATTTCCTAACTACTCGGCCACACGTTGCTGTGGCTCAGTTATTACATGTTCAGTTTAATAAAACACATACACCTAAAAAAAAAAAAAAAAAACAAAAGTGTTTTATCGTCACAATTCAACCAGATATAACACGTCTAAATAATATATTATAAAACTAATATTAATTATTTTGTTAGAAATTTTCTTATTCTCTTATTGTAAGTTATTCTTAAAACCAGAAGTTCGATTTGAAAAAGATTAGGGACCGCAAATATAAAATACGTATTATTTTGAAGCTGTTATAAAAACTATAAAAAGTAAAACTTTCAATGAGCTTTTATTTATTTTTTATACAAATATTATGTTCTGAAATGCTATTTGAAGAATAAGGTTTGTAATATAGAAGCTAACTCACTGATATTTTTACTCTTCAATTCATTGTTTTTTTTCGTTCTATCATAAACCTGTGATGTTTTCTAAAACAATAGCTAATTTAAAACGTATTTTATTCACGTACTTTCGTTGAAAATTTATTGTAATCTCTGGTAGTTTCGGTAATCGCGGTAAATATCTCGAAATAATCCGAAAAATCGAACATCATTCGAAAACTTTGTGATAATTGCAAAACATTACATAAAGGATTAATTTAAATGTTTTCCCCAACTGATTTACTGTTGTGATGTACACGGTTTATGACGTCAGTAGTGTAGTACTTTGCGAATATTTTTCGTAAATAAAATAAATCACATTATGTCTCGGCTTGGCCGTGCGCCTAACTACTAGCAATTATCTCAGTTTATCTAATGAAAAAAAAAAAAAAAAAAAAAAAAAAAAAAACAGAAAGTGTAAAAAGAGAACATTAAACGACCGAAGTTTACACCTGAAATATTTCTCGCGCTTGTATTCTAATGTCGTACTAAAAAAAAAACGGATAGAGCGAAGGCCGAATGTTGGAAATGTGCGTAATTTTTTATCGAAGACATTTCAGTTTTAAGTTACTTTGACTAATGTAATTTTGACTTCGCCACTTCCGTTCGTGAGAGACTTTATAATATTCGATACGATATTTATTTTTCCTAACTATATATCTTAACATATGGTATAAAAATACAGTGTCGTGATGTTTGTCCATGATGAACTCCGAAACTACTTAACCCATCTTCACGAAAGTTTGCATTTATATATAACTAGCCCCTGCCTGCGACTTCTTCCGGGTAGTATTATTTTAGACTTACGCTAACACGCAGCGGAAAGTCAAGAGGAAAAAGCCCGATTTTCAGACATTTTTAATTGATGCTCCGCTCCTATTACCCTTAGCGTGATTATATACATATATATTAAATCGGATCAGTAGTTCCTGAGATTACCCCCTACAACGTCACAAACTCACAAACTTTACCCTCTTTATAATGTTAATATTGATTTCGTACAACTTGAGAGATAGGATTATTTATATTTCGATGAAACATTTTTAAAATTACTAGTTAAGTGATTGTAAATGTTGGTTATTGTTAGTAATTGTAAGTTTCATCTGTCTCGAATAAATAGCACTTTAAATTAGATTGTTGACTGAAAATGTGAAAGTAAGTTTGTTTGTTTGTTATACTTTCACGCTTTGACTATTCATCGGATCATCGTAAACACATTATTAGAAGTATAACAAATACTATAGATACCCTATACTTTTTATTTACTTACTTTAACTAAAACTATATACTATTCCTAAGGGATTGACCAAATCTATATCAACGCGAGCCACGCCGTGTGCAAAAAATAGTATTTTATACATTATATTTTGAAGATAAAATTAAAACTGTATAAAGTTAACTCTAATATCTTATATAAATATAATATCATTTATAATAAACAACTATCTTGTTTCAAATAGGGGTTTTTGGGGTGTAAGGGGTGTCAAGTAATATCTTAAGACTTGAGACACCCAAGCCAACCTCACCTGTACGTGGTGCACCATGCTGGTCAACGAACGAGACAATGGCGATAGCGGGGTGGTAGAGTTATACAGCCCAACTGGGTCGGAACCACCATGTATATGGCGAAAAAGCCCGTCATAGTGACTCGCTTTTGCGCGTCGCATTTCGGGATCAGCCTGTGCATATCCAGTACCGGGTGACTTTCGTCATTATGGCAGGCATGACAGAGGCGACCAACGATGGATAATCTGTCTCTCGGTGGTCGCCACTGTTTTTGGATTATACTATGCTTACCATCAGGCATAGTGCAAGCACTTTGTCGTGCTTCAGTAAAAAAAAAGGTAAATTAAAAATCAGTTTACCACACGAAACAAATTAAACCATCAGATTCTCACCAGAGTACCATATTTCGAGAATATTCTCAACCTTTTGAGAAAATAACAATTAAATAGACAAATAATCTTCCACAAACTGCTTTCCAGTTTGCCGAAGTTGGGCCGAATGATAATGCTACCAATGTACTCGCAATTGAAGCGAACAACAATCACACAAATTTTTCTATCATGTTCCTCACAATCTATCAATGAAACAATAAACATACATCAAAACGGTAAGGCGTTGTTTAATTTTAAAATCTGTTAACGAATCAAATAAATAGCTGTGTAGATTTCTACACTTTTCTCAGTCATTGTCGTATTTAAAATTTAAAAATTTAATTTTTCCACTAGCACTTTTCAGTAGAAGTTGTAGAAAGACAAAGGTACTTTACGATATTTACGATTTATCGTACAATCAAAAATGTCGTAAGGTATAAACGAGACTGATCTCAAAAATAAATTCGTACCAATTTCACCTCATAATCTTCGCTATTTTATTGCTACAGTAATTGTTCTGGCGCTGATCTGCGCACGCGCAGTTTTGACATTAAAACTCAGGAATATGACGTTCGGTAATTTTTGGCTGACAAAATAACCATAAATAATATTAAAAAAGTGTGTGTATACACAAGTATACCATTTTTTTCTTTTTGCTATTCACTCTGTTGAAAAATTCGGACACTTTTATTTGTGGCGTTATGCGCTATAACGTAGTTTGTATTGGTGAATTAACAATTAAATCAATTTAAATTATTATCACGCGAGAACAATAAAATATATCAATAATGTGAAACATTGTTGTTTGTCATTCTTACGATATTTTAGACATTTATAGTACACTAGCTGTGCCCGCGACTTCGTTCGAGTGGAACCTGATGTACAGAACAGTGACTAATATTTATTAATGTATAAAGTCTAATTACAATTTTTTTTCTATTACTTAAGTCGCGTCGTCATTCAAATTACAAAAACTTTTGTTAGAGTGACCCGATTTTAATGAACCGATGACTAAATCTTACTCGAAGATTTGCTTTATGTTTTTTTTTTTTTATTGAAGCACGATAAAGTGACTGAACTATGCCTGATGGTAAGCATAGTACAATCCAAAAACAGTGGCGACCACCGAGAGACAGATTATCCATCGTCAGTCGCCGCTGTCATGCCGGCCATAATGACGAAAGTCACTGGATATGTACAGGCTGATCCCGAAACGCGACGCGCAAAAGCGAGTCACTATGACGGGCTTTTTCGCCATGTAAATGGTGGTTGCGACCCAGTCGGGGTGTAAAACTCCACCCCGCTATCGCCATTGCCTCGTTCGTTGATCAGCAGGGTGCACCACGTGCAGGTGAGGTTGGCTTGGGTGTCTCAAGTCTTAAGATGTTACTCGACACCCCTTACACCCCGTTGTTGAAAAGGTTTTATCATGAACATAGTACTTTAGCAGTGACGCGTATTTATAAAAACAGGCAGACAGACAGACATTTCTAAAAATGATTGATATGTATTTTATTGCTTATTCCTACACACCGTAATTTTTTTTTACTAAAATCTAAAAGTTACAGACACGTTTTACATTTTTATTATATGTATGGATATAATTTACAATACATTTGTTAAATATATATTATTCTTGTTTTATAACATTTTATTTAAATACACTTAAAGATAGATTTATTACTTTTATGTCTCGTATATTTTATTTTGAGAATCGTTTGTACCTGTTAACGAGAAAATTTGTAAAGATGAATGGATATTCGTTGCTCTTTCATTAAAAATCGGCTGAACGTATTTTGATAGATAGTATATAGTATAAGTATATATATAGTCTAAGTAAGTAAGAAGTAATATACAATTAAGTTTATACAAGGATATTGTTTAAATTGGCTATAACGGAACGATAATTGTAAAAAAGTAAGTTTGGAAATAAACATGTCACATGTAGCTGAATCGGCGTATGCTGCATGATTCGTTAGAGTCATCACTATATACTATAAAACATACAACTGCCACATTTGTTTATCAGTTCTCTATAAACTCAAAAACTACTAAACGGACTTTCATGCGGTTTTCACTAGTAGATAAAGTGTTTTTCGAAGAAGGTTTAGGTATATGATTTGTTAAGGTTTTCTTTTATTATCAGATCGGAATTACGTTTGCTGTGCCCGCTAGTCATTTGTAAAGAACCTAATGCGATTGAAGATCGGAAAAGTTCCAACTATTCTCAGCGGTTGCTGCTATGACTAACTTCAGGACTACTGAGGTTGCCTATACATAGCTAAAAGTGGCTGTGATGACGTAATATCTTTAAATTTTCCTTCAATACAACTCCTAAACTCACTGCAGGATTCAAACTTGCATGTTGCTGAATCTAAGTTATTTTATAGACCAAAGTAAGAAAGGTCCAACAACTTAATAAATGCTCCGATGTATGAATAAATTAAATACATCTCTTATAAGAACGATGGTACAATTATCACTCAGAATTTAAAACTTTATATCACTATCTGGTACCGTTGCATCATGAAGTCTTATATAATATATTCAACTATAAAGCTGTAAAATTCAACTATCAAACATTTTACGATAACATACATCAAGTGTGAAATATCTAAAAGTTTTTAAATGATGTAAATTATCCTGACACCAGCGCTTAGACTACAATGAGTCCGTTCCACTTGCGCCTTATTTATTGCCCCTCATAAAACTGCGTTTGAATTACCCGAAAATAACACGCGTAATGTTTTAGGTGAAACAGATAAACAATTAATTCGCGGCAGGAGATGTTTCTAATTGTACCACAGTGTAGTTACGTTTTCAGTGATGTAAAACTTAAATTTAGTATGATTAATCTTAATCTTAATTTTAATAATATTATAAAAGAAAATGCCTGTAAGGATGGACATTTGACACTCTTCGCGTAAAACCTGTGAAGTGAATTAATTGGACATTTTACTTAATAATACTTATTAAAGCCATCATTAGATCCCGTGGCCTAAATGAAGTACGTGCATATTACTACTTAATGAATTGTTTGTAGTATAATCATATAACAAGGCGTAATATATAAGATTATGTGAAAGATACATGTTAAAAAAGTTAAAATTCTTGGTGAAATGACCCTATTACTTCTTACCTCTGTTACAACAAGTTCCTCGCTCCACAAAAGTACGGTGAATTACAATTAAAAAATGATTTCAAAAATACAGTATTTACGGATATTTTATTTCATTTCTCTGCGCTGCAATTATTCGAAATAAATATGTGAAATTGAATATAATATTTTTTGTTCAGTCGACCAAAGTTTAAACACTGTACATATTTACCCTATGCAAAGTGTTGGTATTATGTATAAATTATTAAAAATAATTGTAGCAACGTTCGTTAAGTTCAGACATATGCGTGTAAATGCTATTTATAGCAAACAAATAAAACTGAAATTTAATAATATGTAGCTTTGATGTTGACTTAGTTCAATTTCAAAATTAAAATGTATTTGAATTTATCATTCGATAGTTAACGAATAGGTACCATATATATAGTGAAAAACTGAATATCAGTGTCATAGGTTTATCAGTTTTCAAAATTAATTAATATTTATCCAATAAGGTCATGCTTTTAGGATATTGTGATGATCAAACTTCGATTTTTAATGGTAATTCTTGACGGTCAGTGGTTTTTTTTACCTGTGATTTATAAGTTATAGTTGTAATTGTGACTATGAGATTGTTTGTGACACTTTTTCGCCTTGATTCCTCAACCGATCATTATGATGCTTTGTAGACACTTTTGTCAGAGGTACTTTTAGGAATACATTTGATGTTTTCCCTTTTTACCATTACTTTTTATTACGATACTAGTCACAATAGAATAACAACATCATCACACTGTAAGAAACTCTTACTACAAGGCCGTAGGCGTCTTCCCGATGGAAGTTATGGGCATACATAATCATCACGCCTGTCCGAGACGTACTCTCATACGTGCAACAAGACATTTCTCAACTTCAGGTTTCGTCACGATGTTATCCTTCAGCGTCAGCCGATGCTGTTACCAATTTAAATTAGTTAATGTACGTGAATTTCGAACAAATCGCTGGTACATATCGATGTTCGAACCTGTGGACAACAGTATGACATTCTACCGGTCAAAGTCTTTAATTTCAGTGCTGCAACACAGCCCCTGTGGCCTAATGGATAAGGCATCGGCCTCCTAAGCCGGGGATTGTGGGTTCGAGTCCCACCAGGGGTAAACAGTAGGTATGTTTTTACTACTGCTGTCAAAAGGCAAATTTTATTATACTGTCCGCTTTCAAAACAAGATGAAATAATTGCTTTTTACGATATTCAAATAATGCTTATTTCCGAAATAAATAAGTTATATTTAGTAGCAAAATTTACAAGGCAGCTTGCGTATTGATAGTGTATAGCAGGGAAAAATCTATTGCTTTGAATGTTCTTCTTAAATGACCATACATAGGATTTTAAGAAATAAAAATCTGGTTTTTGGCGATCCTATTTTACAGCAAAAGTATAATTAAAATTTAGGAAAAAAAAATTCTCTCATATATGCTGACAATGTATCGATAGTATTTCCTTGTTAATTAATATATACATAGATATAAATATAAAGTGTTTATTCAGTGATCCGTACTAACTTACAAAACGGCTGAATCGACATTGGTGAAACTTCCTCTCACAGAGAGATGAATCTCTGAGTATTATCTTAACATCATTATGCTTTTATGTGAATTCTGTAAAATATATGTAGACGTTATGGAATTACATAAAAAAGATATAATGAGTCTTGATAAAATACAAGAAGAAAGTCGCAGGCATTAGTTAGTATAACAATGTAAAGTACTAGGATAACATAAGACAGATGTTACAAAAGGTATCGGAGTAAGGTAAGGCGGGACCTTATCAAAGGAAAAGGTGTGCTCCGCCCCCATTGGTTGATAATAAAGGTGAGGCAGGTGTCGTGATTGTATCGACCAATGAGAGGTATCCTAGAAGGCTTGAAGTATACTTAATGTATATCTACATACCTTGAAGATTGAAGACAGGTTTTTATATCTGTGATATCGATCAAAATATAGAAACGATTCTAGTTTTGACGATATCTCAAGGGATATTGGGTTTTATATTTCATTCCTATTTTAGTGTTTTTATTGGAAATAATAACAGGAAAAATGAAATCAGAGTTATCAAAAAACTTCCAGAAAAAATTTGACAAGAGAACCGCCATCTTGTTAAAATACTGAATGCATCACAAAATACTTTACAGTAATTAGTAAATATGTACCTAATAGTAGCAATAATTATTTTTAATAAGCTTTACTTACCAATGTAGGTAATGAAGCTTATATAAAAGTAGTATCCATTAAAACCATGTTTTAAGTCAATGTCTGTAATTTGTATGCAGGAAAAAAATCATTAAAAAAACGAGTGTGTTTTACACCACAGGACTGAACTAAAACAGAAAAGAACTAAAACATATATAATGATATTAAATTTCTACAAATATAAAAATTTATTACCTATGTGTTTTCATTGATAATACCAAATATAGCTTTCTCTCTTTCTATTTTCATTAAATATATCTCCCACTCAACTTCCGTTTATCTCACCTGATCACCTTTGCGTAACGCTCTCGTGACATATTCACCAGTTTACTTTCCAAGTCAACCGTGCGTAAAGAAGCTTTACTTCAAAAATAGTTTACTGAAATTTTACAATTGATTGCCATATCGAACTGCATACATTACACTACAATTTATAATCTATAGAGTTTAAATGTCATACACTTACAATTATTATAATATTCTTTCATCCATCCTTGCACGAAAGAAATATTCGAAGCAAATTAAATTATAAGTCATCTATCTAATGGAACGCAAAACTTTGCCAAATGTATACAGAATTAGAGCTCCGTGTATACAGCATACACCAGTAGGAGTATAGCGTAATGATATGAAGTTGTTAAGACCTTGCTAGTTCAAAGCGTAATCCGTTCAAAATCAAACTTAATAAAATAAAATATATTCCAATGACATCTAGTGGCTAAATAAAGCGACTGGGATAACATGGAGTCCGAATTTATGAATTATGTCATGTATTGTAGCATAGTAGTAGGTTATGTAAATATGTGTTATAGTTTTTTTTAATAATCTCAATATTTTCCTCCAGATTCTTGACTCGCACTTTTATTTTTGAAATAATTTTAAATCTAGTGCAGCTTAAATACAATAATACATTTTGCAAGTTTATGACTGTTATGATTATCTATAAGATGTGTTATAGTTTACTCCGTCCGATTATGACGTACAGTTGTCCGGTCTTTGCACACGCGCAAAATCGTATTCATAAGTTGAAAGTTCTCCAGAACCGAACTCTACGTAAAATCACCTGTGCCCCATGGTACGTCCGGAATAAGGATCTCCACAGGGACCTGGAGATGCCTTCTGTCTGAGCGTATATAAAATCACTCATACGTAGTTATTTCGAAAAAGTCGCGAATCATCTCAGCCCGTTAGTGGTATCCGCAGCTAACTTTGAACCCGTACACAACGCTGCGTAGTATGAAAGACGACCGTAACACGTTTTTACCGACCCTCCTGATTCAATCACGTCAGCGAACGATCAGTACCAGCCTGTCTCTTCAAACAGAGCATGATCACTCCCACGCTCGCGTAATCACAGATCACGATGCCGTGGTCTGGGGGTTAATTTCGCTCCCGCACACCAGATTAGGCCCCGCTCGGTAGCGGCTCAAGCCTAGGTACGGACCTCGGCGTGGAACCCTTGAGCACGCTGCTCACGCGATACAGTGACACAAACCCTTACATCACTGCTATAATATCACACACATCACCTACACACACGTGCACGCCTACACGCTTACACGCTATTTTTCTTTTTCAGACAAATAAACGACAAGGAGTTCTATCCTTATTTTTTCTTATCCTATCCTATCCTATATAGTTTAGAGGAATTTATCGGACACAAAATACATATAGGAGTTGTTGAAGCACGCATGCTTGGTACACATGCATGTTTTAATAACTCATATACGTATACCTAGATAGCTTAGCTTAGGTTAGCTCAGATAGGTCGCAATTTTGCACAAAACAGGCGACAGCCCAAGTCGAGGTGTGCCGTGCACCCTTGAGTTAGTGGCCCAAACATCACAAATCGGGTGAGTGCCTTCAGCGCTCGCCTCAATAATTCGGTGAAGCTGCAAAGACCTTTCCAAGTCAACAGCGTGTCCATTTCGAAAAAAAAAAATTATGAATAAATTATTTTATACTAAGCAAATATCAACATAGATCCGAACTAAATAAAATCTAAAATAAGTAAGAAATAAAAAAAAAGATATAGTTAAAACGATTCATACAACCATTTGCCAGCTTTAAGGAAAACGAAATAAGATCATATTTATGAAGCAATAGACTGAGTTATCATAAGTAAAGCCCATTCAATATATAAAAAGCGAATGATCACTTCTTGGAAACATCAGACACTGCACTGATAGGTATGCTAAATTAGGTAATAAACATGTAAAACTTCCAAGATTTTATCGCAAAACTAATATATAAAGTTAAATGTACCGGAGAGTCGTTTCCGTTATTTTTAAATTGTTGAATGGACGTGCTTGGATTTTGCTACGTGTTTTTATATATATATATGTATATATATATACATTTTTGTAATGTCGGTTAGCTATGTTTTATTCGTTCGCTTATAATTCTGTAAGATATTTGAATATCGCAAAAAACTATAATTATTTTGTTAATTATGCTCGAATAAATCTACAGTCGGTAAAGAATAATCTTTGAGCATGTGAATAATCATATCTTTACAATTTACTGAAAAATTGTCTTGAATGTAAATAGTCCAAATTTTATCTAAACAAATATATCGATAGTTCATAGATCTAACCATACAATTGGTAATCTATAGGTATTATAATATTAAATAGTTTTACAGTAACATCAACCTTTTATCGCTCATCTTTTATTAGTGACAAATATAAGATAGCTATATTTAAGAGAAACAATTATTTAACGGACCCCTATCCGAGCATCCTATCTTAGCTAGATTCTGGCTATAAGTATCATAGGTATATGAAAAATAGCCACATCTGAAATCATAGTCTCTAAATTAAATAGAGAAAAAAAACCTGACTGAATGATTGGTTAGCATCTTAATCTGCTTAATAATATAATACTGTGTCGATAATCATAGTGATACAATTTCACAAATATGCTTGATAACATATTTTCATTCCATTGGAAAATTCCATGTCCTCCATGATCTACTTGCAAGCATCGATGGTATGTGCTTCGTACAGTTTACGTTTTTATAGATTGTTGAATGCACGGAATATTATCATTGCGTGACGTTATACAGATTGCAGGACTAACATTCAATGTTATAATCACTGAATGAATCACTGATATGAATCACATTCACACAAGAGGTGTATGGGGGTCTCATCCACACTATCACAAAATCTGCACTCTCTTGTGCTCTGGACATCGATGTTGTACAAGTGCTTTTTAAGACAACAGTGTCCGGTGAGTACTCATTAAAACCCGTAATTGATTTCTACCGAGTGACAGGGCCTTATCAGCATATCGCTGGTTGAATGCCCTGATAAGTTCTTTGGAATGGTTTTGTCCTGGCAATTTATGCCAGAACCTTTTGGCTTCTTGATTGTAATGGTTTCAAAAGAGCTAGGCTTTTGGGTATTCCACAGAATGGTTCAGGTCCAATGTGTATTCCCATAGCACCTACTCTTGCAAGCTCATTAGCGGCTTCGTTGCCAGGAATGCCTACATGCCCCGGAATCCATCGCAGAATTAGTCTGTTATTCTAGCCCAGAATGTTTAATACGGCCACACTATTTGACACAAGTTTCGACTCAACCGAGACTGAAGCAAGGGCCAATAAGGCGACTTGACTGTCCGAGTGGATATAAATTGTATGATTAACGTAGTCTTTTTGCAGATTGATATGGGCACACTCTCATATAGCATGCACTTCTGCTTGATGAATGGAGGCGAATCCACCAAGATTAGTGTGATACCTAAATTTGGGTCGTTCTCCATAAATACCACAGCCTACGTCAAGTCCCATTTTGGACCCATCAGTGTTTCACAATAGGCTATCAGATTTCCACGTTATTTCACTGTTAGTCCAGGAGTCCCGTGGGGGTATGTCTACTGTGTAAAATCTTGTAAGATTAGTTTCAGGTTTTTTTTTAGTCTAGTCTGGCGCAAGCGCAATACGTCACGAGCATGTCGAGATCATCGATGACGTGAACCCATAAGTTTTTCCCGTATCAAAAATCGCTCAACGCAGCTAAAGAAATTTCCACTTCAAAAAACTATCAGAAGGATCCAGGAGCAAACGTAAGTAATCTAAATTAATTCTAAATAATTATGTTAGTTTTAAAAGAGGTTATTAACCTGAGATTATTTTTTTATGTCGTCACAGTCATTAATTATAATTTATTGGTTCAGTTTTTTCTGTATTTCAACAGTGTATATGTTTAGATATATTTTGAATATTTTACGCATGTATTATGTTGAAATACACTATTTTAGATGTGTAGAATCATAATGAACACTATACATATATGACCGTTTTCTGTTAAGGAAAACAATGCATCACGAGAGATCGTGTTCAAATTAATAGACAAAAAAAAAAATGGATTCTAAACAAGGAAAACGTTTCCAACTTACGTAAACATGAAGATCTTTTAACAGTTCACTATATATATAGATATAATATTTGTGTAGGATACATATTACACGGTGTTTTAGCGTGTCACACTGGCGGAAATCCGGCGCATAATGAGAGTTGATGATGTGTGGACATCTTACCTGGACGCGGCGGTGATCATTAGCCGCTAGTGTTGCCCACTATCGATAGATATCTTATCGATAATTAGATTGTCGCAAATCTATACTATTGTCGATGAGATTTTACATATTCATTGTCTTTATCTAATATACTACTGAGATTTTCTATAATTATATGATTTTTAGTATTGAATGGTTTTATTCACGGACTGACACAAGTTTAACACATTTGCAACATTTTTTTGATTTATATCGATAACCTATTTAATTTAAATCGATAATGAAACCTGAGCAAGCCCAAACATGATGAATGTTCTTGCAGTATCATAGTATGTAGAAAAAATAAAGAAATGTGGATGAATTTCTCGAAGTTTGAAACTAATATTGCCACGTATATTATATTTTGTTCAGTTTCGAAGCTATCAACAATAAAGTAATACTCTTAATTTTTTTTTATGCTAAAGGGCAGCAATCAAGTGAATAGTCTAGCTGACAATAAATGATTATTATTATTCATGGAGATCTAGAAGGGAGTGATTCACTGCTGTTTTGTAGAATTTTGCCGACCAACTCTGGAGAAACTCTGTTCTGGTAACTAGTTCCACAATGCTAGCTACGCATTATTTATTACTCGTATAGAATTTATTAGATCTTATGATTCTTTACCTTACTTGAGCAACCAGCGCCGAAAGGTGCAGACTTAGATGCAAGAATGAGGGCTGTATATATAAAACATCTCGATACTCTTTAGTATACAATAGACTCTTTTTTTTTTATTATATCAAAGGAGGCAAACGAACTGGTGGGTTACGTGATGTTAAGTGATCACCACCGTCCATAGACACTAGCGACATCAGGGACGTCGCAAGTGCGTTGCCAGCCTGTATATGGGAGAAGGGGGAGGGATAGGAAGGGGGAGGGATAGGAAAGGGAAAGAAGGAAAGAGGAAGGGACGTGGGCCTCCGGCTTTCTCACTGACCGAACGAAACACAACAATGCAAGCACTGTTATTTCACGTCGGTTATCTGTGAGAGGGGTGGTATTACCCCAGAGGAGCCGACCCATTCATGCTGAAACCAAAAATAGCTTCAGCGGGGCTCTACCACCTACTCAACATACTTGCAAATTTTTAAAGATCCTATTTCGCATACTAATTCAGAATCGTCGGTAATGCAAGTAACTCGCCTTTGCGCGTAGTTAAAAAGCAAAAACAGTTAGATTGGAGCAATAGTTCGAATGTGTGTGTGTGTATGTGTGTGTGTATGAGGTACTTGCGCATTAGATCAGATGAATAGATTAAGGGTACTTCATTTTTTAGCTATCAACTTAGCCTTACTTTCCAAATGACGCTGGAATTGTACACAGGTGGATATCTTAACCTTAAGGATCTTGATATTACTGGTAATTTTCATAGAAGTGCATGGAGCGTAGGAACTATGAGGAACAGTTTTTTTCCTGGAAAATGCACAGACTCGTATCTTTGAGGCACTGAATTGGACAAGATTTACCTCTTCCCAATTAGAGACTCTGTCCAAAGTCTTTCAACCTCAGACATGAGTATCGGTCGGTTTTTCTCTAGTTGTATTTACGCTTTAGATATGCAATATTTATAGACTATAAACATTATTATATTTTACTTAAGTACCCTGATTTTTTATTATGATTTTGAAACTTGTTCTATAACTATATAAGCTTCTTTAATATCCCAAAGCCTTCGTTTTTTATTGTTTTTTTTTTTAACTTTAAACAAAATAAAAAAATGTCATTAAATAGATATAAGATGTTCTTCTTATGAAAATATTCGTGTATTAGTTTTACCTACGTGATGAAACAAAATAATTAATCGATATTATTTTAAAGGGAACTTTTTATAGCAAGAGTCAGCAAAATCAAACACTATTCGATGACAATGGATGAAACACACACACTTGCCAAGACAAATATAATTGTCGATAAAAATAAACGTGTCACTTCCCTATGTCTGATGCTAGGCGCCGAGTTTGCCAAAGCGACCAACCAAGAAACACGGCCAATGAAAGGTGTTTTTGACAGCCGTAATACTCGCTAACGCTACATCTGTGAAATCAGTGGGAAGTTATTGTACTAGTACATATATTTATAGTTATGGAAAAAAATGAAATTTATTGCGTGTATTAAACAGCTGTTAACAAGATTTAATGATACAAGGAGGTTTCAAATGCGATTCCTATTAGATTAAATTTACAGTCAACATAAAGCATCCAAAAAAAATGCTGTGTGATAAGTACAGTATTCAAATTCTTGTGATCATATTAAAGATGTAATTTCAGATATTTACGTTAAATCAATGACTGTGGGGTATTTTGTGACTTGTTATGTGTTACTTGTAATTTCATTTAACTTTTCATAAACTATACATAAAATGTGTTGCAAAACTACAAATAAATGTATAAGCTTTCTAAATATGTGAATTATTATTTAAATGGAGTTAAAATAATCACATTACACATCTCAAATCATATTATGCTACGTATCGCAGGTCTAGTTCTATAATTGACACGAAATAACCGACGCGGGATTCGAACCTTGGCACCGTGAGTTCAGTGCGAAAACATTTGCGTCAATTCGTGTGTGGGTGATATTAATAATGTTCTTATTTAAAAATATACATATATAAAGGTTGTGTGCTCTATATAAAATGTGTTAGTCACGACTAATATTGTACACAACATTTTCTAATGGTTTCACCTGAATTTTAATTGTATGATTATATGAAGTCTAGACAATGTAAATTTAAGCCATAATTTCTAATATCCAATTTTTTTTTTATGGGGCAATTACTGAAGGTACTTTGATCTTCAAAAAAAATGATTTTAAGAGAATATCTTGAAGAAAAAACACAGTCTTTAAAAACAAAAAAAAAAAAAAAAACAATTTTTGTATTTATCGACTCTAACACTTTCATTCTATCACCTTATTTCATTTCGTTCATCCTTATTCTTCTTACCTTATCCCATTTAAGTAGGGTCAGCACAACATGTTTTCCTATTCCCCTCTTCTCTGTCACACGTCGTCTCAGTATTCACACCTTTTATATACATATTATTTTTCACACAATCTATCCATACCTTGTTTGGTCTTCACTTACTCCTATCTTCATCAACCTTCATACACAAAACTCTATTACTGTAATACTTTCTGATAAGAAATGCAAACACTATTGTCCTTATAGACTGACCACAAGAAATTGTAAAAAACTTATCCAATATGTAAAAATTCATTGCTACTTCGATTTGTCTAATTAATTTTGACACATAATTGGAACGTAGGTGGGACTTTATATAAAGGTGTTCGTAGCGGCCAAGAGTACCTTGGCGTCCGTTGAGGCGAACAGAGATTTTCAACGTTTTTAGACTTGGCACGCTCTCGCACCGGGACGAGAAGTTGTTGTAAAAAATTAACCGAGCGTGAAATTTTTAAAATGATTTACGAATGAAAGCTCTTAGCCTATTACATGTCACTTATATCACAGGATCCTGTCTAATTTATATTCGTATTTAACGAAAATTATTGAAATACTGAAATATATATATATTGGCTTGTCTGGTGAGAGAACAACCACCTTAAAAATGTCTATTTGGTGAAAATTATTCACGTTAATTTATGTTACGATAAATACAATTTATACGTATAAATAACATTGACACGTCTGTTTTTTATCTAGGCATTTCAATACGCTTTAACTGCAGAAGATAACCTGTAATGACAAAGTGTAAAAAAACAGTGCGTGTACACGCGGAGGAAGTGAAACTTTTTTGCCTTACAAGTACTAAATTATATATATGAAAATACTCATAATTTATATATTATACAAAGCCCCTTAGTATAAATACTTAAATATACATTTATTCATTTTACAATATTACTAAAGCCAGAAAGACACTTATAAATACATACATATACACACAAATACATATCCAGGTTAAATTTAACGCGTAACGAAATTTTTTCCCTACCATGTTATATGAAGTTAAACATCAATAAAACAATCAAAAATTAATTAAAATAAGATAAATAGTTTTTATGTAAATTAAAATCGTTTTCAGTAAAACGAAGTAACACTTCACAGTAAACAAAAATGCGATTGCAGTTTCTATGCTTACCTTAGTAAGGTTACAGGTTGTTAATAAATAAGATCTAATAATGTAAACAAAAAATTCTAGATACATTCCAAAGACATTAAAGATATAGGACAGCAATTAACAACGTGTTCCTAGAATTTTTCATTAGTTTATATTTATTTTAGCCCGCAATTAATAACGAAATACGTAGAAAATAGCAAGCTCCCTTTCAATATTACTAGCTGAACGGTATTTAGAAGACACTTTTGATATTTGAAGGTCTTAGGTCGCTTTCACAAGTTCTTTGGACAAATCGTGACGAATCTATAACCTGTAGCCCTCGGTCTTTAAAAACAACTACCGTTTTACCCACAAAATGGATGTCACACACAGCGTCGTGTTTTGGGAACAGCAGAGATGTATTCGTAACAGTTTTCGCTGGTAGTAATCCGAATTTAACTGGTCTTGCACCATCGTAATTAGGAATATTTACAGTGACTCTTTTTTGGATTATCTTATACTTATAGTCATGTACAATACAGTCACTATGTCGTACTATCAAAAAAGTTTACCACGAATAGTGAGATAACAATAATTATTACTAACTAGCTGTGCCCACCGCTCCGTCTGCGTTGCCATTTGCTTATCTAACTGTCTCTCGTCCTTAAGTCCCGTCGTCATTAAAATTGCAATAACTTTTGATAGAGTGAACTGATTTTTATGAAACCAAGACTAAATGTTTTTCAAGGATATGCTTTATGATTTTCTTAGTGAGGTTTTATCGTGAACGTACGAATCCGTAGTACTTTAGCAGTGATGCGAGTTCACATAAACAGACATTTCTTTAAACGATTGAAATATATTTTACCATATTTTTTTCACAAAAATGATGAAAGTACAGACAATTTAGCTTTACTTTCTTATTATATGTATAGATAATATTTCACTTTGACGGCCACTATCATTCTATTAAGTATGTAGTACTTGAGTAGGGAAATTATATGAAAAACTGAAAATTGGCATCTAGAAACATATTCCGCTCTCTAATTTTGTAAAAGCAAAACAATAGAATAAACGGTTCTCTGTCGTCGATTGTACTAAATAATTTCAGTTTGGTATTAATTATCCAAATGAATACGTTTGGAATGACAACAACAAATCGTCCGCATCACACTTACCACTAAGTGTAACGGCATTCTTATGAGTTTTATAAATAAATTTCAAACACAAAATCGTATCTCTAGATTGGAACAGCTGTCGCGGTTATCTGCCCACAGGGATTATCCACCTGAAATATTATTTTTTATAAGATTGCTTTACAAACCTTCGCTCCCAATTTCGCCTGTGCGTTTTTTCCCACTCGCTATCAAATATTACTCTATTGGCGGTGTGGTTAACCGAATAATTTCATCTGGCAGTTCATTCGTAACTAAATTTGAATAATATTGTAATAAGAGCTCCGTGGTAGAATGTTCAGTCATTGCTTCGATGTGCATGGATTCAAATCTCACAATTAACCTTCAGTCAACCTTTCTACAAGCATATTATCATAACCACTTCAAATCCGACAAAATTGTGGTCAAACGTTAACGCCTAGAAAATGTTAAAAATATAGAAACTCCGTAAATTAGATTCATTATATGTTTTATATATCTAATACTCCAAAGAACCATATATTTAAAGTTATTTAACATTACCCATTAACTTTCCTATATACTAATAGTTTAAACAAACATACACACATAAATTAATTTTATTATTGAAACGCTTATTATTTTCTATGAAGTAAATTGTATTTTCAGAAGTTTGTTACAGTATATTTATTATTAGAGATTTCAGCAAAGATATGAAACAATCCTGGCTTAACTAAATAACCATTCTGTTCAAAATATCTAGTATATATTAGCGTAATGAATGTCCGTAACGATCATTTCAAACTGTCAGTATTTACGTCAACATATAATGATGGACTGTGCAATAATTATAGTTTAGTGTAACTCATTATTCATTTTTATTTGATACCATTATATTGTATTTTTAATTTCATATATTTATTATTATCGAGAATATATTTCGTTGTAAATATTTCAAGTGAAATTTTATTTAACTCTTTTAAACGATTAAAAATTAAATGAATTTATCCGTATAGGTAACCGCATTCGCGTCACCGATGGCCTAGACATTTTATATACTCGACTGTATCATATGCGTATTTCAATATTTGGATAGGTAAAATCTTGAGATTCCGCGTTACCAACTGTTAATTAATACAAGTGTATATAATGATTGGTCGAATGTAAATAGTTGTAAAAACCAAAGTAACATTAATAATTTCAATTTAAAAATTACAAAATTGAAATAATTCAGTCTTTAATTGATATAAAAATTCAAATAAGTACACAGTTACTCCATTGTTTTGAATTTTTTCTTATGTCCGCTGTCATTATGACTGTCTCAACTTTGTTTTATAACCTCATTTAATGAACAAGCTAATTAAATTACTTACTTTATTGCTGTGACAAAATTCAAAATGTATCTAAAACTCGACTTGCATGTATGATATTCGCATAAAGAAACGTCCATTAACATCGCTTCAATAAACTTGAGCTATATAAACACTGACAGTTTCAAATGAACATTTCAGCGATTTATAAGATTTTGAATGTTGACAGAAACAAATGAGTCTGTACACACTACAGGCTTAGTTTGATAGCATCTGTGGAAATTATTAGTTAATTCAAAAACGAAAAAACATTTACATTTTTAATATTTCGTCTCTCTGTATGTCCAGAAGTCATTCTCTATACCTTGTATCAACTGCTCACATCTCTGTATCGGTTGGTATTAATCTAACCTAATTCACGAGCTTAGACTTCTTTACATTAATACCTACGAGTAGTAAACAAGCATGAAATCTACTTAAAGTTGTCATTAACTATACTCAAATACAATTATCATCTAAATATCAAGTACCAAGGTGACCGAACCTAGCTTGGTTCTTTAAAAACAAATTATAAATTAAAATAAACAGTTATGTTTGCCTCAAAAAATTAGCGTTTTTAAAAAAACAAAAATAAAAAAGACACCATTTTGCTGTCACTCGCATTCGAACTGGGGCTACATGGATTTTAGAAGCAACCGATTTCCATCTGAGCTATTTTTGACTTTACAGTGGCGGAGAAATTTACCTTCATATACTAGCTATATTTTATATTGCCTGAAATCTCACATAAAAAATTTTCTATAAATAAAATCTAGCTAGATCGATTTATCGTCCCCGAAACTACCTACATACTAAGTTTCACGGAAAAAGATGACGCCGTTTCCGAGATCCTGAATATATAGAAATATAAAAATTTCCAATAATTGGTCGTTTAAAGGTATTAGATTAGATTATAGCAATAGGATACAAGACCTGAGTAGTGGTACTTCGTCTGTCATTGTGTGTGTGTGTGTGTCTTAATGCTTCGTCACAGTAATCATTACTTTTAAATTTAAATTTACCAAATTGCGAAGTCCAGTCAAATGACAAGTTAATGAAATAAAAATAGGTAAACGGAGACGCGAGTGAATCTGGTATAAAATAAATTATCAAATGCGCTCTCCCAAAGCAACTGCTGCGTGACCTGCACACACAGATTACCTGAGACACGTCGGTCATTGGACATTTTGTAAAAAAAAGCAGAATAAGCTCGAATGGTTCCGTACAAATATTTATAGATCTTAAAAACAATTTATAATGATGTATTAGCAAATATTGTTTGACACAGTTTTGTTGTCTTATATCTTGCTGATCAAATTGTTAGGACCGGTGAAATATTGATGTCAGACTATTCAATTCTTAAGAGCAAAGAGCCTCTCAGTTTTGAACAAAAATTCTGTTTTTGACTAGAGTAAAAACCTTTCAAAAATTCTTTGTTCAATTTAGGCTCTGGAAAGGCACTTATCAATGTCTAAACTACCACCACTTTAAACAGGAAAACTAAGGATTATTTATTAACTTTCTCATCTCTTAAAATTTATTTACAGGTGTCACAAAAACCCCTTACAAAATTCTACCGTGGTAGTCAATTTTGTTAGAGACAGACCAAAATACTCTATAATACGGAATAGTTATTCCTTTGATAATTGTATTGAAAATCTTCAACACATAAGGAATATTGGTTAACAAAAATAAGAAAAAGAAGAATTTAGCTTATTTGAAATACTGAATAAGTTTTTTTTTGTAGGGAGACGCGTCCTTATTCCAGTAAGTTATTTTATCTTATATAGATAAAATAAGATCTTCTAATGTGCGTGCATAACTCGAAAATTGTTGGTGAGATTTCGTTCATTTTTTTAAAATGTCTTGTAGGTATACCTGGCTCTTATCTGAAGAAAACAATTGTGCGGTAGCTTCATTTAGTATAAGGTATTAGAGTTTCAAGAAACTACAATTTTTATAAACACTACGCGCTTAGCGATAAGTTTTCTTGTTCTGGTGAAATGGGGTTAGCGATATGGTGCTTTTGTTTTTTCTTCTTTCCACAAAATATAATATTAGGATATTAAACAACGCAGACGAAGATGGAAACATTACCTAACTTAATAAATTAGTATTCTCTTTCTACGTTTCGATCGATCGGGTTACTTAAAGTGTGATCAAGTAAGCAGATGAATTGAAGTATTGCATTGTATTTTCTTGGTTATTTTTCTATGTTAGAGTAAATTCAATTATACCATAGTATAATTATCATAGTAGGTAGTACTACAATGTCATTTATGAAGGCTTAGTTTATAATGTATTTGTACATCTCGTCGATGGACGTAGGTTCGAAGCCCATCAAATGAGTCGGAACTTTCAGTGAAGGAAAACATCAAGATGAAACCATATCATGATGGTAGGTCTTTTTTTAAACTCTGCCTGGCTAATTACCAACCTTCAAGTTGAAAGTCTGTCGCCGAGCACCTGTCGGTGTGTTCCGGCAGCAGCACTAGATAGCTAGTATCCTTTAAATTTAGCGTGTTTACCATCCTAGAATGACTCATTAACCATACTAATACTCATTAACCATCAGATGAAATTGTGGTCAGACAATAAAACCTAAAAAGACTTTGAAAAATGAAGGTAAACTTAGAAAGTCCTGAAGTACGACTACAACAATTAGCTATAACTTTCTTTACTATGGTTGCAGCTATTATATTTTTACTCAATAAAAGGCCTATGAACCCTTATCAGACAACCTAGTTGTGATGTAGGCAGAATTGTAGTTCTTACAAAGATCTTTTCAAATTTTCAGTATTAAGACGGTTTTGTAATTTATTATAAACACGGAACCCAAAAAAATGGAACGCGGTGCCAGATAATATCTGGCACGATGCCCATAGGTGATTTTAATGCATACCTTCAACGTACGTCGTTTGTCAAAACATAATTATAATATCCACTCTGGAAAGTGCTGTCAATTTCCAAATAAAAATTTTAAAAAATAAAACTTTTATTTACCCATTGGTAAATGGATTTTCCTTGTTTTTAACGCTAATGTTTGAATATATTTCTTGTTGTTTTAGAATTTTTAATGATGAATTTCCGTTATTTTATATCGCAAACGTCTATGCCAGTATCAACGTAATGAAAAACATACTGTTTCATACAATATTCTTAGTATGTTGTATGTTGTTGAGCAATCACAAATATTCCGTCGTTTTTATACATACCTAAGATGCATATTAATTGCTAATTTCGAGTCACTAAAATAGTATAGCAGTAATAGTATAGGTACGTATATTTTGCGCCTCTATGAAAATAGATTAGTTTACCGCGAAAATAGTCGAAGCTTCATAATGCAGAGATGGGAGTAAGCAGTATTAGGATTGTAGTGGAAGGATTTTATGGGTGTAAATCACAGACAAAAACACGATGCTTAAAACCAAAGTTATAAATTAATATTTGTCGTGACCTCAATCTATCATACATAGCTCGTTTTTCATCTTGCGTTGTTTAACCATTTTGTATAACAAAACTTGGTTATCATGCACAAATAAGAGAGATGATAAGTAACATAGAATGCACAGACTCAAAAGTTTTATGAAGTAATCTGTGGATGTCAATTGTCAATACAGATTAGTCATTACTCCGATGAAAATGTTATTATTCTACCTTTTTCCTGGAGATTGTAAATTTTGTTGTCAATTAGAATTTTAAACCATATTTTTCTAATAAACCATATTTCATTTAAAGAGAAATTTATTACAAATAACTTGTTACTTTTGTATTTTCTTACCAAATTATATTAATTCGTATTGAAAGTATACACATATCTTAGAATGTGTAAGTATCTAAATTACTTTTTGATATAATTCTCTATCAGCCGCCAAATGTTTATCAAATGAAAAACTCGTTACAAAATTCTATATACATTTTTTTTGTTATTGAATTCATGACAGGTGTTTGCCTGTAGGCGGTCTAGGTGACAGTATTTTGACAGTTGATCTGGCATGGCGGGACGTGGCGCCAGTCTTTGATAGAGACGCCACACCGCGGTCACTCGATTCATTTATGCAATGATTTTATTGTATCATTAATATACCTAAAAACATTGTGTGGCTTTATAAAACAATGATAAAAAATAAACTTTTTTTTCGACCGTAGGCATTTAACTGAACATTTTCCGAAAATTATTCATTTTTGGGTATTATTATCGCATTTGTAATTTTAACTTGATATTTGGAAAATGGATATGATAATGGAAGTCATTAGTAGAGAAAATATCCAACTATATTTTTTATTTTCAATCTACAAATAGTGTGGGAACGCGATAAATACAATTATTCAGATGATATCCATATTGACCTTAGCTGCTGTACCGAGTCCTTTACATATTACCTCTACTCTGAGGCCGGCTGCAATGTGACATGCAATAGATGGACGAAAATCTAAGGCATTAAAAGAGATGTTGCTTATAAAAATAACTGTACACAGATACATATGGGCCTAAAATGTATAAAGAAGTTGTATTTATTGTATTCACCGTGCCAAGGATAATTCTAAGCGTAACATTTTTAAAATGTGTTTTAATTTCTCACGGCAGGTGCGTCGCGCCCGCGGCATCCAGTCAGAACTCCGAGGTGTCTGACAACTGACACTTGACAGTTGACAGCTCGCGTCGCCGGTGACAGATTAGGGCGTCGCCGCAATCCATGCCGCACGCGTTTCTATTGTTCCCGTGTTAATATTTGAAATCTTTTGTTTCAAACTTTTAGATTTGTCTGAGAGATGCGTGTTTTTCAGCTTTAATCCTCCACTTTGTCTAGACTGAAGCTGTTATGTGAAACTATTGTTTTAATTAATATTTCAGTTATATTTAAATATATAATGCGTAAATGCTCTCCGTATCCAAATACTTACATATACCAATATTCATGACGATTAGTTGAATGCTAGAAGAGTTTCTATGCTGCAGCGACATCTGTTGTCGTGTTACAGTAAAATAGCCAACACAAAACCTTCTCTGTTAAAAACTGTTATATTTTCCAACATACGGCCCAACGTTGTCGGATGTTACCAATCTCAGATATAAATATCAACATCCATTTTTATACATACATAAAAGATTATTGAAAACAGTTGCTTTAATAAAATTAGTAGTACAGAGGTCGCCTGTGAATGGGTATACAATTCGAATATTTGCCCTTAGTTAGTATTCCAACATTATGAATCCAAGTTTTCCAGTTATTTGAATAGTTATCAAATCCTCACAAAGAACACCTATGCAACTACGTAGTCATGTGAAACCTGGCCAATCAGTTAATTGGAAATATTAACAAAAAAAAAATAGGTTTTCGCCGAAACATTCCATTTCTACTATAATCATAAGGTAAAAATAAAAATGTCTGAGTGTTTATTAGATTTCATTTTCTAAAGATAAATACAGTTAGAGCAAAATGCAGTATAATATTTTTATGAAACAAGGATGAAAATATATTATTACTTTATATATTCAAGATATTCGCAAAAATCCTAAAACATATAGTCAAATTAGCCGAATATAGCTCACCCTACGTGTAAGCAAAATACAGATTTTAATAAATGACTGTAAATTTTTAATTGCTATCTTTTTTTTTATTGTAGCACGGCAAAATGACTGCACTATGCCTGATGGTAAGCACAGTGCAATCCAAAAATAATAGCGACCACCGATTGACACCACTATCCATTGCCAGTCGCCACTATCATGCCGGCCTGCAAAAATCTTTTCAATAGTCCATAAATTAAATTATAGTGAAGACAGTATTTTTCGAAAATCAAGTAAAAATGTCGTTTCATTTAAAAACATATTTGTATAAAAAAATGTAATAAAAATACTATTAAATGTAAACTTAAATTCAAGTCACGTAAACTCGTTACCGGTTGGCAGCAACACCGTTCAATCATCAAGACTAGTCGCACCGGTAGCAGGGTGGGCAGGCTTTGTCGCAACCACTTAATTTAATTCTAATTACAACAACCCTTTAGCGAGTAACCGTTCGTATTATGCTACTAAAATTATATAAAGGTACATTTACCTACTAGTAATAAACAAATGAAGGAGTCATTTAATTTGCCAATAGCTTGTGATAACGCATCCATCCGAATAAGCCAATATTTATATTGTAGCTAAAAAGCTGTAAATACATCATAAGTACCCGATTAGGTCTCCCACGGCAGCGGCTCAAGCCTAGGTTCGATCCCTCGGTAGGGAGCCCTCGAGTGCGTTGCTTGCGCGATACGGTGACACAAATATACATCACTGCTACAACACTACACGATCACCCCCACACACATGCACGCCTACACGCTTACACGTGAAAGTGGAAGGGTTTACTTTTTTCCCTTATCGAACTGAAAAACTCTCAATTTTCCGATAATAAATATATGGAGGAGTTGTTTAGGCGTGTATGCTTGGGACACATATACGTTTCAACAACTCATACATATATGAATAGTTAGCTAGGTTAGCTAAGATAGGTCGCGATTTTTCATGCAACAGGCAACAGCCAAGCCGAGGTGTGCCGTGCACCTTTGAGTTGGTTGCCAAAATAAAATCGGCTGAGTGCCTTAAGCGCTCGCCTTAGTAGTCCGGTGAAGCTGTTAAGCCCTTGATGGGTCAATAGCGTAGCCATTTCGGAAAAAAAAAAACGTCAAAAGTACTTCGACAGCGGCTGTTAAAACTTGGCTAACTTGCTCACCAATCCCGCCCTGTCTAAGTAACACATATTTCTTTTCCGTCACCGATATTGATAATATGCCATTATAACATTTTAACTAAGACATTGTGGCATTACAATATTACTTTACTTTGGATTGTGTGAAAAATGATATGTGCGTAAAAGGTGTGAATACTGAGATGACATTTGATAGGAGAGAGTGGAAAAAGAAAACATGTTGTGCCGACCCTACTTAGGTGGGATAAGGGTAATGATGATGATGTGTGCGTTATTGTGTCATTTGTTTTGACAAAATATCATGTAGGTAACATATCCACAGCTTTGTAGTTAAAATATCATTGAGTCAATAAGGAAAACTTCAGGATGAAATCATGTCATAGCTTAAGAAAAAAAAAATGACAGATATAAGGACTGCTGACAGAAGTGAGAACTCAAAACAATGAAATAAGTACGTTCTCTTTTGAATTCTTGAATTCTAATTTGAATTATTTAAATTTTATAATTAATTAATCTACTTTTCACATGTATTGGCACTCCGAACAATAATTATATACATTTTTATATAATTTATTAATGAATTAAATATGTGATGGACTCCACAATCTCAACACAAAATATAAATTTTACACAGACCCCTATATTACGCGTCGCTAGCCCAACGCAAGGTGCGCAAGCGCAATACGGTCGGTAACGCTAACTAGCATGTCATAACGCGAAATCTATAAATTTACCTTCTACCAAAAACACTAATCAACGCGCCTAAAGATTTTTTACTTTCAAAATCTTATCTTTTGCACTACACCTCACAAATATTTTAAACACGCAAATTGTAGTCCGGTGAAGCTGTTAAGACCTTGCTGAGTCAATAACGTAGATCGAAAAAAAAAAATAAGCACGCAAGTAAAGTACACCAAATCACCAAGTCCCTCATTCAGGACATAGGATAAGATTTAAAAGTCATTTGCAGCAACCGACAAGAGTTATTATCTGCTTGAAGAGTCATAGTATGACATATTATTTAATTATAGGTATTGGCAAGGGGTCCTCACCTGATTGTGTTTTAACAGGTATGTATGTACCTAGGCTGTATTTTATTGCTATTAAGTTTTATATTTGTCATTTAAGGCGGACAAATTTACGTTAGATTGTTAGTTTCGTAAACAATTGATCTGATGTAAAATTTGTTAGGACTGAAAATAATAGGCAGCATAGGAACGAAACAATATAACATATACCCACAAAATTGAATAGTCTGTTGTATGTCAAAACTAATCTTTGAAATGACTGACCCGATTTCGATGAAT
>JACEII010000028.1:5224607-5299762 GCA_014332785.1 Antheraea mylitta | reverse complement strand
AATATGAGTTTTCCGACTTCAGTTCGTTTCCAGTAGTCTAGTTATTATTGCATTTGTTATATCGTAATTCTTTCAGAAAGTAAAATAAACTTATTTTATGTTAAAGTATAAAAAGTTATACGATTAATATCGTGGCATTATCATTATATCTCCAGAGAATCGCCAGTTAAACTAAAGGACCGTAACCCATTTAGTTATCGAACTGGTATATCAAACGAAATCATAAATTATATTAAGATAATTTGCATTAGAGATTTCAAGGTTGACAGTTGGCGAGACGCGACGCGCGGACGCGGTCGGTGCCATAGAGTAATTAGAAAAGACATATAGAGGTAACAAAGCATATTAAGATTGTATTTATGCACATAATTAGAATATTTCCACGGTTAGTTATTTTTAACTACGCACATAAGTAGAATAGGACTAGATACTCAATTACAATATGTTCAATTTTTTTTCTACATAAAAGATTACTTTAATTAATTTTTCTACATAAAAGATTTTTTTTACTTTAGCGTTCCTCCACAATCTAACGGTAAGTGAAATAATAATGTGGCCTAAAACATGGTAAATATGCTCAACCTACTGGTACTTAAATTTGACTGCTGGACCACACCTTAAAGCGTTTCTCGACGGATTTTCAAGTTAAAGATCTCTACCACTGCACAAAACTATTGAAATAATATGTATTACAAAAAAAATCTATATTGTGACCAGTATACATCGTTATCACGAGTATCATAACAAAACACTGAGTTATCGCTATTAGCATCATTCGATATATATTCAAAAACCAAGCGAAATGTAAGGATATATAGATATTTGCAAACACCATTTCTCGTGTTATTACATCAGAAAGTTAAACAGAATGTGTACAAATAGATTTAATCAGAGACAATGAAGCACATTTAACTCACAGTCACATTCTGACATTTAGAAGAAAGAAGATTTTAACAGGACCAGATTAAAATGTTACAAATCTGCATACATGTTGGCTTCGACTGACGTGTTATAACTACTTTTGGTACTTTACGTTTGGTATAAACAAAACACTGAATACTTTTCAAAGCTATCAAATCAAATTAGCGATCTTCTTTATTCGAGGACATCGTATTGGTTAATTTCAATATTATGATATTGCAAACTGGAATAAAATGGCGTGTCTCATCTTTATATTTTACAAATAATTGTTCTATGATACAGATCAAAGAACGTTTTCGTGTCGCGGTGCGGCCGCTCGTCCTGCGCGTGCACACCGCACATTAATATACTGGAAGTGTCGTTGTAACCGGTAATACGCGGTTTACGTGGATCACACGCGCTCTCGTTGCCAAACTGCGCTGCCGCAAAAATGTTGAATTTCTATTTTCTATACTATTTCCTTGGTTTACTCATAATTATATTTAACCGTCAACTAACTTTTTTTTTACAAAATCACTGTGACTATCCTTTGATTTGTTGCTATCTAATAGATAGTAGATCTCTCGGTGGTCATTGCTATACTCACCATTACGTACGTCAGGTTAACGTACTATACAAGAATATTCATTTTTATTCTGTTTACATAATACCATTTTTTCTGTTGATGTTTAAGTATTTAATTTTTTTATAATGTCCTAAATAAAAGAGCTTATTACGAGTAAATCCACAAAGACGGTGGACATTATGATTATTATATGCAGCTTACATTATGATTGTTACATAGTATAATATTGGGATTCGACAGCTCTGCTATTACGTTATATCTATTTTGGGAACGGAATATAGAAATGTATTAGACTAATATGTATGCGCGTGATCTTCTTTTTTAATAATAGGGTACATTAGTAATCATTAATTAATATTTTCTTGTATTTTGTAATATTTTTGCTTTAACGAAAATATCCCACAACTAATCAAAGACCTCTATCCAAAGAGAAATGTAGATTCTCTAAGTCCACAATACATTAGTGGTCTCAATTGCCAAAAAATCGTAAATTCTGATGCCAATATATTTTGGTATTACAAAAACATTTTTAAAATAGTCATTTTTCCTCAGAATGTTTTACTTCGTAACATCAGTTTATAAGCGTATCCGAGGTTCCCCAATTTTCTGATATACCCACAGAAATATTGATTTAGTATTTATATGTTCGTATTTATTATATTAGTATCATTACAGGTGGTAGCCTGATAAGGTTAGAAAGAGTAGCTTTCAAATGTAGCTGCTTCAGGATGTCGATATATAAGTAAATTTGGTAGATATTTAACTAGAATGGCTTAGTGAAACTATGTTTGAAGAACATGGCATATTTTTAACCGTAACGATGGTTTAATCACGATGGTTTCTTCACAGAAATCTTGGGTTTCTCGTGACCTCAGATTCTTCCTCAAACTATGAACCTCGCATTATTTATGTCCGGTTTGGTGCAAAATTTGATCCAAGTCTAAAAATGTAACATAAAAACGAATAGATAAACCATATTATTCAGAGTGTGGATGATTAATACTCTTTAACTACTGAAATTTAAACGCTATTAGATATGATGATGGAACGTACTACTATTGAGCCATTATAGCTTTGAGCAGGGCCATCCGTAAATAACGTCATACCTAATTCATGATTTTCTTCTTTCCCTGTTTATGTCACTTACAATGTGTGAGGTGACATATTCTGCTATTTTTAAATTCAGAAATATTTAAAATGAAACAGTTTTCCAAAATTTTATTTATAACCTTTCTCCATTAATGTAAATGTAATTAAATCAAATCCATGGACTCGAAGTCGGCAATGGCCTTTCGTAGTATATCAAATGCGAGTGAAGAATTATATTTTATGTACTGAGATTAGACGTTATTGCTACTACAGGTACCTCATCATCACCAAATATCAAATTAGATTGTGGTTAAACAATAAAATCTTTAAGGTATAAAAAATAAGACTCAAGAAAGTAGAATATGCTATAATATAATGTAATCTTTTAAATTTTGATACAGAGCTATAGTTAATCTGAATAAGTTATTAAGAGACATTTATTATAATTTATTTAATTATACTGTTACAATTGTCCTCAATACTTTAGATTTACGCATGTCACTTTACAGAGTTTACTATTCTTTCCCATTTCTTGTTACACAATGTCACACTGCCCTTTTAACGTGTAACGTAATTTATGGGAGCCACCGAATAACACACTAGAGCTACTTCTGGTGAAGTTATTTAGAGAATATTATTACACAACGTAATAAGAGTGGAATCGCCGCTAAATGCTAGTAAAACATTCACTATAATGTCTTAGTTTGTAGTGCATGTTTTACGAACGCGTGCTCAACGAGCCCTCTGTTTTCACACAGTGTCTCGATATCCGTTCACATCAAACGTTGTTGTATGAATTAAGTAGTTGCTTCAGTTGCGAGAATGTAACTTTGTCGTTCGACGTGACATAAATATTTTAAACTTACATAAACTATTTCACCGGTTACATTCGACTATGTATTTATTTTCTTTCCCATGGTTTTATTGAACTAAGTAGTTTTCTTCACTAGTACTATAATCGATTCTATGTTGTACAAGAAAATACACTGATTTATTGTAACCAATGTAATAGAGAAGACTTTTTAACTAGAATATTTATTACGTACCTTAGAATGTATCAAACTCGTAACTCCTATGTGTCTAACAAACATTTATCGAAAATTGACTGGTCTCAATGTTAACTTATATTTCTCAAATATACCTTCATGTGTAGAGGTAGACCGGTGAAGCTGTTAATAGTGCTGTCAATAGCATAGTCAGTTCAAGGGACAAAAACCTTCATGTGTACTGAAATACCCTTTTAATAAAATGTTATCTATAAAGTACATGTACTTTCATTATAGTCGTCTAGTTATTGTTAGAGAGCGTACGTATTGTATATTAATAGAGCTAAAGGATATGATATATGACGAATATAGACATTAAACAATTAAAGCTTAAATTCGCCCATAATATGAAAATAAATGAGTTTTTACCCTTACCTCACTTAAATGTGGTCGGCACAACATGTTTTCACACCTTTTATACACACATCATTTACATACAATCCACTCATTCTTTCTCGGACTTCCTCTACCACCATAACCCTCCACCATCACAGTTAAAACTTTTCTAGTTACATCACAACAATCATATACAATAATCTCATGAACTCATGAAGTCGTACAGTATTTTATGTTTACAATGACTGCTCTAAGCACGTACTACATGATAAAACAATACATCAATGGCAACAAAACTAGCATTTAGTAGTATTCTGTTTCGTCTCTTACACATTTGGTTTCACACCAAACATTTTAAAAAGGCGAATGCTGGTATCAGATGTTAGGTGTGTTGACGTCAGGAGCGGAAATACGTAGCCCCTGGGCGTCCACTTCCGGCGGATAAGTGGTCGGCTGTGACCCAATTTCCGGTTTTCACGTTTCGTAGATTTCTCCAATGATAACTTTCGGATTAGTACGTGAAAGCTCATTTTGAAGGCGCTCGGGTATATTTCGGAGTATTAAGGACAAACATAATCGTCATATCGTATCACATGCACGTTAAATATATATACATGCGTGTACACTACACTTTAGGTATGAATATTGGTAATGTCGCGTTCTGGGATCAGCCTGTATATATCCAGTAAAAACATGAGATAGTAAAATATCACCAATCCGGATCGCTACCACCATAATGCAATTAAACTAATGATTACACATTTAAAAACCAGTATCATAATTTTTGTCCGCGATTAAGCTCGAAAGTACTCAACCGATCTTCACGAAACGTTGGCATTTATGTATTATTCGGTCTAACTACAAGGATAGGATAATTTATCTTTCGATTAATAGCCGTAATATTGCTTAATTATAAGTTGAATGTTTGTCAATGTTGATTATTGTTATTAATTGTAAGTATCATCAGTATTGAATAGATGGCGTTTTAAATTAGTTTGTTGACAGGAAACTGTAAGAACGCCTGTTATCTCATAGATAACGCCACGTTATAATTTTTTAATCTTCAATAACTAAGCCACCGCAACGCGTGGAAGGGTCAGCTAATTGCAGTACAAAATAGATGAAGTCGTCTGTATGTACTCGTTGAATTTAAACATTTGCAAGTTTGTTACGTATAAAAACAATTTTAACGTAATTTTATCAACAAATCTCCTCAAGAACATTAATCCAGAACGTTACGAGATGTCTTATTTAAATTCACGTAACCATGGACCGTGAAAATCTCGCAACACTGTGAGGGTAAATAAAAAGCTAATTTAAATGCCATTAAAACTAGATGCGTCCCAAGATTTAGGATCCGGGAGGTAGTTAGTTTCCCTCATCTCTGTCTCGGAGGACTCTGTAAATAAACTATATTACTTTTCAATTTGAAAATTTAATTTGTGGTGTAATTTGTTATCCGAGTGACTTTGATCCTTGTAGTGAATCTGAGATTTATAAGATATACCATAAATTCTTTTCTACTGCAGCACTAATTGTAAATTTATCGCTTATTATTTCTTAGCGTAATACAATTGGTATTAAGAAACGATCACCATTTAAGCCTTGACGTGTTCGATTTTCATCATCATACATAAAGACAGGCTTAAAAAGACGAAAGGCTGTGTTATATTTATCACCATGTGATGTCTCAGACACAGATTCCTAACCTCCTACTCAGTTACTGGACATACACAGGCTGATCTAAAAACAAAATTGACTAAGAATGGAACTTCGTGTGTTATGTATATGCCTACATTCATTATACATACATACATACCTAGTATATGGTACTAGCAATCTAGTTAGTCGCCCTGTATAGTGCAAAAAAGTTAGTTTGTAACCGAGATGTATGAGGATTCCAATTTGATTAAAACTCATGTATACCACCAATGCTGCAATGTTATGAAACCCGACGGCAGCCTAAACGGTGAGGTGGTACTGGACGATCGGCTTACTGTACCAAATACAAAATATCGTTGTGGTCGTGTTACTATTTTTAAAAGCAATTAGTGATTACCTAACGCAGACGAGTCACTCTATGTTGTACAACAACAAAAATGTATCGAATAAAATTAATGCGTTTACGAAGAAATAAATTATTAAAAGCTGTTGGTATGGTGATAGGAGTCTTTTTATTTCCGCTGGATTAGTTAACGTCCTCAAATAGAAAATTGTCGCTATAGGTATATTCCGGCACTTGAGGATCAGTCCTGGTCTAGGTTTAGCAAATTTATTATCAAGTAAAATCGCTCTCAAATGATAAAACCTATAAAGTATGAAAAAGCTATTCGCTAAGACCTAATTATGAATAAGTCATTTAAACAGACAAATCGAATTTTTGGATAGTTTCAACTGTCGTAAAATTAGTAGCCTTTAAGAAAATGTTATTTTACTATAAGGTATAAGAGCTCTACACCCGATTGAAACGCAACTACCATAAATATTGTGACAAGTCTGTCACAGAAACACTCTTTAAATTTGTCGCATCTCAAGACAACCTGGTGTATTGTACTGCGCTTAATGTCTATGACAGTGTAGTTATTTTGTTGAGCTTGGAATAAAAAAACATATGCACTAAAACAGTGCATTATCAACATCAGCCTGTGAGAAAACCACTGCAGGCCCATAGGCCTCTTCTCGAAGGAAGGTACGGGAATAATCACCATGACAACTCACGAACTAAAGGCGATTTCAAACTCTGAGAAATCCACAGTTCTGTTTTCCCACATACTACAAGAACATTTCTCGGGTTCAGGTTTCCTCGCGATGTTTTCCTTCACCACTACTGTTATCAATTTTAATTAATACATGTACGGGAATTCAGAAAAATCCATTGGTACATTACGGGGTCGAACCTGCGTAGATCAGGTTAACGGTTACTTGTTATCTTTATCGAAATAAGTCAAGATTACTACAACATAATATAAAATAACACAAATTAGAAAAATTCAAATTAGATTGTACTCACAGAGACAATTTCGAGCTAGGCAGAATACATTAAATACATCAACACACTTCTATAGTAAAATAATCTATGAAGCCACAACGATCGGGAGTTACGAGCGGAAGTGTTGCATTTCAAAGCCGGCATTCTTGTTACCTGTGCGCTAAAAATAATACGTGAAACGGTGTATAGGAGTCCGCCGGGATGTGATTAGCCTCGCCCACCTAGTTCGCTTTGATCTTAAACAGGTCGGGTCGCGCCAAACCATTATACTTATATCGGTTTTTGGTTATTCTTTTTATAGCTTCAGTATTTATATATTCTATGATATATAATTTATTTAAAAGATAAACATAAATTTTATGAAAACGCTCACATAATATCACAATGAACGAAACTTCCAGACATTATTTGATACTTACTGGGTTGTGCTTTGCTTTCGCACGTGTTTTATTACTATTTGTAGTAATTCCTATTTGTTATAATAAAGATTTGTTTTCGTTTAGAAGCCAATGCGCATAGCAGAACAGGTACCATAAAACTTTCTCCATGAAAACATTCTCAGGTTTGTCAACTTTTGATGTGACCGATCAAAGAGTGTTGACATTTATTAATCTTAGATCTATATCTATCTATACATATAATAAAAATGAAGAGTTTGTATGTAAATACCAAAAATAAAACAAAAATGATCGAATGGGTATGAAAGTATACACGCTTCTGATAACAAAATTGCAATTTTTAAAATTGTTGTCGGTCTGTCTGTTTGTTTGTTCTGGGTAATCTCCGAAACGGTTGAACCGATTTTGAGGGGAATTTCACTGACACAGATATAACTGATATTATAAAAAAAATATTCAAGCAATTTAAGTTTATTAACCTAGCTATTAACCGTGGCTTCGCCTACAGTACTATTTTCGAAACGGTTAGATCGACTTTCACGGGACTTTCACTGGTAGACAGCGAACCTTATAAAAAGTAATTCAATCAATTTTAGTTTATACTTGCTGTTAACCGTGGCTTCACCTGTACTGCTATCTCCAAAACGGTCAGACCGATCTTCACGAAACTTTTATCGGAAGATAGGTGTCCTTATAAGAAGTAACTCAAGCAATTTTAGTTTATAGTAGCTGTTAACCGTGGCTTCGCCCCCAGTACTATCTCCAAAACGGTTTGATCGACTTTCACGGGACATTCACTGGTAGACATTGAACCTTATAAAGAGTAATTGAGGTTATTCTATTTTAGACTAGCTGTTACCCGCGACTTTGTTTGTCTGAATTTTAGCAAGATGTCAACTCATTCGTTATTTTAATTACAGACATAATTATCAACTTATTGATTACAATTCATCATTATAATTATTAGTAACTTTGAAGATAAACGAGGTCTTCCTAACAAAATCTTAGACCATAAACGTATGACGTAAAAAATTCCATAACACAATTTCTTGCGGAACAGATAAGCGTGTATTTTTTCATAGTCACAAAATCTTAATTATAATGATAATGCATGTTAAATTTAATGTAAATGTAAATCTTTATAATAATATTTTAAGTTATTCTTTCATCAGTTCCTTATACAGTGGAAGTGAGCACTGAGGTAGTCATATGGTGGGGTAAGGTTCCAAATATGCTGCTGATGACAAATCCCATTTGGCACACTGTTAGTATTATTATATTAACACTATACTATTGTTATTACTATTACTATACTACTTACTATTTATATATATATATATATATATATATATTTTATTTAAGCACGACAATGTGACTGTACTATGTCCGATGTTAAGCATAGTACAATCCAAAAACATCGGCAACCACCGATAGACAGATTATCCATCGCCGATCGCCGCTGTCATGCCGGCCATAATGACGAAAGTCACCCGGTACTGGATATGCACAGGCTGATCCCGAAACGCGACACGCAGAAGCGAGTCACTATGACGGGCTTTTTCGCCATGTACATGGTGGTTGCGATCCAGTCGGGCTGTAAAACCCTACCACCCCGCTATCGCCATTGCCTCGTTCGTTGATCAGCAGGGTGCACCACGTGCAGGTGAGGTTGGCTTGGGTGTCTCAAGTCTTAAGATATTACTCGACACCCCTTATTACTATTATTACTGTTATATCTAATGTACACATAACATATTAGTGTAAGCGGCGTGCGTTTCGTACTTACAATCGATTTTAAAGAGCATTTCTATAACTGTTCATAGTCTCACAATTTAATTTTTTTTAATACAATTAAAAAAAAACGCGTGCGGAACTGCGTGTACAGCTAGTTTATCAATAAGTCTTGTTAAATGTTGACATAGATATCAGAATTTTGTCTGATTTGTCGGATGTATACGATAGACTTTTTAAAGCCTATATAAACTGGTAAACGTTGATCATTATGTAGTCCGGTGAAGCTGTTAAGACTTTGCTGGGTCAATAGCGTAGTCATTTCGAAAAAAGAGCGTTGATCATTATGCACAATAAACATGGACCAGCCGCTTTTATCAAAATATTTGAGCAAGAAAGCATGCAGCAATCAATAAGCACGAAAGGAACTTTACGTTGATCACACTCCAAATCACGATACCAAAACCCTTATTTTTTTTTTACCCAACTAGAGAGGAGTCTGTTGTATTAATTTCTTTATTTTTTACATCAGAACTTCTCTATATACCGATTAGAAAAGTTATTTTTTATAGTAAAACTTTAATTAGCAATGGACTTTGTATTTCGAAGATACACCAGGCATTTCCTTGAAATCGAATATGGTGTGTGTAGTGGTATATAAAAATTCAAGACTGTGTAGATACATAACTATATTCAATGATGTTCTGATGAATTTGGGGATCTAAAGACTGATGACTGACTCTAAAGTGCAGCTATCAGAACACACCAAATGTTGTTTTGCGATAGATTTGTAACTAGAACGTGCTAGCGGGCGGCGGACTTAGAAAGAGCTCTACTACCATTCTATGATTTCGTCACAATGTTTTCCATAACTGAAAGCTCAGACTTATTCACATAGATTCCAACCTACGTCCATTGATAGGGTTGGAAATATTGTTTCAAAATACATTATTAATATATAATCTGTGCGTCAGAGAACCATTCCAAATTACGTAATAAGACAAGAGTTTTATTCCCGAATCACTTGTCTAGTGTATGCGTATAGAAGTCATTTTGTATTAGCATAAATTCTGAGACGTCTGTCAACAAAACAGATATTACGATCGCATCCATTGCAGAAATCTTGGTTTAGAATCTCTCGTGTTACATTGTTGCTCACATAAAGTCTAGTGTTGTTGCTAATTTTAAATAGAGATCTTGCTTTTAGTATAACGTATCACATTGTAGAATAAATATATTTTTATAAAGTACACCTTGATATATATTATGGAGCATACATACATCTCCATATCACTAATTATAATTAATTCGGATAGTTTAGAATCAAATTTATGATTTAAGTAAACAAAATGCATTATTGTAAATTGCTTATTAACACTTTTATATACCTAATAATAATGTATCTTTTATCAAATTTTATAATTTGATTGATGTATTTGATGCAAAATATTGATACTACAAAAAATTAAGAAAACTTAGATCTAATTTAGGGAATGGGGTTTGGAACTCTTTTTTTCTCGAACTGACTACGCTATTGATCTAGCAAGGTCTTAATAGCTTCACCGGACCAACGGGACTACCTGGAGATCTATAGTTCAGCTCATTCTAACTTTTTCAAACTCCAGACCTCATATTAATTTTTACTGTTGTTTGGAATTTATGTTTCTGATTGCATAAAAAATACTATATAGAACTAATAGCGTAAACGTAATGTCACATAAATAATACAATATTATTATTATTTATATGAGATTACGAAAATCGAGTAGGAGGTACCTATATTAATATTGTAAAGTTTCTTCATTTGTTAAGTTGAACACGCTAATCTCAGGAACCACTTCTTCGATTTGAAACACTTTTTCGGAGATAGATAGCAGCTCATTTATCGGGAATGGCTAGAGACCATATATCATCACGCTAAGACAAATAAGAGCGGAGTACCAATGAAGAATATTTCTAAACCGCTTTTTTTTCTATTTTAAAGCTTCTGCTGCATATTAGCATTAACCCAAAGTAAATATTCCATGCGGATGAAGTCATGGGGAAAAGCTACTAAAATCTAAGAGTGTATTAAGCGAATTTTTTTTATTGTTACACGGCAAAGGGACTGCACTATGCCTGATAGTAAGCACAGTACAATTCAAAAACAATAGCGACCACCGATTGACACACTATCCATCGCCGGTCGCCACTATCATGCCGGCCTGTAATAAGCTGGATAGGCACAGGTTGATCCCGAAACGCGACTCGTAGAAGCGAATCACCATTACGGGCTTTTTCGCCATATATATGGTGGTTGCGACCCAGTCGGGCTGTAAAACCCTACCACCCCGCTATCGCCATTGCCTCGTTCGTTATTCAGCAGGGTGCACCACGTGCAGGTGAGGTTGGCTTGGGTGTCTCAAGTTTTATGATGTTATTCGACACCCCTTACACCCCAAACTAGTGAAAGCTTTACACAATCGAATAAAATTGTATGTTCCTAAAAAATATACTTCTTGTAAACACAACGCTCTCTCCTTTCGACACGTTTTCGAAATAAGCGACGCATGATTTTTGGCATTGTAACATATCCGTATAACCTATGGAAGTTGTCTACGCTTCTTCCTCTTGCTTTGGACTCTACTTATGGCTTACGCGATTGACTGCCTGACATTCAACCTTTTTGGAATGTCCTTGCATGTATCTAGTCCTATGATTCCAAATAATTTAAAACAATCCCCAGAGATCTATGACAACTGGAAAAGAGATCGTTGTCAGCAAAAATATCGACTAAGTAGGAGGCCTTCACATAACTAAAAACATGGCAAGTGGCCTACGAGACAAAAAATTTGGGGACCTATGAATTAGCTGACAGTTAAATAGTAATTAATATTCTTAATACCTATCGCCTCTGCTCTACTTTAGGGAAATACAAACATATATATTCTAGATTTTAAAACGAACTCATCGTATTCTAGTGCCCCGGCACACAGTTTTATTCTGACTTTAATATTTATTTCAATGAATTATTATTAAATCGCAGACAGCAAGGTCATTCTCGTGGGTTTGCACGTTAATAAATCATGTCCGACAGGAATTGAGGAACCAAAACGGATGAACCGCGTTGCTGTTCCGAGGAGTCGTTACCGTGATGCTAAATATTTGGACAGTATTATGCATGCATCATTGATTTAATAAATAGTAGAATTGATTGTTAAACATAAGAATTATGCATTTCGGTTAAGACACCTGAAAAATATATAGATGTATAGTTCAAATTTGTATGAAATAAAGAAAGAAGGCTACAGAGATTTGCCTACTGCTTTAGTCTTGGCGGATAAGATGTCATCATTTAATCTGAATGATTTCATCCCTATTTACAATTGTATATAATCAACAACACTCAGCATTCAAGCATATTTTTAAGGATTATCATTTAAGGAATACGAAAAATTATATAAGAGACCAATGTGTCCAAATATAATCAATAAATTACACCTATGAAAGATAGTTTCTTAACCAAATGTAACATTTTTGATCTCTTTCCTAATTCAAACTCTTCCTGAGTGCGTTCTGAATCCCATCAGCGTTATTACAAAAAAGTTAAACACGTTTTGAACGCTTGTTTTAAAAAGATCTCTCGGTGAATGTTCACCGTCTTGCTCTTTTGTATCGCTTTGGTTAGGTTAAGTTACAGTTGCGAAAAAAGGATAACGCGATCTTGCTTCGGGCGAGCGCGGTGCATTTCGTACGAAATCTTTTTTAAACCAAGTATTTAACTTTTTTGTAATAAAACCGCATAAGTTTAAGCGTAAATACATTTTTAATTAAATAAACATGTTACGTCTAACGTGGATTATATTTCTCTTGACTCACTCGTGTATAAAACAATTCTGCGAACATCCTGTATCGCTTCATACCGGCTTTTAGTATAAATAATCATAATTTACCGCCTTCCGTCAATATTACACGTAATAGTTCTGTGGAAAGTGATCAAATCGGCCGTTGGATCGCAATATTACATTACATAGTTGTGGATTACGTCACTATTTCATACAGTTAATTTACAATATGTGCTAAAGTACAAGAGATTAATGTATAAATATAAATTTAGTTCGGTGTATTAGTGTCAACTTTATAATACAAGCCAGCTATAGCCCAATTAATAAGAATTAACAAGTGATGTTTGTGTTAGTAAGATGCAACAATTGTCAATTAGTAAGATATGGAAGTAGCAACTAATATTAAATTGTGGATATTATATTTCTTATTCTGTAGACATTATACTAACTACATATATCATAATGTATGCAGAGAAAAATGAATAAATTCGGTATCGTCTATCGTTTTCCAATAAGCATACTGTCTTATACAACATACGAGAACTCCGTATGTATGACGACGTAAGTAATATCAATGTGTTTCATTGTAGCTCTCACCTTGTTTAGTTCTAACCTTGTGACTCAATCACTTTCAGGACTGCCTTTCCTTGTGGTTAAGAACTTCCTAAATATTGTTCTTCTTGCTTTTTTTTTCGATCTGACTACGCTGTTGACCTAGCAAGGTCTTAACAGCCTCACCGGACTACTGTTTTCCTTGCCAAATACCAGTAGACATTATAATTATTCAAAAGCACTTACGTATCGCATATACCAATCAATAAAACTACAAAGATAACACAATGAATAGATTCTATTTAAATAGTCCTTCGATTCCAACCATAATTTGTATTGGATTTTCAAGAAACGCAATAATAAACATTTCCAAATATAATCCAACGACACCAAACTGATTATCGTCAACTTCGCATACACAGTTTCAATTAAAATATGATAACTTAATACAACAAATATATGATTTATATTTAAATTTGTAAGTGCATGATCTGAGTGGCCACTCTGGTCTGTTGTATGTTATTTATTATACTAACGTTTTAGAACAAACCACGATAGCAGTATGGAGAGCGAATGATAAAAGTACATGAACAATATCAAGAGCAGAGAAATGTATAGCTGCAGAAATGTCAGGACTATACTTACTCTTGTATTAGCGTAACTTCAGAAATAAACAACCAACTTCGCGAGACCTTTTACTCCCTCTTTAAGAATGTCGTTTAGTGACGCACAGTTTAGCTCATATATCTCGTTTGAAATTGGCGAGACGACTATAAAAATAATGATCCATTACTATATTAGATCAAAAAAGAAAAATTATGAAAATTCACAAAACTAATTGCGAAAAATCCAAATTTTAGAAACGAGTAGTACCTATGCCTTACAAGCTCTTAACTTGCTAAAACAAATTCTTGAAAAGAATTTGTGTATACACAGTCATACCTACTGGAAGTCCAATTACGCTTAACGTTAAAGGACTTCTGAATTTTATTCTTTTTCTTTGTCCGCTTTGTAAAAAACTAGCGGGCCCAGCGGACTTTCTCCTGCCCTGATAATAATAAAACCTCTTGACAAATTATATACCTAAACTTTCCTTATGAAATACTTTATTAACTGAAAACTGCATGAAAATAAGTACAGTATTTTTGCTGTTTATCGCGAAATGACAGGCAAACGTGGCAGAGGACTTTGTTTTATAATATTTAGTAATACTCCATCTTAGAATTTGTTTTTATTGAGATTAGTAATTATCAATAGAACTAAGTCCATTCCCATATTAAGCATATCCACGTAAGTCATTGCTGAAAGTTAAACTTCATTATTTTAAATAATGACGTCATGTCAACCAGCATCACCCAATCTCGTTGTGTAAGAAACAGATGTAAGGAAACAATACATTTATTGTCCCTCAATATAAACAGTGTTGATCGTAACACTTAACCGATGAATAGCCGCTCAGATGCGTGGGCGCAGCCGTGCTGCTGTTAATCGATCGTTTGATAGGACCACCCAGGAACTTCAGGGGTGTATTCAAATCACATATTATACCCAATAGGAGTGCATCACACAATATTCAGATTTATAGTAAAACTATATGAAGAGGATGAAAAAGTTCATTGTCACTGCAAAGTTCTCATAATTATTTGTAGAGTAAAATCTAGAAATAACTTTATAAATGTTCTAGTCAGATTGATGCACTTACTATATTTATTTACTTCTCCAAACCATAAGTAAATGTTTTCGCTCGATATTTGGTTCACTTTTATAATCTAGAATTTTCCACCCCCTTTGTAATCTTACACATAAATAAAGTTGGACTGTTTATCGTTTCTAAAGACGATCTTAGGAACTGTTGAATTTTTTTTTAAATAAGACTTTTACTACCAAATAGGTAATTATCTATAGTATTTTCTACATATCATTGTATTTGTAAGACAATAAATCGTATTGATAAAATCTATTGGGACTATTTAACTTCGACAGATTTACTATGAATAATATAAACAAAACTCGCAGGATTATTTCAAATAGAAAATGTAGTTCTATTAACAATCACCGTATACATAACACAATGAACAAAGTCAGGCACCAACTAGTAACTAAAGTACGGTGTTCAATGCAATATAAGTTTTTATACGGAAATAATACAAAGTAAGCTATTTAGGAGTCATAATAACGATTGTATCAATGAACTGGGAAAATTACTTAATGCGTTGGCAATTACTATAGTTTTGTGATAGATTTTAATGGGTTCTTGGCTTAAATAATAATTTCCGCTTCCATGAACGAGATTTTCAACATTCATATTATTCTTTACCAAAAATAATTATAACACAATTATTTCAATGGGAATGTATGATAAAATGAATTTAAAAATATTATTGAATGAAACCGTATTAAAGGTTTCTTCAATAATACAAACGAAGAAAAGCTGTCGAGAGAATTTTCCAATAAGGCCCGTGAGACAATGTCACTGTCAAAGTTTGAACTCGGTGTTTTTTGTATTATTTTACGTTTCTTTGATTGCCAATGTAGGAATGTATATTGTTTTGTAGAATACCATTCATAAAACCATTCCATTATTTGTGTAGTGTGGGCAATGGCTTGTATTAAATAATACAAGAGTGTAACATGTTTTATTTTTATGTACTTTGGTTATTTCAGTGCTGCCAAAACGAAATGTAATGTAATTTTTTGGAGTTATACTGCTTTAGGAGCGTTTGGGAAAACGGATGAGAGTGAATTTTTACGATGCACGCGCATGCTGACGCCTTTTTACGACACCATGAAGTTTGTTAGCATTTGTCTGTCGAGTTTTTTGGAGAACTAATGACTACATTCAGGGTGTGGTAGGTATAAATATATGCATATAAATCTATAACACGTGTTTCAGTGGAGATTAAAAAATATAGTCCTACGTAATTATACGTGTGTATATATATGCGTATGATTTTAAATTATATATGTCGATGAATGATATTTTAACGAGTATTCCTGATAAAAGTGGTTTTTATATCATAAACTTTTAATGTTGGTTTATAGATTTATATTTGTTTACAATATAATTTATTATTATTGCATTATTATTTGATAAATAGATTCTTCTACTTTTTTAAATGTCTTACCTGAGTATGTATTAAGCATTTTAAATTTAAATATACTATATTAATTAATACGATATTAATTGTATTTAATATCTCATTTTAGAACAAAGAACTATAATTTTAAGTGCTTGCATAAATACACACATATGTTTGTTTTGTATGTAAAATTTATACCTTTTTATGACACAATGCCAATTATAACTAAGCAACAAAATATCCTGTTCATCGTAATATTACAATATTTTTTTTTCTGAATACGTTATTAGCATAGCATGGCCTTAACAGCTTCACCGGCCTACATGTTACTTAATAGAAAACAGTGAGTATCGAAAAGGACTTTATCAAGATGACTTAACTCATGCCTTACCTGCAACAATGAAACAAAGACAATCTGTTGTTAAACATTATTAAAATATCTCTAGCAGTAATATTGGAGCTTGTTTAACCTTACTAAATTAATTCTATTTCGTCTGAAAATATATATTATCTCTTGTTATATTTTATTATTTTATTATACTTAACACTTATAATTTTATTATAAACAAGGACTTTTTTTAATCCCTAGCCATTATCATAAACGAGAATATATTTGTTTGCTTGTTACGCTTTCACGGCTTAACTACTTAATCGTACATACATGTGGTTAAGGATACAAAAAGTACACAGGATACGTTTCATCGAGAAAAACTATCGTTGTGGATCACTGGATTATCCAACGGTTTAAGGTCCATACAAACGAATACACTTCTCAACTTACTGTTGGCAGGTGGCAGCATATTAAAAATACTGTTTTTACTACATAATTTGAAAAACGGGAACGAGACTGCCGACAGAAGTGAAAACTTATAACAATGTATTGTAGTGGATGTTACTTTGCATTTCCACCTGCAATCGATTCACCATTGCTACGTCTCACTGTGACATAAGAGGGTCATTTACTAAAACGATGAAAATAATTAAAAACGCGTTCTTTGGTTACCTGGAGGTAAAATATGTACATAGGCCGCTATACTACGCGTCGTTAGACTGACACAAGCAGCGCAAGCATGCCACAGGTCACGCTTATTAACATGTCGTGACGCCAAATTATAGATTTATCTAGTGCCAAAAATCCAACGAGCCTAAAGAACATTTTATTTCAAAAATTATATATTTAGAATATAATCTGCCATTTTGAGATTTGCGTCTTCAAAAATTAGTTGAGGGGTTGATACGAATGAAGCTGCTGACGGTATTTTTTATGAATAGCCACGTTACTAATAATACAACGGCCCAGTAATTATTACAGCGTACAAAATAAAGGTATAAATCACAAGACTATAAAGTCTAAAGTACACCGCTGCATCGTTAACTAAAGATACACTTTTCAGTCGTATAACGTGTAATTCCGCTATCAAACCGTATACAAGTTGTGTAACAGAGCGCGCAATGGACGCAACAATTTACAAATAACCTTACCTGTGAATTACGAGCCTCGGTTTCGATTGTAGCGTTTCACTTTCTTGTGAGGTGACCAGCCGATAGAATGCTTTGGGAATTACTTTGGGACCAGCATGTTCTTAAACAAAAAAAAAAAATTAAATTTCTGTTCATTATACTCGTTTCCTTTCTTCAGATAAAGTAGCGCCTGGACGAAATACATAGCTTCTACCACGCAATTAGTAATAATGTTGTAATTTTATAAGTGTCCATATCTGTCTAAATACATGTATAAAAATAGATATTCATCAACTCTAAGATCGTGAGTTTGACCGTCATTAAGTAGGCACAATTAAGTGTATTTTCATTAAAAAAGTTTGCGATTCTTATCATTTTAGTTATAATTTGCCACTACGTGGCACTAATTGATCATTAAACTACAGAATTCAAAGTGAGTGAAGTCGAGGATAAATGGTTAATATTATAGATACACATTTGAATTGGCTACCTTTTTTATTATTATTACAAAAAAAGTGGTGTACAATTAAATGTTATATGATAACCAAATTATAAAAGCTAGTAACATAACTTATAAAATATAGGATAGAACCAAATAAATGAAATTTAAAACGTTCGAGTTACGAAATTTTAATACGAGAGGTGATATTTATTCTAGCTTCTTTCACCTTAAATGGCCATAAATTGACATCATAACTTCAAATTTTGATTATATACTAGTCACAACCGAGTTTAAGTGCTTCCTGGGTGCTCTACACTGTTTTACATAAACTGAACTTCGCAGCAGCAAATAGATTAATTAATCACTCGACGGTAATAAAATATGGATACTTCATTTAGCCATACGAAGAAACAAATAATCAAGTTTAATCATTGTTATTATGCTGCTTAGCTCTTATAGAAGCATAATTAAGGAGTTTGTATAGTTCAGAATATTAGGAATTAAAAAACGTGTCCAACACAGAATGATGGTGACAGGAGGTGGTGTGCCAGGGCTCCCCTGGCCGGGCGCCAGGAACGTTATTTGCTTATAATTTCGAATCAATATGCTCGCACACGTGTACGACACTATACAACACCGAGCCAATAGTAATTCTCATGAGGTATCGACTGTAAACCGATTTTGACAAGAACAAGATCCATTTTTATCTTACTACTAGCTGTCACCCGCAGCTCCGCACGCGTTTTTTGAATGTATTAATTAAATTTAAAATTGTTATTACATGTGTAAATAACAATAATACTCTTTCAAAAATATTTGTAAGTATGACACGCACATCATCTACAGTAACAGGTAACATGTACATTGTATATGTGAATAATAACAGAGTATCGAATGGGATGGGATTTATCATAAGCCATATAGCTGGAACTTTAAACTACTATCTATGTATCACCCTCAGTGCTCACTTACACTATATAAGAAAGTAATGAAAATATTAAGCTATACATTATCGAACAATATATGTTCAATCCTTTATTATATAGATATAATATCGGGTATCGTCTGCTGAACTCGCTAGCTTAAAATAAAACAGCTAATTAGTTAGTTATTTGCCCGCAAAATTCCCGTTCAAATATTACTTGTACTCCGTTGAAGCTGTTAAGCTTGCTAGATCAATAGCGTAGTCATTTCTAAGAAAACAAAACCGTTCATATAGGTTCAGCTATTTCGGAGATTACCCGGAACAAATAAACAAACAGACAAATCGACAGAATTAAAAAAAATGTTGATATTTGTAGCACCGCAGATATATGTATTCATCAAAAAGTATTTATTTGAATATTATATACACACGCTTTATTCTTATAATACGTAATATATCACAAACTAAAAATTGTGAACAAAACTAACGTAGAATAAGCTTTTTGAGGAGTTTTTTACGGGATTGCAGTCTGTTATGTAGGGGATTTTATATTTTATTCATAATTTTGTGTTATTTGACTCTATATTGTGTAAAATTGGCGGCGTTTTATGTAATATGGTTTGTTTATTATGCTAAGTGAAATAAATGAAAAATTAAGAAGATAAAAATTTACGAAATATTATATAGAAGATTTGGCGCTTATATATAGAGAATACATAAGAACTACCTTCATTGACAATTTCAGAATTGGCAGTATGGATTAATTCCTTCGCCTGTATTGTGATGGACGAATATTATTACTACTAACCTTTTAGAATAGCAGCACAAAATAGACTTTAAAAATGTTTGCGATAGCAACGTATTACTTATAATCAAAAATTGGAATTAAAAATAACCTAGAATAAACTTTTGAACAGGAACACAAAATAAACCCTAATAATATTTCCGATAGAATGTTATGATAACATTTTGTGTTACCATGGCAACGCATATAATACTGACACTGACACGCAGCGGTTGCTCTAAAAATAGCCCGATTTTGAGACATTCTTCATTAGTGCTCCGCTCCTATTGGTTTTAACGTAATGATATGTACCCTATAGCCATCCTCGATAAATGGGCTATCTTACACTGAGAGAAACTCTCAAATCGGACCTGTAGTTCTTGAGATTAGCGCGTTCAACCAAACAAACAAACAAACTCTTCAGCTTTATAATATTGGTATAGATTTTACATACATCAATGCCCCGCATCTAATTTTTATAACTTCAGCCTGAATCTTAATATCGGACCGTGTTCTCGCTGAGTTTCAGTTCTAACCTATAATTCGTATAGTAATTGCTCCTCTCCTTTTTTATATCATAAGAGGCAAACGAACAGATGGGTCACCTGATATTAAGTTATCACCACCGTACATAGAGACTGGCAACACCAGGGGAGTCGCAAGTGCGTTGCCAGCCTGTGTTGGGGGATAAGAGGCGGAAGGGAAGAGGAGAGGGGGAAGGCGAGAACAGGTGGCCCCACCGGCGTTCTCTCTGAACGAACGAAACGAGTCATAGCGTGATTTTAGATCGCTTATAATGTTCTTTAATATATATACTATGAAACGTATTTTTTAATATTATTTGAATTGCAGTTCTAGAGACTAGCCCATTTATACAATTAAAAAAAACAAACAATATATTGTGTTTTATAGTATTATATTCTTAGAACTATTAGAAATAGCGAGATTTTTTAAAAGATTTTATTCTTTATAAGTTTCGTGTTAGACAATAATCAACTCTTACAACCATGCCATGGTTTCCACAATGTTTTTCTTTCATGAAAGCTCCGAGTCAGTTGTAAGGATTCAAACCTACGTTTATCAACACGTTATCTGAACATGCTTCCAACCCATCATCGCTTCTAATAGAATGAATTATTTACACCCTTACAAATTCCAACTAAAGATGAAAAAATTCCACGAGAACACGAGAATTGGCGCATCTAGGTCGACGCTTGCACAGTTCACTTACCGCTATGAAATAAGGACATTTACATATAGAAAAACTATAGTACAAGATAATCTTAACATGTAATACTATTTCGAGGTATAGGAGAACGGAACAACACATTTAACCGGCGACAGCAGCGGGTTCTATTCTCGTGCCAGCACCTGTCGCGCTCGGGAAACAGACGATTAACAATTCATTTGTTACCGTAAGTGTGCAGTATTTTTTTCCTTATTTCGAAGCCATACTGTTACAAATTTGTAGCATAACATATTTATTCATTAAATATATGTCGCGGAAAAGCATGACGTAGATGTTGGGAGCGTTAATTATAAAGGTATGACGTCTACCATAAATGACGGCTTCCTTCTTATGTAATCGATCAGTAACTTAAGAGCAATCAAGTATTACTATTTACCTTAATCAGAATATTCAGCAATACACTACTGAATTACGTATTATACTCAGATATATTCGTCGACATATATAGATAATTATTATGTGTATTTGCTTATTCTACATTATTAGTTAACATTACACTCGTAGTTTTTATTTTATTTTTAGCAATCTTCTAGTAGATTATTATTGCCGTTCGTGTAATTAACTTAATGTTAATGTAAGAAATAAATGGATATTTACTTTAAACAGAGGAGTATAAAAACAATGCAATCTATTTTTAGCAACAATATTTACATTAATTAAATAACATTAGAATACAATTTTGTCGTACAGTACGTGACAAACTTAGTAGACAATGTTGCCAGTAGAAAAAAGTAAAGAAATCAAAATTACATAACAGTGCCATCTAGTGATGTATTCCATAAAAAAAATGAATATAAAATTCCTTCCAAATAAATATATCAGAGAAACAAAGAGATCATAGTTAACACTAGCAAGTATATTATGTGTATCAAAGCGCATTGAGTGAAATACAAATTTGTAGATCTGGGCAATTTACCGTATATCGGTGCAGGGTTTGTTACTGTCTAAGATCCGTAGAATGGTGTGAAAATTATTAGTAGTCCGGTGAAGCTGTTAAGACCTTGGTGGGTCAATAGCGTGATCAGATCGAATCGAAGAAAAAAATGTGAAAATTTTATCTTGATTCTTCTTCGTTAGTAGGTTGTTGCTAAAAAGTTAGTTCCATGACACCTTATAATGTTAAGTGAAGATAAAGATGAGCCAGACGATAAATTATGTTTATTTGTCCACTCTTAATAAATATCAAGCTACAGTAGAGAGAAACACCGTTACAGATTCTTCTGATATTTTTGTAGAAAAGAGAAATAAACCATCGCTTTATTAACATGAATTTTGCACTTTCCGATGAGCTTATCTATATCTACTTACAAAACACTTGGCTTCTTCCAAAGTAACTGTTGGCTTAGAAGTACGCAAATTTTCATTCAATAGTTAAATTCAATGCTGTAGCGTAGAGAAACAACTACATAAAAATAGATGAAGAAACAATACAAAACATTTATATAACGAGATTATTTACATCTGCTAAGTCATGATTTTTCACTTTAAATTTTTAAAACATAATATTATTTTTTTATCCACTTGATGCAATTTGAAATCATATTAGCGTCTCATAGATCGCACGATCTCCTTCATCTCTTCGAGTCCTAATTCTTTAATAGATTCTCTGACGTTCGGAGTGATCCAGTAGGGACATTCGCAGTAGCAAAGTTGTGTGTACCGGTTATGTACGTCTGTTGTAGACTTAGGATTACTACAGTAGTCGCTCAGGTATGAGCAACACGTATTGCAACCATAGTATCCTTTGCACACATACCACTTCTTGCTCGTACCGGTAGCGTAAGCCAAAACGACGGTAACAAATACAGCCAGAAATACGATCTTCGACATTTTTAATAATACTACTCTGAATAGTGTCGAAGTGATAATAGCGCTTTATATACTCAAAGGTTATCAACCATATCACAATACGCCACAAGCCATACACCGCGATACATAATCATTTACAAAAATAGCTACTACATGAACGTCTAGGGTATTAAAATCGATAAAAAAAATTACTATTTCATTTTCTGTTATAAAACTAGTCTTATTGTCTAAAGTAACTAACATGATAAACAGATAATATAAATAGGATTTTGTATATTTTAACGGGAAGCATCTAATGACTACGATGGGTGCAAAACTGAGTTTCTTCACGCCGTCAAGTAATCGTTAAATTGGTTTTAAACGCCATCTATTTCTTATATAACCAATATATTTGTTTTTAATGCTATCTAACATTCTCGTTAATCGAAAATGTAACATTTCTTGTTCATAACTATAGAAGAATTTAAATTCGCAACCTTTGTATTTCCCTTGATCGAACGCAGATTACTTAATGTCTTTTACACGGCTTTTTCATGGAGACTTAGAAGTAATGATCAAGAGCTTATAGAGATCACTTAAGACCTATAAAAGAATTTAAAGTCAATCAAAGATTTGTTCTGATAAAATATGTAGATTTCATGAAAATAGGGAATCAAATTCACGGGAACGAAGTGGCTCGTACCATCTACCTTCCGTTACAATAAGAAAGTTTTCAGAACCGTTGTTTGCATGAAATGAACAAGCTGGAATACTCGATCTTCACTTGTTTGAATTTATCAGAAAACGGTTTATAACTGTTAATTATTATGATAAATAAACGAGGGTCATCAACCAGGTCTTATTTTATTTAGGATAAAATAAATAATACGCAATAATGTAAATTAGCCGAGAAAATTCGAGGGGTGGTATGGTTTTACAGCCCGACTGGTTCGCAACTACCTTGTATATGGCGAAAAAGCCCGTAATAGTGATTCGCTACTGCGGGTCGCGTTTCGGGATCATCATGTGCATATCTAGCTTTTTGCAGGCCGGCATGATAGTGACGACCGGCGATGGATGTATCAATCGGTGGTCGCTATTATTTTTGGATTGCACTGTGCTTACCATCAGGCATAGTGCAGTCATTTCGCCGTGCTACAATAAAAAAAAAGAAATCATCTTGTTTCCTCTATGTCTTAAAGATCGAAATCTTCTGTGGACGATAAATAAAAAAAATGCACGATGACCCACGAAGACATTTGTGATAACGCTTGTGGAGCACCTTTAATAACATAATAAATACCAATTTGGAAAAAAACTCTATTTTATTTCAAGTCACTTATATCATCGCCATATTTTTAAATTACTCCTTTTGAAATGATAGGTCGAATGGTAACCACTACCTACATCCACGTGAGCCATGATATTCTATTTCGGTAGTAAACTGTATTTGTAGAATGGCTGAAAGTAGACACCTTACAAAATATATGTCAAATAAATCACACTATAAATTAGTCGCTACATTTAAAAATAAGCTGAATCCAATTTTCATCGTTCATGTACTTTGTTTGATTTTTTTTAGGGTTTCCAATTTCTATGCACCGACTAGCGGGCACAGCGGACTTTGTGATAATAAAAAAACCTTGAAGCTAGACATATCCTGTCGCTGACGTTTTTGTTAGCATTATCAAGCTCTACAACTTTTCTGTAGAACTCAATCATATATCTCTCATCGTCAAGGCAGCATTCGTAGGTAACATTTTAGTTCGACTCCGACTAATTGCAAATCCGACTACCACCAAAACATCTTTTCACTTTGATATTGCCTAACACACTCACAAATATCGTGGTTTTCTATTGGTAAAAAAATTTTCACAATTGGTTTAGTAGATACATATCTCCTACAATGTCACAAAAACTGTATAATATTACTAACTTCTGTCTGCGACTTCATCCGTGTGAAGAAGTTACTTTAGGCTAACACTAATATGCAGCGAAAGCTCTCAGAAGATAAAAAAACGATTTTGAAACATTCTTCATTGGTGTTCCGCTCCGGTTCATTGGTGCTTCATTAGTTGCCTTAGCGTGATGATATATAACCTATAGTCTTCTTCGATGAATGAGCTATCTAACACAGAAAGAATTTTTAAAATCAGACCAATAGTTCCTGAGATTAGCGCGTTTAACCTACTAAACAAACAAACCTCCAGCTTTATAATATAAATTAGTATAGATTACTACTCTTCTTTCGTACTTCACTCCAGTCATAATTCAAAATACAATAACTTTTGATAAAGTGGACCGATTTTAATGAAACAAAAACTAAGTTACTCCTGAGGTTATGCTTTATGTATTTTTGAAAAACTAATTATGCTCACCGCCCTACTAATACGGGTGATACTTTTTCTACCACAGCCATTATCAATATTTTGTAATGCAATTTTAATAAACTTGTTGTTCAATAAACAAGTTTAAAATCTTAATATATCAGTTATTTGTTTCGTGAGCCTCACGTTCTTTTCTTTCAAATTCTTTAAGCTATGAAAATATCTAAAAAAATAATAAACACAAAAATTTGACACAACCTATAAGAGTTTAGGAATTAATAGGACATTAAATCTTCACGAGGTTAAGCGAAATCATTGTATATTTTTTAGTTCGTTATACTTGTTGTATTCCATCAATATTAGAAACTAAGAAGTTTGTGAGGCTAAATGGATATTTGTTACTGTTTCATACATTCATTACTTAACGTATAATTTTAATGTAACTTTATAAAATCATAGCTTATATATATCATAAAAACAAGTAGGATATAAATTATGACGACAAATTATCAAATTTATAAAAATAAAATCATGTAAGTTAGAAAAAATCCTGCAATCTGAAAGTTATCGTAAACCGTTAAACCATCCAAACAAAACAATTATCACAATCGGTCCAGCAATTTACAAGGAGTTCAGTCACACACCGAAATAATTATATCTTAATATATATAAATCTCCTGTCACGATGTTTGTCCGCGATGGACTCCTAAACCGCTTAACAGATTTCGTTCAAATTTACACGTAATATGCAGTTTGGTCCAACTTGAGAGATAAGATAGCTTAGATCTTTAATTATAGTCGCAATTTTATTTTATTGCAAATTATTTGTCTATAAATAATTGACAGTCACAATTATCTGTTAACTCCAAAAGACTGTAACAGATGTCGATACTTTTCGACTGGATTGAGTAAGAAATCAATAGATGGCACTGCTATGGTAAACCGACAACCGTGTCATATAAGCTACAATTCAATAGCATGATTACCACGTGTTAAGGATTTTTTTAATTATTTACGCAGGACAACGTCTGCCGGGACCTCTAGTACCTATATATAAAGATGATAGAATTATTTTTCTTAAATGCTTTTAAAAGTTCGCGACACTATGTATCTACATGTTCAGCCAAAGTACCAAAGTAGTTAGTTAACAATAAACGTAATAATTTAATCTGGATTCTGTATTCACAATGCACATCTTATAGTATTAATTTAATTCTCAATAAAATCTTAATTTACACTCTATATTGGATCATGATTTATAAGGATAGAAAAACACAGGTAAGCTGCGGGTTGGAAGTCATTTTACAAATAATACTAAATTGTATGAAATAAACGTTTACTAATTATTAAGTTAGTACATTTCATTTTGTATAATATTTGTACTCGATACAAAACTAAAACTTGCACAAATTTTTTCAAACACTAATTCGTTGAATAGTTTCAAATTCCTAATTCTCTAATCGACTCTCTTAACTCCGGAGTGACTCCATCGGGACACGCGCAGAAGCATACCTCCAAGTAGAGACCGAACCAGCCCGGCGAAGACTTCCACTTCCCACAGCCGTTACCCAGATGTGGGCAGCACTTCTCGCAGCCATAGTAACCTTCACACACGTACCTCTTCATATTCTCACCGCTTGCGTACGCCAATGCGACGGCAACGAACAAAGCCAACAATATGATGATCTTCGACATCGTAATTTTCAGTCACTAGTAAGTAACACAGTAGTTAGTAGCTTCACGTTTGTGATTAGTAAAGAAAAACAGCAGTTTATATATCAAATTCTTATCAGTCACCGGAGACATATTGAATAACGCTGGAAAACCCACATCAAAATAGAACTCGATTATTTCATAATATTTTTAACAAGTAACATTTTATAATTGGTAAATTGATTATTAAGAGCGGAAATAATGAGTCAGTCAGAAAACAAATAGAGATTTCAATAAATTGCACAACAATTTGTAAATGTTAACGGTTTAAACCATTCTCTAATTTTGAAATACTCACTCTAGATTAAATTCAGAAAATTATCTATACAGTATGTATAGATGAAGCAGTCCCGGTGGACATTGTCCTGCCTTGATAATAAAAAATAAATTTAAAATTTTACCGCAACGAACCGGATCTAAATGTGTTTCTGAACTGTTTTTGAATCCACCTGAATACGCACAAATTTTTTTATCAAAATCTAGCCAGCCGTTTACGAAGAGTTCAGTCTCATACAAGAATTTATATATAAAGATGTATGCAGTTTAAAATATTGTTTATTTTTGTATTTATTTAAACGAGTTAATGTCATCTCAACTCAACTCAATCTCTCTCATAATCAACTCATAGGTTATTTGTTAAGAAAGTTTAAAAGCTATTTAACGTTCGACTATGACCGTTAGGGTTGTTAAAAATAATTCGATTACCAAGTAAACGACAAAAAGTGCAGATGATTTTGGAGTGTAAGGGGTGTCGAGTAATACCATAAGATTTGAGACACCCAAGTCAACCTCACCTGCACGTGGTGCACCCTGCTGATTAACGAACGAGGCAATGGCGATAGCGGGGTGGTAGGGTTATACAGCCCGACTGGGTCGCAACCACCATGTATATGGCGAAAAAGCCCGTCATAGTGACTCGCTTTTGCGCGTCGCGTTTCGGGATCAGCCTGTGCATATCCAGTACCGGGTGACTTTCGTCATTATGGCCGGCACGACAGCGGCGACCGGCGATGGATGATCTGTCTCTCGGTGGTCGCCACTGTTTTTGGATTGTATTATGCTTACCATCAGGTATAATGCAGTCATTTTGTCGTGCTACAATAAAAAAAAAAGCGGAGTGGCTCAGGGTGTAGAAATCATGAGCGGGAAAAAATAAACAAAAGTGAAACCGCACGACATCAATAGTGAAATATATAGATTCGTAGTCGATACCGTGAAATTCAAATGATTATTCAAATCAATATCTGATAGTAAAGTGTTTAAAAATTATATGTTACAAAAACACAGTTTATTAACAGTGAAATGTAAAGACTTACAGTATTATGGATGTTACGGGTACAACAATCGGTTTACGATAGTTCTTTTCATATACACTATAGGTTTTAGCGCTTGACCATAATCCCAACTGCTGTTAGAAGATGATAAACATGATAAACTTAGTGGGGGCTGGCTCTCAAATACCGCTGTCAGAACACAGCAACAATGGTTTAGTGACACATTTTTAGCTTGAGGATAGTAGCTAGCCAGGTGGGATTAGAAAAAACCTTACTACCAAGCAATAGCCGTACCTACTACCTACTGATCTCTACGTGACAATTAAAGGAAGTTACGCGAATTTAAGGCACATTTGGGTGTTTGAGATGGTATTCTGTATTCATACTAGTACTGAAATTAAAATCGGTAACACCATCACAGCATTATGACACTATGGTTTTCAGGTTTTCAATATCGTAGCAAAAACTTGTCGGTTTATTAGAACCTACTTCAGTAACCACGGTTTCCAAGTATACATATTATTCCGTAGCGTGAACATGGTACTGGACTTTTGTATCTTATTGTTCACACTGAAAAAGCAACTCTTTTTTATCGTATCTGAAAACATACAAATAATATACAAACTTTAAGTAATCAATTTTTGTTTTTGTAATCATAAGGCTAAATAGAATAGGGGTAGAGTTGCTTGTTTGGTTACTCTATTTGCTGCTATGAGGTTCAATTTATGTAGAACATTATAGTGGACAAGTTTTTGTTACACTTTACCAGCACCAGGGGAGTACGTGCAGGTAAATGAGAGGTACACTTCCTACGGACGCGAGTACCAAAAACCCCCAATCAATAATTGAAGCAATCAATAATATGTGAAAACAGACTTAGGGATTTAGAACATAGAGTAAAAACAGGATAATAAACATAAATATTCCTAATTAACAAATTCCGTGTTGGCCGCAGCGAGATATACTGCCACCATAAAACAAGATCAACCGGGCTCAATATATATATAAAAAAATATATATTAAAGTTACGAACACGTTTGAGAGATTATTATCAATAGGAATATTCGATGGTAAGCCCTCAGAATTTTCTCTCATTCATAACTCCCATGCTCTGTTACGGTGGGTGTCTGATCTCTTGGCAGAACACCAATTTTTATCGGATATACATAATTATTTACACATCACGACATTTTATGAAGGTTTTATTTTTATTCCAAACTATTATCCGTTCGCTTCGTTAAGCGCAAATCGACTTTAATAAAAGAAGTGTTGTATTGACGCCCAACAGATGGCGCTGTATCATAAAAAATATATAAAGCGCCTGTATTTGTATAATACGTTACGAGTACCATTAGAAAAGCAATTGATAAAAGTATTTGTAGCTATCAAACTGAGAAAAAATAAACATTTATATCTTTATTTAGGTATAATTATGAAGACACTTTTCAATTAAAATAAATACGTTAATATATGAACCATATATATTATAAAAACTGGTTATTTAAAGCTATATATACTAAAACGAGGTTCTTATAATAACATCGTAAAAAAATATAGTAATGTCTAAAAAATGGTACCTAATTCTACAAAAAATTTAACTACAAAAATACTTTATAATATTAGAAACAGAACTATTACATTTTTTACATATTATAAAACAGCCGTCTGTCACGTCTGTATGTCTGAGTGTTTGTGACAAACTCAAGATTACTGAACAGATTTTTATTCGGTCACCAGCAGATAAAGTGGTTCGTGAGGAAAAGAAAATTGAGGTTTATAAACTTTGAAATTTGTAGTTGCTAGTATTCAAATATTTTAGTAATAGGTTGTAGTCCGGTGAAGCTGTAAAGGCCTCGCAAAGTCAATAGCGTAATCAGTTAAAAAAAATAATTAGTAATAGGCAGTGTGTCGAAGAGATAAGACATACGTTACTTTCCTTCTACCTAGAGCGTTGTCGGCGCGGTGATTTACTGTATTGTTTCCGTTGTGAAAATCCCAAAGCAAGGACTAAGTATATACACTGACTTTTTATTTAGTTTGTATTAGTACGTGCTTGACAACAATGTAATCTAATATTACATGCTTTAAGACTTCAGTTAAGTTGACTACAACTTACATTGGTTGCACGACGATTCATATTTCATCCAGTCCATATGTCAAGTATGTTCACTAACTCCTGAAGTGTGATTTTACAATCCAAGAAAGTTTAAAATCTTAAAAATAAATATATATCGTGAAGTCTAAATAGAAACAATGGAGTTATTAAAAAGTCAAGTTATAACTATTATTGGTTATATTGTAGGTCTAAATGTTATTGTTTATCATCGAATTTCCTACGAAATTTACTGTCTGGGGAAATTAGGAATTTCTCGGTAGATCTATGGGCATAACTTGTTATTAAATTTACTATATTGTAAATTATACAAAATATGGATGGTAAACGAATATAATGAAAAACAAGTGACTAGACCAGCTTGTGTACTTTACAAGCACAACAAATAACGGCTCGGAAAGTATCATTTTTATGAAAACTTCATTAACGCCGTTGTTATGTGAAATTAATACGAAAATGTGGCATTAAATAGTGAAATCCTCTTCATCTATAGGATATAGCGTGCAAGAATGAGATAGAATACATTACACAGTGTTTTGTTACAATTGCGGTCTTCTCATTGTATAACGCACTACCTAAAATTTAACACTTACCCTGCTTCCAACTTTGTACGTGTGTACGTATGTGCACCTACGTATTACGAAGACTTTAAAGAAGGCGTCAGCACCAGTGTGGTGTATTGTTCACGTGTATCTATCGTTTATATTAATGTTTTTTAAGCACATGCATTTTTGTAATAAAAGGATTTATCTAATTAATATTCATTTAACTGTTTAACCAAGTTACAATTGCAGCACATTGATTTGAACATCAATAGGACAGCAGCTTTGAAGCTAGTGATTTTAAGTTTGAAGCACTCGTTTGTTGCTTGCCAATTTAACGCTTCACATTGTAACATAGCCGAACACTAGATGTTTAACACTATACTAACACACTTTTTTGATTTAAGTAAAAATTGTTGTGAATGAAATACGTGTTCGTGTAAGACTGACTATTTTTTATTTATATCCTCGATATACAATATATAACATCCCCCCTTTTAAAAAGTTATAAACAAATGATAAAGAGAAACCTTAAATAACAAAATATAAAAAATACGGCAACGAATTTGACGTAACAATACATTTACTTTTCACTAGTACATGCTTAATTTGTAACGAAGTAACTGTATAAATCAGTATCAGGAAGTACTTAACTATAATGTAAATAAACACATGACAACATTGAAAAATTCATTTTTTAAAACATTTTTCTATTCTATGACGAGCCCTAACAGCGGCCGATCTGTATATACGGTCTGTACTATTTGGTGTATCCACGCGCGTATAAACCAGATCCAACGGTGACGGTGGTGATGCGACCTCGTCAGTGTCCACAACAGCTGCCTTAGGAGACGCGATACCTTTGTTATCTCTCGGCAAGCTAGACCACTTTTCAGCTTCACGAACATTAGCCGAAACTGTATTATTAGAATTATACAGTGATTTTTCAGTTTTAACAAGGTAACCGCCATTACGTCTATATCGTCTTCCCAAAGTATCGGTAATAAAGTATGATCTCGGTTGTGACGCCCGAGACTCAACCTTCACATGCCTTCTATTTGAACCGTCTAACATTACCACGGAATCCCCAGTTTTAAGCTCGGGCAGACGTCGTGCATGCATATCGTAAAACTGTTTGCTAATCGACTGTTTACATAATATATTTTCATAATCTCTGGTATTATCCCTACTCGGTCTAAGTTTACTATCGTGTACCGGCAGACTAGTATTTAATCGTCGGCCCATCAATAATTCTGAGGGTGAACTTATGTTATTACGCGGTGTTGCTCTATAGTTTAATAGACCCATATAAAAATCTGTACCTTCATTAATCAATTTTGTTAGCATATTTTTTATAGTCTTTACACTTCTTTCACTCCGTCCATTTGACTGCGGATAATTAGGAGAAGAAGTAGTATGAATAAAACCCCACTCTTTACAGAAATTAGCAAACTCTCTTGAAGAATAAGCAGGTCCGTTATCTGTGATTAACTCCTTAGGAATTCCATGCCTACTGAACTGTGATTTCATTGCAGTTAATACTGCTTGCGAACATATACTTGTTAATTTATTAACTTGTACAAAATTAGAATAGTAATCAACGAAAATAAGGAAATAATTCTTTTTGTATTGATAGATATCAGAACCAATTTTCGCCCATGGTAAGTTAGGTATGTGATGAGACAGGAAGGGCTCACGTGGAGGGTGGGGCGCTCGCTCAGCACATGCAGTACATCGGTGGACATATGACTCTATATCTCGAGACATTTCTGGCCAAAACATTAATTCTCGCGCTCGACACTTACATCTATCTATCCCTAAGTGACCTTCGTGCAAACGTCTCAACATTTCTGTATGTAGTTCTTGAGGTATAAACAGAAATTTATCCTTAAATATGATACCTTTTATTACTTAAACTTAAACGTATCTTTATATGCCCATAATGCTCGCAAACGTTCATCTGCTTCATATTTACTGTTTGGCCAACCTTTAATTATATACTGTATTATTAATTGACACTCGCTATCTTTATTTGTTGCTTCTCTAACTACTGTCACTAAATCTTGTATTTTCTAACAAATAGCACGACTGTTCTTCAACCTGTTCCGATATAGTATTTTTTATTAATTCTGGCAGAGCCGCTCGTGATAACGCGTCAGCTATATACATATACCTTCCAGGTTTATAAACGACTTTAAAATCATAACACTGTATATGTAACATCATACGTTGTAAACGCGTGGGAATAGAATTTAAAGGCTTTTTAAACAATGCTTCTAATGGTTTAAGATCAGTTTCGATGGTCACGTCTTGTCTACCGAACACGTATTTATGAAACCTTTCTAACGCAATAACGATGGCAAGAAGTTCTTTTTCAATTTGTGCATAACGACATTGTGCATCCGTTAGGGTTGGAGAAACAAATTCAACCGGTCGACCGTTTTGTAATATAACCGCACCTAAAGGACATGAGCTGGCATCTACCGACAAAAGAATAGGTTCATCATTCGAATACAACGCTAACACCGGCGCCTCGCAAACGACCTTTTTTAATTGGGCTACTGCAATGTCATGCTGTTTATCCCAGAGCAACTCAGTTTGTTTCTTTAAAAGTAAACGCAACGGTGCTGCTATATCTGTAAAATTGTGAATAAATTTTGATAAATAATTTACCATACCCAGGAATCGTTCCAGTGACGGTCTGTCATTGGGTACAGGTATGTCCACAATAGCTTTTAATTTATTTTTATCAATTTGCATTCCGTGCTCATTAAAAGTATGCCCTAAGTACGTTACTTCATTAACACAAATTTCACATTTTTCTTGATTAAATCTTATACCTATTTGCCGAGCCTTATCAAGCAATGCCTTTAGGCGATTGTCGTGTTGAGCCTTCGTTATTCCATATACTATGACATCATCAACGAAAGAGTTAACGCCTCCCAAATCTTCTAAGACTTGTCTTATTTTTGCGTAAAATACTTCCGAAGAGCAATTAATTCCATACGGTAAGCGTAAAAATTGATACCTACCAAACGTTGTACCAAACGTACATAAGTCCGCACTATAATCATGTAATTCTGCCATCCAAAACCCAGATTTTGCATCTAATTTACTAAAATAACGCGCGCATGCTAACTTAGACGCTATTTCTATAAAAGTCGGCAAAATATAATGCGCACACTGCACTACACGGTTCAACGGGCGCGGGTCAAGACACACACGTATACAACCATCCTTCTTTGGTACTTACTACCACTATAGCATTCACCTACGAGGTCGGATGTGATACCTTCCTTATCACACCAATTTGTTCCATACGATTTAATTCATCTAATAATTTATCGCGAACACCCATAGGAATATTTCTAACTGGACAGATCTACGGGTTGGCCGTTTCATCTATAACAATTCTATATTTACCTGGTAACCTGCCTACACCTTGAAAAAGATCGTTATATTATTGCACATCAATACTATATATGCGTTAACTAAACCCAACTGTTCACATGCATAGTTACCTAATATACTAGTACAATCAAAATCAGCAATTATAAATTCTAAAGTAAACATATTATCTTTATATATTCAATCGATGTATGTAGAACCTACAATAGGAACATAGTTCTTATAAAATGATAACGCTCTCGTGTTATTAAACTGAAGTTTAAGAAGTTGCAAACTGAGTTTTAAATAAGTCCGTTTAGATAAAACATTAAAATCAGATCCGGAATCCAACTTAAATTTTTCAGACATACCGTTAATTGATAGTGATAAATATTCATACCATTTACTGTCCTCATTTGCATCAATCCCATCTATTGAAAACATCACCTCACATTCTGGCTGCGAGTCGTGTTCCTGAATTTGAAATACTCTTCTAGATCTGGGACATACTTTTCTAAAATGTCCAATTTTAATAGTATCTATCACATGTACTATTCGCACATATTGAACAAAAACTTTGAGATCAGTACCGGCTTCATCTCTGGTTCATTGTATGCCGTCCGACGAGTCGTGGTAAGTTGCCTCGGCTGAGCCGCGGCTGGCAAGCTGTGGCTCATCGGAGCGGCTTTGGCTCGGGTGCACGGACGCCACCCGCCGGCCGCACCGCCGATCCCACGATCCGCTCTGTAGGGTCGCTTCACTACGTCGATACTGCTAGGTACACTGACGACATTCCTGCTCGTTTTTGCCACTTCTCTTTGTAAATTTTCTTCTTGCATTATCTCATTCACTTGACAAACTTTGACCGCTCAATCCAATGTAAGGTCTTCCATTCTGAGAAGCCTGTCACGGAGGCTACCGTCGTTCACGCCGCATACTATTCTGTTGCGTATCAAACTGTCTTCTAAATGTTCAAACTCACATTGTTGAGTAAGATTCTTTAAGACGATTACATACTCGTCGATGGACTCCCCGTTCTCTTGATTTCTCGAAAAATTTTTGAATCGTGCCATCGTTGTATTCTCTTTAATTTGAAAATATTCGTTAAACTTTGTTATTAATGTATCAAAATCTTCGTAAATTTGAAAGTTGTATAGACATCATAACCACTAGGACCAATTAAGTTTATAAGTAAACTGGATTTCACATCGGAGGCTTCCTTATGCACTCCCGAGGCCTTTAAAAACACAATAAATTGTTTTTGCCATTTACACCATGCATCGGCACGATTAGCGGGTCCACCTTCCAGACATAATTCTGCTGGTGGTCTTGCGTGTTCCATTGTGAACTTAATGTATAAACTCATTTAGACGTAATCAATGATATTTTACGACACCAAACTTGCTTTTAACTATTTAGACAGTTAATTTGTTAAGACCGACTGCGCCATGTTGTGAATGAAATACGTGTTCGTGTGAGACTGACTTTTTTATTTATACCCTCGATATACAATATATAACAAAAATTATACATACTCTCGTATTCACTATATAGTCATCATACTAATCTATGATTTATTTTTATATTCGGCCAATTTTACGAGAAATAATGAATAACCTTTTTTTGTATAACTTATAGGCTATATACGTCTTTAAGGATATACAAAAATAACATAGAAATAATTAAGAGAATCAATAAACAGAGGAATGATAAAAATATTTCTTAAATTATCAACACTCTACTAAACAGTCTCTTCATCAAAAAGTTTCAAAGTATTTACAATTGTTCTTTCTTTTGTTTTTGTTTATTAATAATTTTATGTCTTTAATTGCAGACTTAATGCATTTTAAAACATCTTAAACACGTATCCATTAATTCTGTTTACGGTTTCGTATCGTGGAACGTTGAGTGAAACAGCAGTTTTAGTCGAATTGTGGCATTTTTAACCAACGAAAAAAACTTTTTAACAGAAAATCAAACCGCCGAAAAAACTGAAAAGCAAAAAATAATAAACCTTTTACTTTATTCATCTTAATAACTACGTTCTTAAAGTAATATAAGTATACCTAAGAAATTTTGAGTCGGCGCCAAACAATCAATGAACAAAGATCACTAGATTACTTAAATTCACACAAATAACCAAATGAAATTAAAAACACAATGTGAGATCTCCAGCGGTAACGTGTGTGCCCGTTCGGGTTGCTTCGTAAGCGCTCGGCATGCAAGGGGTGTGTCACGCTGCGCCGCCGCCGCGCATCACGCTTTACGTAATTAATTAATTTCCTTGTTTGGCGCCGACTTAAAATTACTCAGGTATACTTACATTAGTTTAAGAACTTAGTTATTAAGATGAATAAAGTAAAAGGTTTATTATTTATTGCTTTTCAGTTTTTTCGGCGGTTTAATTTTTTGTTAATAAGTTTTTATCCTTTATGAAACTGCAACTACTTAAGTTTAAAAATGTTATTTATATAAAGGTAAATTATATTAGGATGGGAAATTTATTCTAAGAAAGGTGGAGTAATAATGTAAATTAGTCTAGTTTTTGTCGTTTCTAACACATTAGGTATATAGGGGTTAGAATATTTCAGTTTTGTTAATGAATTCTATATTCATACATAATGTATCTTAAACGAATATGTTTTTTTTTTTTATTTTGATCATAATTACCAATTTAGCAGTTACAATATTATCAGAGAGCACTCTGAACCGTTCATATTTATAACTTGTTACGCAATTCTACTTATATATGTCCATATTTATGTGCGGACTGAGTCCTTACATATGATTCTAATAATCTAATAGTCAATTATAAAATTCCAGCTTATTTGTTAAAAATATTAGGAATTACCAAGTTTTATTTTGATACAGTTTAATAGTCTCCGGGGACTGATAAGAACAGAGTCTGTAAATCGTTTTACTTGTATTTGTAATTTATTGTACTCCATTTTCGTCTAATTTAATAATATGTGGAAAAATACAATAATAAAAGAGACCAGATATTTCAACCAGATTCTCAATCGGTAGTATTCCATGTCTTTGAAGCAATAAAATCCCGCCAATCAGGACGTCTGCTGCACCAGACATCTTAACAAGATCTCATTCTGCTCCGGTGATCTGTTGACAACAGGTATTTATCTAGAAACATCTGAGATGAGTTTTGGTCTAAACTTTAGAAAAACATATAAACCTTCAATAGTTAAATACACTGGTTACCGAAGCGACATTCGACAAATGAGTTTTTTCGTATATTGCAAAGTCAACAAACAGAAAAAATCATAGATTTGTTTCTGAACTTGTTTTATTGTCAAAATTTAAACTTTTAGACTAGATTTGCTCGCGGCTCTTCTCTGAATAATTAATATAATTAGGGTCTTTTGAAATAAATCAATTTAAAAATGACATTATTTCTTTTAGTGATTTAAAAGTAAATCATTTTAATCTATAAACCGATGTAAATATTAGTTAAAAAATTTAAACATAATATTTATTTTCTAAACAGCGTAACCGAAAACAAGAAAAACTTTTAGATATACTATAATGAGGAGATTATTTAATTCGAATAAGATAAATGGTTTATATGTCCTGTTGAATATTCTTAGTTCGCCTTGTCACGTTAAAGCGGTCACTCTGATTTAAATATAAATGTTAGATTTATGGTACCACTGCTGTTTTTAATAATTTATACTCTAAAGATCTATCTATCGCAATATATTTTTAATGGTATTTTTGGCAGGAGATAAAGTTATCATTTCGTGCCATGACATGTTAGTAAAGCATGACCGAGGGTATCGCTTTTGCGCGACTTATATCAAACTAACGACGCGTAGTATAACCAGTAAATGTCTAATATTGATGTTTTGCATTGATATTGTGCAGCCCATCTTATGTTTCATTAAGTGATAAACTGTATAAAAATGTATATAATTATTGTTCAGAGTGCCAATAGATGTGAAAACCAGACTATTGGTTATAATTAAAATACCAATTATGAAATTTAAATAATTCATTTAAGCGTTCTAAAAAGAACACAGTTGTTTTATTGTTTTGAGTTTTCACTTGTGTCAGCAGCCCTCAGGAATGCCTCGGAGCGAAACACCAATGAAGCATGTTTCAAAATCGTATAATTTCCTTTTGAAAGCTTCCGCTGCATGCACTACGCAAGCGGTAACTATTCAACGCGGACGAAGTCGCGGACAGAAGCTAGTAAGTTTTTATTAAATATAGGATATTTCAGATTCTGTGAATACCTTGTTAAACAGCGAAAAATGTTTTTTTTATATCATATAGGAGGCAAATGAACATGCGGGTCACCTGTTGATAAGCGATCACCGCCGTCCATAGACACTAGCAACCCCAGAGGAGTCGCAAGTGCGTTGCCAACCTGTGTTTGGGGGAATGGAGAGACAAGGAGAGGGGAAAGTAGAGGAGAGGGGAAGGGAGGGAGATGGGTCTCCGGCGTTCTCACTGACCGAACGAAACGTTACAATGCAAGCACTGTTACTGCACGTCGGTTTTCTGTGAGAGGGTGGTGCTACCCCGGACGAGCCGACCCATTCATACTGAAACCAATAATAGCTTCAGCGTGGCTCTACCACCTACTAAAATTTGTGTTTAAATGTAAGAAAAAATGTTATTAATAAAATATCTCAATGGATAAAAGAAGCCGATTGCTTTGTTTTTATTTTGTTTCAGCTTGTCCCGAATACTAATTTAATATGAGTGGATAATATGCAGAGAGGACGCGAAACAAAGAAACGTGCTGTGGCCCACCTATTTTGGTTTATTTAGACGACGATGAATGTGTAAATTTAGCCGGTATGTGGGTAAGAGACGACCGCGATCGCTTACACGATTTATGCCTTGTACCTGGCTAGCTGGCTCTTCGGACTATTCGTGGCACAATAGAAATGCCACTGCTACCTCTTAAAAATATATAAACATTTTTCTTAATCGCTTTTCGCTTTTAATTACACTAACAGCTGCCCGTGACTATTTCTGCGGTAGGATTTTTATAATCAATGTAATGATAATGTATGTAACCCTATAATAACTCTCAGATAACAAGCTTTACTGTACTATACTATACTATACTATTATGTTACTTGACACATACATGTCTTTATATTTTGGTCGATTTAAAAAATATATCGGAGCATAAATAGATCAGTATTAATAAATGTATTTCAATAAAAAAATTAATGCATAATGAAATATTCGTATATGCTCGCACAGAGATATTAGAGTGAAATTAAAAAAAAATGTATGTACTTAATCAAATTGCCACGCCGAAGCTATTATTCATTTTAGCATGAATGGGTCGGCTCGTCCGGGGTAGTATTACCCTCTCACAGAAAACGGACGTGAAGTAACAGTCCTTGCATTGTTGCGTTTTGTTCGGTCAGTGAGAGCACCGGACACCCATCTCACCTCCCCTATCCTCTAACCCCTCTCCCCCAAACATAGGCTGGTAACGCACTTGTGACTCCTCTGGTGTTGCTAGTGGTCGCTTAACAACAGGTGACCCGCTTGTTTGTTTGTCTCCTATACGATATAAAAAAACAATATTAACAAATATAACGCGATAAATGGTTGTTTAGAATAGAAAAATAATTAACACAACAGTGGTACTATAAATCTAAAATTTCTATTTAAACCACAGTGACTGCTTCTACATGACAAAGAGAACTGAAATATCAAACGGGACATATAAAACATTAATTTTATTCAAATTAAATAATTTCCTAATTTTAGTACATCTATCTCGTTTTCGTTATACAATTTTTATTCATAAAATCAGATTTACACCGTCCCAAAAGAAGTTGTACAAAAAAAAATTGAATAGAGTAATTCAAACAACGAAAACGCTTGCGTAAACGAGACGTACCAGAAAAAAGCATTTAAAAACTTGACACCGATTTTAAAAAGAAATTTATCGCGGGAATTTAACGGAACGGCGATATAAAACGTGCACGCACCTTCCCGACACCTGGGTAAAGATATAAACCGCGATTTAACATGTTTGTTGTCAGTTGAAACAAACGTCTAGAACCGCTTTTACGTTCGGAGTAAATAAACATGTTTTGAGAATTCAACTGTAGATACATTATGTTTCTCTTGGCATTTTCGCAAAAACATTCATCGCTTTTCTAAACTCACCTGATATAATAATCATAAGAGTCAACCGAATTCAAAGTCTTCCAAGTTCCACGTTATCAAAATAATGTCTTACTATAATCCGTTATGTAGAATGTGTAGCCCATGCAATAATAACGCAGGAGATTTAGATATATTTCATGGAAATACTAGCTGATACCCGCGAATTCTTCTGTGTTGTATATTGTTTTAATTGCTTTCTCCTATCTGAAAGAGATTAGGCAGCTTGACTTCTTCCGACACTTCTAACAATTATCGATATATTTCAGCCAATCTACACAAAATCTTTATAAATTATATATCTAAACCTTACTCGTGAATTACTCTATCTATGAATGAAAACCGCATGAAAGTCTGTTTAGTAGTTTAGATATACGTATATGAATTATTGAAACATGCATGTGTACGAAGCATGCGTGCCTCAACAACTTCTATACGTATTTTGTGTCGGAAAAAATCCTCAAAACTATATAGGATAGGATAAGGAAAAATAAGGGTAGAACTCTTTGTCGTTTATTTCTCTGAAAAAGAAAAACAGCGTGTAAGCGTGTAGGCGTGCACGTGTGTATAAGTGATGTTGTAGCAGTGATGTAAGGTTTTGTGTCACTGCATCGCGTGCACTAATAACTCATATTTATGATCTATTACATTATATACTAGATGAGGAGTAATCCGGTGAAACTGTTAAGACCTTGCTAGGTCAATAGCGTAGTTAGTTCGAAAAAAAAAACTAGATGAGAACCGAAATTTCATCTGCGTTCCTTAGATATTATTTTAACAATATATTTTATGTACCTAAACAGGAAAACATTAAAAAAAATTACATAGATATACTTTCCTCATAAATTTGTTATGTAAATTTATCATGTCTTTATTTTGTAAAAGGTTTTTTGTTGCAGATGTATAGGTATAAGTAATAAAATATATTTTAAATATATATAAAATATATTAAATATATTTTATTTAAATCAGCTGCGGAGCATATACTCGCGTCTCCTCCGGCGGATACCCCTTTTTTTTATTAACGTTGGGAAATCCCTAACGGATACCCACCCTCCCGGGGGAGAGGGTGGGTTATGTCCGACTCGCACGGACTAAAACCCCACGATGTACCGTCGGCCGCATGTTAGGGGCGGCCAGGGACCGTTCTGGCTCTCTTCCTGAGAAACCGCCCCTGCGGCAGCCTGGCAAGTTGGTCGCCAGGCTTCGTCCTACTATAGGGAGGCAACTGGGTACACAACCAGTCACCTACCCTCGTCAGCCGGACCTGTGCAATGAGGGGATGAGCCCCCCGGCTACATCCCCTCAGGTGCGGCTACGGTAGCGTGAGTAGGCGAGTGTTCCGCCTCCCCCTTCTTCCGGCCCGCCTTTGGCTACGGCCGCTCTGAGGGTCTGCCTCCCGGGCCCTCTCCGCCGCCTCCTTCTGCGAGATGACTTCCTCGCAGAAAAAAGCTATCAAATTCCACACTTCTTCGCTGCCGAGCATGCAGGAGATGACACTCGGCAGCGAAAGATCTCCTCCTGCCGCCGCAACCAGAGTGCGGCGCTGTTCGTCCCACGCAGCATATTCTGAGAGGGTATGCTGCGCAGTGTCCACCGCAGCACCGCACTCATGGCATGCGGCGGTGGGCTCCCTACGAGCAATCCGGTGCAGGTACCACCCGAAGCACCCGTGCCCGGTTAGCACCTGCACCAGCCTATACGTCAGGGAGCCCCAAGTCGTCCCGAACCATTCCGGCAGGACCGGGTGGATGGCGTCAATTGTATATCTGCCGTACCGCGCGTCCGCCAGGTCCTGCCTCCACCTCTCCAATTCGTCCTGCCGGACCCTAGCCCTCAGGGCTTCAATTTCCCCGGAAGCTGGAGGCTCCCCTCGGCGTCTCTTAGCCGCCGTATAATTATAGACGGCGGCAAGAACCTCCGCCTCCCGCTCCCAAGGAAGGGAGCCGGCGAGCACGATGGCCGCCGCCGAGGACACCGTTCGGTATCCTCGTATCGCCCTCAGCGCCACCGTGCGCTGCGCCCTTCGCAGCACGCGAACGTTCGTGACGCCGAGAGCGTCCACCCACAACGGTGCCCCATAGGCGGCCATCGCCCGCACTACTCCCTCGTACCGGCGTCAGCAGGTGGCGCCAGGTCCCCCCGTGTTCGGGAGGAGACGGCCGAGTGCAGCCGCCGCACCCACAATTCGCGGTCCGAGCCCCTCGAAGTGGGACTCGAACCGCCACCGTCCATCCAGGGTGAGGCCCAAATATTTCATCCGGGTCCCCACCCTGACCCGGACTCCTTCCACAGTTAAGTGGGCCCCCGAAGGTGGCCCACGCCGAGGCCCGTGAAACAGCAGGGCCTCAGTTTTTTCGAGGGCCATCCTGAGGCCCAACCGTCCGATGCGTCCGACCACGAGAGTCGTTGCCTCCGTGGCCAGGCGCACCAGTTTTTTAAAATCGTCTCTCTGGACTACGACTAGGGTGTCGTCCGCGTAGCATATTAGGAACCGCGATCACTTTCGATGAAGTTTCAGGCTGCAATCAAGTGTCTCAAGCCTAGGAAGTCCCCAGGTCCCGATGGGATCAGGAACGGGGTTCTGAAACTCCTTCCTGATCGCATCATAACTCTATTGGTCTGCGCCTTCAATGCGGCCATGCCCCAGGGTCACTTTCAGGCCATCTGGAAAAAGGCCGTAGTGATAGGTATTCACAAGCCCGGCAAGAAAGCTACGCTTCCCGATAGCTATCGCCCCATTGGTCTGTTAGATACCTTAGGAAAACTTTACGAGCGGCTCCTTCTGAACCGCCTCCAGTTCTCGATTACAGATTTAAAATTAATACCACCTGAGCAGTTCGGATTTCGCGCCGGACACTCTTGCACGAATCAAGTACACCGCCTCACGGAGTACATTTTCTCTAAATTTAACGACGATCCAAAACGAAAACCGAAACGCACAATTGCAGTCTTCTACGATATCGCCAAGGCCTTCGATACGGTCTGGCACGGAGGGCTCATCCATAAATTATGTAAATCTCGCGTACCCGATAGGCTTATTCATATTATCCGCGATTATCTCACTGATAGGACATTCCGCTTCAGAGTGGATGGTGAACTATCGCTGCCCCACCCGATACGCTCAGGTGTGCCACAGGGCTCCATACTCGCGCCCACGTTCTTCAATCTGTTCATCAGTGACCTACCTCGGACTCGGGGGGTCGAGATAGGTTGTTACGCTGACGATACCGTTATTTACACTTCCGGCTGGCGGGTCGGGTACTTTCTTAGGAAGCGTATCGAAAAAGCCGTTCATACTCTCGGTGAATGGTTTCGTCAATGGCACATAGAAGCTAATCCCGATAAGAGTGCCACAATACTCTTCGATCCCACGAAACGCGCTAATCAATTTGAGCCCACCAGGCTATATGGAATCGATATCCCTTGGGTCGAAGAGTTCAAATATCTCGGTGTTACATTAGACAGACATTTAAAGTTCAATTCACATATAGACAGAGTGCGAAACAAAGCCGCTATGGTCTTGGATCGCCTCCATCCGTTGCTTTGTCTTAAGAGTAAGATGTCCCTCAGACAAAAGCTCACTTTGTATAAGACGTGTATCCGTCCCGTGACGACATATAGCTGCCCCGTTTTTGCGCATATGTCCGAAAATAACTTTGATAAGCTGCACGTTCTCCAAAATCGTGTTTTACATAAAGTGACCGGTGCCCCGTGGTACATCCGGAGAGTCGATCTCCATAGAGACCTAGAGATTCCTTCTATCTGGGCGTACGTAAAATCACTTACGATTAGTTATTTTGAAAAAGCCGCGAATCATCCCAGTCCGTTAGTGGTATCATGCATGCAACAGGCAACAGCCAAGCCGAGGTGTGCCGTGCACCCTTGAGCTGGTTCCTAAAATAAAATCGGCTGAGTGCCTTAAGCGCTCGCCTTAGTAGTCTGGTGAAGCTGTTAAGACCTTGCTGGATCAATAGCGTAGTCATTTCGAAAAAAAAAACCTTATTGTTAGTGACAATTTTTGAATCGGTTGTCGTATTTACTAGTTAATACTTTAGAATATATATCATTACTGTGAGAAATCCTGTGAGAAGTTCAAAATAATTATTTCTATGACAACATTAGTACATTTAAACATGATTTGCTTCTAAGGATGAAAATTAATATTCCTGGAGCTCATCAGTACACAAACTGTGACAAAAAAATATTATTAAACATATTTCAGTTTTCTAAAAAATTAACATATGCATTGGTTTTGTACTTTATAGAGCATTTGTTAAAACAGTTAACATGTGTAATGTAAACATCATGTAAACTATGAAGGATGTACTGTTCTGCTTATGCGTTTCTAAAATTGAATATGCAGCACTTAATATAATATAATAAAAGCATATGATATACTTGAATTACTTTCGTCCAAATTAACCATTGATATAAACATATCAATACTCAAATATCTAATATACAACTACACGGAAAAGGATGCAAAGTAAATAACAAAGGAAAGTAATTAACACGGAATGATTTTTTTGTGCACAAGGATCATCTGGTGACAGATATAACAAAGACTTGCCAAGTAAAAAATGTTACCCTCTTTGATTTTAGGGACTAATTGCATCATTTACGCAGTAACACTAATAACTTTAATTATTACAAAACGTTTGGTGGTGCAACTGGTTTTGGTAAATGTAGCTGTTAGTGGCTCTTGTCATTATTATAGTTAACTTTAACAATTACAATAACCAACATTTTGGTGCAACCCAGCCTTAAGTACGAAAGAAAAATAGAAAGTAAATTGACTTAATAAATTACAAATGATTTTATAACACATCGTTTTTACATTAGGTTTATAATATGTAAAGTATTATCTATATTGTTGTTAAGTCTGCGAATCGCCAATAAGCAATAACGAAGCTCTTAGAGCGCAACCGTTATTGTTTATTCACTAAACGTTACCATTGAAAGATCGTATCAGAAAGCTTTTAAATATCAAGACGAATGCGCTAAACACGATATCAACAATTAATTCACTCGATAAAACAATCATCAGCGGAACATCATATAAACAATTCTGAACATCAAAGAGATTCGATCGTTACCCGATGAGATGCAGAGATTAAGCGAGTTACCAATGTTTATACGTCAAGCTCACTTCTCACACGTTGTTAACGAGATACCGTATTCACTATAACAGTGGGCACTCTTGTATCTTCTTCATATATTCTATACTAATATTATAAAGCTGAAGAGTTATTTGCTTGAATGCGCTAATCTCAGGAACTACTGGTCTGATAAAAAAAAAATTCAATGTTAGATAGCTCAGGCCAGCATGACAACGGCGTCCGCCGGGGGATGGCGTGTCTCTCGGTGGTCGCCATTGTTTTTGGATTGTGTTGTGCTCACCATCAGGCACAGTGCAGCCACTTTGCTGTGCTACAATAAAAAAAAAGCTCATTTATCGAACAAGGCTATATATAAACATTTTAAAACCAATAGGAACGGAGCACTAATGAAGAATGGGTGAAGTTGCGGCCAGATCCTAGTTTATTATATTATGTATTTTGTTATTTGTTAATATATTGTATATGTTTTGTTTGTATATAATTATCCTGTCCGTGTGTATGTGGCTTAATTCATCTTAAACGGCTGTACAGATGTTGATGATTTTTCTTTTTGTGTTCAGGTGGATTCAAGAATATAGAATTCGGTAAGTGGTGCTGCGGTCGAATTTTAGATTTTTTTATTATAAAGAGATGACAATGATCGCCGAGCCCGCTAATATATTTATAAATCATAATATGATGATGGATGTACCATAATTTAGATCTTAATAATAATTTATTTGCCTATAAAAAGGGTATTTTATTTCACTGTATATATATTTTCATTGAACATCAATAACTATCAAAATCAATGTCTTTTGAGTTCAACATACTAAAAATTTTAATATCAAAACGTTAGATAATCTACTGAAACTTAAATTTAGTAATGTAATGATGTATTATAATTCAATGTCTAACTTTTTTATCTATAATTATTTTTATGAAAAAAAGTGTCATACAAATAAAATGTTCTAAATATTGTAAACAACGGAACACGTATACCTAATAATAATTGTGTATCTTCAGAATAGGAAATGCTAGAGTTTGATTTACTTTATATTATAGTAGAAGTGAATTCGTAAGTTAACACAAAACAATTGTTGTTGATAGTAGTAACACATACGCAGTTCTGTTTGCAAATACTAATAAAAAAAATTCAATTTTTCTCTTGGAGACTAACTAATATTACGTTAAAATGGTATCCATTTTATTTTATACTAGCGAGTCTGATGGAAGTCGTCCGCCCTAATAAAAAAAAAAAACTTAACAGCTTATATACCTAAACCTTCCTCGTGAATTACTCTATCTACTGGTGAAAACCGCATGAATAATGACGAATCCGTTCGACAGTTTTTGAGTCTATCGAGAAAAGACAGAGAATGGGAGAGACGTGGCAGAGGACTTTATTTTATAATATGTAATAATATAAAATGATGCATTAATTAATTTTATTAAAAAAGACGACTGGAACTACAGTAAACAGATAACAATCTGTTATATTTAACGAAAAGATAGATATTTCATACCTATAAAGAACAGAAAGTACCAGAGCAAAGTGTCCGCAACGCACGCCGCGCCGGCTGGCGCCCCGCCCACCCCACAGACAAAACAATGTCGTAAGAATCGAAAATAAAGCACTTAAATCATGATCTATCACGTATATTATGATTATTTTGGTTCATAGTCGACAAAAACCTATTAGCAAATGTCCGGACACCGGACGAACGCAATTCTAATGAACGTATGTAGCTACCGAACAGCGGAAACTTTATTTTGACAGCAAAAATAATGCGCAACCAGATGTATCCTGTTAAAAAATATATGTAGAATTTATTTTTTCTTTCTTATATTTATTTACAAAGCGCGGTTTGCATATCTGCCAGTGTCAATCTACACGAATATTACAAAGTTTAAGAGTTTTTTTTTTAACGCATTAATCTCTATCAACGACTTGTCATATTTGAATAATTTTATTGCATTTTATAATTTACTAAGAGTCGCCCGCGTCTCTGTTTGCGTTTATATCTTTATAAATTATGCCAAATATTAATTTCGTTTAATTTTGATATTTTCAATTAGCTTACGACTCATCGTTATATGTTGGATAATATAAACAATATCTTTAGAAAATATAGTATGTGTTAATGTTCAGTAGTTTTTGTGTGAAATATTAACAAAAATCTAACCATCCTCCCAATCTCTCTCTCTCTCTTTCTCTCTCTCTCTCTCTCATTTAATATTAATACGATTTGTTGGAAAAGTTTATAGACTATTTAACTTGTTGATTGTAATGGTTTCCTATAAAAGTTTAGAAGATATGATAATCGTATCTAATTGCATCGTGATCACTGTAGGCGTAGGTTTATCGCGTCAATGTATTCCATGATATTAGCGCTTGCGGAATGGCATAACAGTGCCGAGTGACGATTAATTACAGATCTGTTGATTTAATTCAAAAATACCGTACGGTCTGGTATAACAATAAATACTATGTTTTGCTTTTCAGTATTAAAAATGAACACTAAGATGTACATATTATAGTGTGCGTTTTGCACTTACGCCTGGCATTGATTAGCCGCTATCACGTCTCATTGCAAAAACGTGCCTGAGCGAAACACGTGTAATCGATTGTGGTCACTACACGTTAATCTGCAATATATTTTAACTAATTATATTTTACTGTTACATACCAACAGTCTGAACCGACGTCAGGCTCAACCGTCAACCAAGGACGCGTTTTTAATTGCTTTATGTTGTTTTAGTTACTAATATTTCGCTGATTCTATTTCTAGTTTCAGATTTAGCTTTTTCAGGTACACCTTGGGCAAATATAATGAATCGTTTTTTTCCTTGCAGTGTGACGTAATAGCGGCCAATCAGTTTCAGGCAGAAGTGCCAAGTAACATCTTTTTTAAATAAAATACAATTCGTCTACCTACACATATAGGAATATACCGTGACATCATACATAAGTTATTTCCTTCTGAATTCTTAAACTTTATTATCGCTGGTAGGTAATTAAAGACACCTACAGAGATATTTTATTCCAGTAAAACATACTTCAGGAGTACGATCATTTTACAGTTAAACACAATAGTGGGCGATACGAGTGCCCACACTGGAGATTTGCACGAGTTTAAACGACTGGAATCCATTAAGCTATGTTTTCAGAAATCGCACTAAATAATATGAGATATGCCCATGACTTAGTACATGTCTTATTTTTATTTATTTATTATATATAACCATTTGTTATTGTGCGCTATTTATATCAATCACATCCGTTTATATATGCATTGTAATTATTGATACTTCATGGATTGGAATAGATATAGAATGTTATGTAGTCTAAAAACTCGATACCCCTTTTGCGACATTTTTATTGAATGAAATTATAAAAAATATATCTTAAAGTTCAAGTAAGGATCTCTAAACGAAGCAAAATGTAATGGTATAGTTCTCTCGTCATAAACCACTACGATAACTTAAATTATTAATAAATTAATGTATTTTAAAGAAAATAAAATAGTAATTGATTATTTAACAAACAGTGAGCTATATATATTTTGTCAGTACAACAGAAAATAAAGCGGAACTAGATTTCATATCACTAGCTTTTGATCGCTGCTTCTCTCGCGTTAATCTAGATTTAATCTTGGAGAATAGTACTTTTTTTTCGATTAACGATGTCTTATGTCCTTTTCTATATCCCTGATAATATGTATGTAAAAACACTTTGTGATTCACAATAAAAATACAATCAATATTATTGAATATTACTAACTGTTAACGTAACTATTCATAAAACTAATGAAAACTCCAAAAGAGAGGTACAAGTATAATAATCAAGTACAACGTGCACATTCCGATTTGTCGGTGACTTGTTTTCTTTTAATCAGTTTGTACTTTCGTAACTATTGATCCAGTTCCAAGCGGATGCGTGTCAGGCAGACGTGCGCGTGCGCATGCCGGTATGAAAGGTGCTTTTACACGGGAGGTGATTTAGAACGGGCGAATAACTGAACAGTAAACACGCCTGGCCGATTATACGAGAACGCGCTACAGTGGTCTCAATGCATTATATATAATTATAATCTTTACATATAATAAAATTGTAGTTAGGCCAAATTAAATATTTTAAAGAAAAAATACTCTAGCAGTCCTTAGAATCAATAACAGAACACATTTTTATAGTTTTTAAATAGTTTGTCTATCGGTTGTGTGTAAAAACTACTAAACGGATTTTGAGGACACTTGGTATGATAATAGTTTATACACCGGTATACAATTTAGTACATATTTTACATATATAACACATTCGTACATATCTATATCTTATTTAAACAAAAAACACAAAAGAGGTGGCTTATTATAGGGTGGTTCAATATGTGAACAATTTTGAAATTCGACCTAACCTAATTCTAATTTTGAGAAATTTTCGAATTCTACGTAGACTGCAGTTACTTTACTGTAAAAACAATGCAATACAGAAAAAGGCGACAGATTACAAAACGGAACAGATTTGCAGTTCAATCCATTCAGCTTTAATTAAAGTATCTATTGATCGTTAATAAAACAGTGTGATATTATAACAGTTATTATATATTATTATGCAAACTATTTTAGCGTGTAGTTAAAAAATCCTTACGGATATAGTAAACATATATGCTTGAAAAGAATATGAATTGATTTAAAAACAATACTTTAACTAATAACAGAAAAAGAGGTGTATATTTAAAACCCAGGGATAATTTATGAAATGGGGAGTGTACAAATAAAATATATTTAGTACAGGAGAATTGCGGGATATTTTATTTATTTGCTTTATTATTAATAAATACTAATATTATATGAGTATATTGTAGCAGCGCCGTATGTCATCCGATCACGTTACGCGGGTATATCCGGCCACATTAAAAACGCACTCGACGTTTGATTGACGTACTGTACACTTCGAAACTGCTGAAATAACTAGGTGAAATTAATCTATTTTTATATTACATCAAGTTTCATATCAAACGGTAGGTAAATAAGTATATTAGTCGAATGAAAACATATTATAAAACCAAGTCCTCACCCACTTCTGTCTGTCTATTCACGATACACTCAAAAATTACTGAACAACAGTTTTCATCAGGAGATTTGTAGTCCGATGAAGCGGTTAAGACCTTGCTAGGTCAATAGCGTAGTCAGTTCGAGAAAAAAATCAGGAGATAAAATGATTCATGGGGAAGCCTAAGGTAAATAATTCTTCAAAAAGTTTTTTATTATCAGATCAGGACAACATCCTCCAGGCCCAGTAGTATAGTTAGACAAAATAAAATATTACTATATTTGTTTCTTTACTTCATATTATAAATGCTTAATGACAGTTACCGAAGTGAAGTTGAAGTGGCGGTTGAAGTCGACGTATTAATCGCCACACTAATTTACATTTTAGTGAAAAATTTTAGAAACGATAATTTTCCAAAGGTATATTTGTAATATAAAGTGGAGAAATTCTGCCTCAAACTAAAATATTAGGTTAAGAGAAGTTGTTTCAAACTCTCTGATTAAGAGTGTTAAAATTCTGAAAGCAATCGTACCTAGAAAACTGAATACGATACTATAATCAAATTTCATAACACCTGTCCTTATAACCCAAATGCGTTTTAATGTCTGCGACGATAAAAAAGAAAGCGAACAGAGTAATAAGTTTATACAAACATTACGTTAGCAGTTGACAGTATATAACTCAGCTATAAAATATCAAAGAGTTCTGTTTAATGAGCCATTCGAATTAGTGCCAAAGAATAAAATCTATTCTGATGGAAAACTTAAGAAACCTGGTCATCATGTGCGGTTTACATTTTGTAAAGCATTTTTTTGAATTAAGTAATGCCAATCTTCACTATTTACTGGATCAATAACAATATTGATATCAACATTTTAAATAACAACGTCGAACCAGAAAATTAAAATGCCAATTCCTAACCAATTCATATTAATTACATATTTACTGATTAAAATTCCCTAGAACTATGTGCGACCAAATTTTAAAAGATCCTCAGTCTCTAGGCTCAAATTTAAAATTACACATTACAATCGGTTTTAGTGGAGTCAATTCCAGACATCACCATCGTTCACATATTAATCCACTATATTTTGCCTTTGACAACAAAATCCACTCGACATGGCGCTTAAAGTTACAGTCCGGCAAATCGGTAATATGCTTTCGGACTTTGTTGTAGAACCTAACACTATTACCTAAAAACTGTTACTGGTTTTACTGAATTTGAAAAGTGGAACTACCAGTTTGTCACAGTTTCCAATATTTAGATTAGCCATCAAAGATTATTGAGGACTTTGGTCAAACACCTCAAATACCTGTATAAATTGTTAGGTATACTCTTCAAGGCAAAATACAAGAACGCTAACACTATTGCTTTTTTTTCTAAATGACTATCCTATTGACCCAGCAAGGTCTTAACAGCTTCACCGGACTACTAAGGCGAGCGCTAAAGGCACTCAGCCGATTTTATTTTGGCAACCAGCTCAAGGGTGCACGGCACACCTCGGTTTGGCTGTTGCCTGTTGCATGCAAAATCGCGACCTATCTTAGCTAACCTAGCTAACTATTCATATATGTATGAGTTGTTGAAACGTATATGTGTACCAAGCATACATGCCTCAACAACTCCTCCATATATTTATTATCGGAAAATTGAGAGTTTTTCAGTTCGATAAGGGAAAAAAGTAAACCTTTCCACTTTCATGTGTAAGCGTGTAGGCGTGCACGTGTGTGAGGGTTATCGTGTAGTGTTATAGCAGTGATGTATATTTGTGTGTAACCGTATCGCGCAAGCAACGCACTCAAAGGCTCCCTACCGAGGGATCGAACCTAGGCTTGAGCCGCTGCGGTGGGAGGCCTAATCGAGTTTAACACTATTGCTTTACTACTGAAACAAACGATAATACATCTACATTAAATCTTGTTTATGCTGCTAATAATATTAAGAAAATAAGTGATAATTTTTATTTCACCAAAGACTCTATTTTACAATCTTTAGAAACTAAGTCACCTACGTAACCGAACAACAGAAAACGAAGAGCTTATTTAAAACATATAGATTACCAAGATTAACCCAAAAGGCACATAATTTAAGAAACTGGATCACAGCCCCAACTGCTTGTTAAGGAAGAATTAAATCGCGGCTTTAAGTGAATTATTGGATACTGCGACCGCGGGCTCCTCTCGCGGGTTGAACTTTTATCTCCTTTTCTCTTGAATTAGAGGCAAATAGATAGGATCTGATATGAAGATATATATTGTATATCAGAATTACTTTTGATCAATAAATATCATAGTGCACTATACTTTGCATTTCCGCCTGGAAGTGATTGGCCGTTATCACGTCTCCCTGCAAGTAAAAACGTTTGACTTTATTTGTGTACGTAAAACAATTAAAACTAAAACTGGTAATAGAAAGAGTGCAATATTAGTAACTAAGACAATAAGAAGAATTGTAAATTCCTTGATTGACGGTTGAACATGACAGCGGCGGACACTGTTGGTATGTAAGTGTACAATACAAAAAAATATCATTAATTAAAATATGTTGCAGCGTAACGTGTAATGACTACAATCGATTACACATGTTTCGCCTCGTCACGGTGCATCTTCAGACCGATGCAAAGTGCAAAGTGACATTCGCTAAGATATTTAATTTCATTTTCCGTAAAGTAACGCTTTCTTCAAACAAAAAATATCAATAGACGAGACAAAGTTTACAGTGACAGTTGGTAGTTAAAATAATTTAATTTGCATGTAAACATATTGTGAATTGTATTTTTGAAATTTTCAACGGAGTACAGTTTCGCTGTCGAATTGGAATATTAACCAACTGACCTATACTTAAAGAAAGGCTTTCGAGTGAATCGAAATATTATCCAAAATACACATAAAAACATAATTATTTCAGTTTATCTTTTCGTCCAGCTTCAAATGGTAACTCCATTATATTATTTGTATTTATTTACACCATTACATAGACAGATAATCTGCACTCTTTATTTCAAGAAAACATACATATTTAACATCTAATAATAAGAATAAACTACGCATTAAACTTAAATAAACAAACAAACCCCTTTACAATACCTTCGCTTAAGGGACACCATTAGTGCAGTGACGGTGAGTGCCCGGAATTGAACCCCCGCTGCTCCTTCTGGCGGGCTACTCGGACCCCCACGGATATTCACTAGCCAATCACTGATGTCATTATTTATCATAAAAGAACTGGTCAATTGATTGAAGAACGAAAAGCGGTTTAATAGATGTAAATACAATGGGAGATTTTATAATTAAATGCTTTTACAAAAAAATGTTCAAAAGGGAGCTATGGCTTTTCAAACTCGTCTGGCTAGCTACCACCCTGAAGTTAAAAGTCAGTCTCTAAGTACCTACGAATGTATTTCGGTAGTTGCACTTGATAGCCAGTCTCTTTAACATTAGCAAGCTTACCGTCTTAGATTCTATTGTCATTTAACATGAAGTGAGAATGTAGCCAAATGCTAAAACCATTGAAGTATGTAAAACATTGTTGACTGAACATATTTCCAATAATTTAACCAGTTAGATCTGTAGTATCGACAACATAGCCAAGCTGAGGTGATCCGTGTATCGTTGAGCTGGTTGTCTGAATACAATTGGCTGAGTGCCTTAAGCGCTCGCCTTGATAGTCCGGTGAAGCTCTAAAGACCTTGCTAGGTCCACATCGTAGTCGGTTCGGAAAAAAAGAAACATACTCCTGAATAAAACAAATCATGGATTCGCGTGTCATATGAATCAAAATGAACCGTGTAGATTTATAAACTGATTATATGCCTAAGCGAAGTACAAATTTCAAAATGTATTTTTATAGTAGCATATCAAAGAGAGAGAGAGAGGCATGGTATTCGGTGGTAATCACAGTACTATTCGAAAACCACGGTGACCACCGCTGTGATTATCAACAGTCCGTTCAGCTCGTCACTATCATATTGACTTACAATGTTCTTATATCCCGAAAATAAATAAAACAGTGATTATGACCAGCTTATCACGATGAGCCTGATGGTTGCAACTATTTCACTCGGTTACTGGATATTCATCGCTAGATCCTAGAATACGTCACACATAATTATGACACTATTACAAGTTATCTTAATGTATGGTGATCGCTGTTCTGTTCAATAGAATATATCGTGTCTTATAACCTAGCAAAGTTAAATGTTTTTATGTTTTACTATAATTTCAGATAGGTAGTTTCTTTCCAATTTTTAGAGCTGTATGACTGAAACAAGCAAGCTCTTTTTTACTAACTATTGCTATCCTTAAATGTTACTAATATACCGGTTTGGAAGGTGAAATTTCAATTCAATGTCCGCAGGAGTCCGCAGGAGTCCGCAGGAGTCCGCAGGAGAAGCAGAACCCCGTCATGAATTAACAAATATTTCAGAATTCGTGTACATTTACTAATTTAAATTAGTAACGTTGAAGGAACAGATATAGAGTATTGAATTTCTTGGAGTTTGAAACCGGCAATACGTTTTGGGCCGACGTAGTGATTACACCTATGCCTTCTTTCGGGAAGAAACCTTACAAGCTGATACGGTATTAAATGGAAGTAGTAAGCGAAAAAAAAAACAAGTTAGACCTTGCAACATACCGCATTTCGAAAGAAACGATTTATAAAAACCTAGTCAAAACAAAGTCAAACACAAATCAAACAGTACGGTTTAAATATGTTAATGTTATTCTCAAAAGACATCAATTCACAAAATTCTTTGATCTACCACTCTATCAGCTGCCATAACAGTTCTCATTAACAAAGATCAAAAGGAAATAGGTGTAAGTATTTATAATTAGGCATTCCGTACTCTCGAAAATAGTGGTCACCATAAAAAAGACGCTTTCAAAAACAATTTTTATATCCACCCGGTATTTCGCTATGATGTCAGAACGAACATGTTTTCCATTTTTAAAAACAACCTCGTAAAATATAAAAACGCAGGTGACTTCTGACATATTAATTTATAACCTGCAGTGTCACTGGTCACGAATATATCATTCTAGAGATGGGATATGATCTATTTTAAATGACTGACCGAATATCCGACTTATAACTTTTTACAAACATGACATGAAGCAAACTATATTCGACTAACCATTAGTAAAAGCATCCGAAATTATCTTTTTCTGTCTATTTTGATTGAAATCATAAAGTAAAATGACTACTTGTTTTAGACTTGATTTTAAACATTAAGCTTCACATGTTGAATTCCAAGGGACTTTTCATGAAACTGACCTGGCAAGTTACCCGTGAATCTGTTAAGCCCCCGGTTTTGGAAAAAAAATGGCCTGAGAGGACACTTTGTTTTAATAATATTATGTTTCTAAAATGGTAACTACAGTAAATAGAAATAATCAAGAAGGAAAAAGATGTTTTTGAAAAAAAAGGTGATGCGAATTATCATGTAGTTATTATATTTGGAACTTAGTAATAATATTTCAAAGCACAACGCAGAAGTTAAACCACAGGTTGAATAAGAATGTAGTCTGAGATGGTAAACATGCTAAATCTAAACGGGCTTAGAAATATACTTATCACCATGCTATGGTTTTATCAAGACGTTTTCCATCACCGAAACTCCAGAATCAGTCGTAAGCATTTTAAAATACCTTGATCCGCGCAGTATCTGAAAATGCTGTTAACTAGACAATCATCGCTTCAGAAAGAGTATAATCTCGAGATATATAGATTGCCTATAGCCCTCTTAAATAACTAGATTATAGTGTAGAAGGGTTTTTTCTACTCTGACTGATAGCTCCAAGGATTGACACGCTTAATGAAACGAAAAGAATATTTTTTGGGGCTTACTACATTAAGTATGAATATATTGCACAGATATGCCATTATTCATTGGGACTTAAATTATTTACCGGTTAACGTTTACGAAAACAATCGAAAAGTATATATATAAGTAACATATACGTTCAACAACTCATACATATATGAATAGTTAGCTAGGTTAGCTAAGATAGGTCGCGATTTTGCATGCAACAGGCAACAGCCAAGCCGAGGTGTGCCGTGCAACCTCGAGCTGGTTGCCAAAATAAAATCGGCTGAGTGTCTTAAGCGCTCGCCTTAGTAGTCCGGTGAAGCTGTTAAGACCTTGCTGGGTCAATAGCGTAGACATATCGAAAAAAAAATCGAAAAGTCGGGCTAAGTCATGTATTTAGAAACAGCTCTAATTTTTTCATCCACCCACTCAGTTTTGAACGTTAACGCTGATACATTAAAGTTGATTTTCGATCAATTAAAACAACTGAAGCTTTTTCAAATCGTTATTAATTTGGAACAGCGGCAATCTCGAAATAATATGAGAGAATTAATTTGATCAATTTTTATAGATTTTATAATAACTGCTCGCCGGTCTATAAAACATTATTTAGGTCGTGTTAAAATATTATTTGTAGCGTAAAGAGACAAGACTCTGCTTGTACCGAAGATATATAGTTCTGTAACGTGTGTTTGCGCTTTTAAACATATTAAACTATACACACTGAAAGATCACTTCTTTTTACAACATTAAAACAAATTTGAGAACTGTCACTATCGATTTTTTTTATTTCGTTTAACCGTGTTTTTTTATGAAAAATAAACATAAGTATAACGTCACACGTTTGTGTGTAGTTGCTGCAAACATTTTTGTATGTTTTTATTTTTCTAGGTTATACCTATAGAATCCATAGAACACAACTCTTTAGTAATGTTAAAGAGGTTTTTTAATTTTATCCAATTCGACTATAGATTTCATGCACAAACTTCTGTTTCAAGTTACATAGATTTTAACCCGAATGTCAAAGTAAAACTTTTAATAGAAATGTCTGTTTCTTTGTTATGCTTTCACGCGTTAATTACTAATCGATCATTATATAATTTTGCATCATCATACAATGATATCGCAGACAGAAATTAATATATTATAGAGTAAAATAAAAAAAAATCTTCAAAATTTGATGTTTATATATATTTAAATTGAATTGATGTGTTTTTTGTTCCGACTAACGTCAATACCGACTGAAGCAATTTTGACGAAACTTCATTTTTACAAACAAGTTGAGATTTTTTCAATGTATAATCTAGGTTACATATTATTACGTTTTTTTATAGAACTTAGGTAGTAAATGACCTCTGTAAATCCTTTGTTACATTTTCCTATTAAAGCTTATCAATTTATAGAATGTAATGGTGGGTATATATCTTTATTATATTACTAGATATTATCTGGATAATATCCTGTGTGTGTCTGGAAAAGTGTCATCGAAATCAGTTCAGTCGATTTGGAGCTTAGCCTGGACATAAAAATAGATATTTCAGTTTTATTTAGTATATGTATGCACTAGCTTCTATCCGCGACTTTATCCGCGTGGAATAGTTAGGGCTAAAGCCAACTGTAACTCGCGGCTTCGTTTACGTAGATGGTGAAAATAATTTTAAATAATCTGTAGGTAACCCACAATTTATAACATTCCTCATTGATGCCCCACTCCTAATACGCTTAGCGTGATGATATATAACCTATAGTTTTCCTCGATAAATGAGCTTTCGAACAATGTAAGAGTTTTTAAAATTGTACTAGTAGTTCCTGAGATTAGCGCGTTCAAACAAACTCTTTAGCTTTATAATATTAAGTATAGAAGTATGCATTGATACAGAAGACTAATATTCGCTAAGACTTTGCCAATGTTCTATTTCCCAATAAATTTTACTAAAGCAGTATCAATATAAAGGTATATATAAAATTATCTAAATGTCTACATCGTTACGAATTTAAATTAAATAATAATTAAATTAAGAAGAATCAATCACTCGACGGTAAAATAATAAATCAGGGCGCGCGAATCCCGGGCGCGATCCCCAAAAATCCCGGACAAGAAACGTTTATTAAGATCCCGGAGTTGTCTGAAATATTCATTAATTGATTCCGCGCCCTTACAAGATACCCCTCATTACTTGGGGGTTGATTAAGCGAAGCGACCTGGATGTACGTGGGAGAATACCTACAGGGTTATTTTACAGTTCACGATTATCTTTTTATATCGATTAAATATGAAATTAATAAATAAATAAGTTTCGTATTGATTTCAACTTTTTAAAATATTCTTCTGCCCTTAAAACAAATATTTAATATGAAACTACAGTTGAAAAAAAAATTATGGAAGTTGACCTCGTACCGTGTATAACTGTTCCCGTAATAGAAGTCCCAACGCGTCCTGCATTTTTTTTGCAGTATAAAACAATTGTTTGCGTTTAGATCCTTGAAAAACTGTGCCATGTTTGTAATTAAAAAAAAATTATAAAAAAAGTAAAATATATAAAATAAAAAAAAACAATGAAAATACTAGCAAAATAAGATAAAACAGGGAAATAGTAAAATAACTTGTAGGTGTGTCTGTAGATTTTCTTGAAATATTGTCATAGACTAATATTATACAGATCACTGTTCATAACTTTTGTTTACGTTATTAGAAAACCTTTAAAAAATATTTTCACCAAAGTTGGATTTTATAAATATGAACACAAATGCTATTCAACGTCAAAATTACGATACTACCAAAAGTTTGAAAAGCTTAGAGTTAGTGACTGAGTTATAAAAAGTCGAGGCCGTCATAAGGACTGCCGACAGAAGTGAAAACTGAAAATAATGAAATAAATGTGTTTTCTTTAGAATTTTCATAATAATTATAACGTGAATGAAAATTTTTAAATTTCAGAATTTGGGTATTAAAATCATTGACATTATTGTGGTGTTCATATCTATTAGCATTACTAACATTATATACATTTTTATAAAGTATATTAATCAATAAAACGTATGATGAACTGCAAAATATCAATACTGCATGTAGAAAGGCGCCTATTCCAGGAGTCGCTAGTCCGATGCCATAACGCGAACTATAAATTTATCTCCCGCGAAAAATACCGCTCATCGCGCTTAGAAAAATTTTCAGTTCAGAAAAACACCCAAAATGTTCGTGTTTTGATCTAATGTATTTAACAGGTTGATCCAATGATACATAGAAATCGTATCGTTGGGTATAAATAACATTAGTGATACAAACTCGATGCCTGCTAGGGTTGTCACGAATACCGGCGCTGACTTGAAACACCGCTAATGGCTTGATGTCATTCACATTTACAAACAGCATAGACTGTGGAGTCGGCGATGGAGATTACAAATTTAATAATAGATTTTTTTATCTCATCCGATAATAACGAACTGTGTATTGGGATATTGTAAGCATCGCGACGCAAATGAACAAGGAGTTATGTTAAAGAAATAAAACATTCGACAAAAACATTATAAATTAGTGTGGATTTCGGTGCATATTCGTCCCATTGTTTCAGACAGTGAAACCAATACTTTTAAGTAATAATGTTAGGTTTTACAATAAAGTTCCAAAGCTTATTACCGATTTGCCCCATTTTAGGGTTAAACGTCATGTCAAGCGGGTTTTAGTGTCAAAAGTATATTATAAAGTAGATCAATATGTGAACAATGGTGATGTCTGGAATTGACTCCTGTCTCTGTGCATTCACTAAAATAATTATAACGTGTAATGTTATATTAAATACATAGGTATGTTAAAAATAAATCCGATTAAGTTTGTAGCCGAAATTTCTTAAAGACCTAAGATCCTTGTCCGAACCCGCGGCATAGATTTAACCTTCAAAAAAGGCTTCTTAGTGGCTAGATCATATAAAGTATTTTTGATTTTGGCTCATAATTTAAAGTAATTTTAAAGAATATTCATTTTAATTTCAAATAATATTCATTATTATATTTACATAATAAGTAAACTGCTCTACGGTTGTCTAAATACTTGCGCAATATTAATTAAAGGTGAAACATGTTCCCTTTGTGATATTTTCACTTCATTTGACGATATCATTAGAGACTGAAGCAAGTGCATGATTTTCCTTAATATCGTCAGTTTAAATTTTAATTTCTTCTAAAGATAACTTTTCTTTATTATTGATATTAATGGTTTCAATTTATTTTATAGGTAATTAAGTGTACCTTGTGATTTACTTAGCACTTATTTTAAGCCATATTCTACCCATGATCACTGGTTATACAGTCCGTCCGTCCCTCCGTCCAAATTTACATTATATATGTAGTTTACAAGACAAAATATAGCATATGCCATTTATAAAAAAGATATAGTTTAAATTAGTCAAAATATACATATTTACTTCCTTATTGATATTGTAAATGCGAAAATGAGTTTGTTTTTTTAGACTTTACTCAACTGATCATTATATTATTTTGTAGACACGTTGTTAGGAGTACTGAAAAGGATACTTTTCATCCAGAAAAAATGTACTCTTCCTCAGGTATAGACAGAAATGAACGCGAGCAAAAGCGAGCTATGTATCTCAGTATGTGCTGCTTTAGCTGCTAAAATTACAGCAAAATAATACATGATGTAACAATATACAAAGATGCAAACGCAGGTAAATATACGAGTGGTACTAGTGTTATGTAAGAATGCTTAAGAAAATGATTTTTTTATAAAGTAGGCTGTATCCGCGACTCCGTTTGCGTGGAACTTAATTTAAAAAACAGTGGCTAGTAAAATCATCTGAATGTATTAAGCCCATTTACTTATATACTTTTCTCTCGTCCTTAGGTTGCGTTGTCATTAAAATTATAATAATTTTTCATATAGTGAACTAATTTTAATGAAATCAAGAGTAAATGTTACTAGAGGATATGTTTTATAATTTTCTTGCTGAGGTTTTATCGTGAACGCAGTGCTTTAACAGAGAAGTGTGTCCATGCAAATAAACAAACAAACGTTTCTAATAATGATTAAAATGTATTTTTTTACGAAAATCAACAAAATACAGTCACGTTAAATTTACATTCTTATTATATTTATAGATAGATGATGTTTGCATAAACATATCCTGAGGCATCTATCTTAATCATAACCGGCGAAGTGCGACCGGCGACTAATAACTGCGACCGATGCGAGTAATTGATCGTGTCTAGTCGCGGTACACGGGCCCAGAAGCAAAGTTACCCATTTAGATTTAGTTAATTAGCATCATTAGTAATACTTGGAATTCAAATTTTGCACCTATTTTCCAATAATCCCGAAATATACCGGCTTATAGAACCACTATTTTTGAAGTGAAACTTTTCTTAGGTTAGTTTAGTTTAATCTACTTGTTAAATACAAAATACATGTTTGAATTCGTTAGGCCCACATGCCGGTTCACTTGTGTATCGCAGGAATTCTTATATGTACAAATAGAGAGTTTAGTTTAGATATATTCGCAAAGCTGCATTCAACGCAGCAAACAGCCCACGCTTATGTTCGGCCACGCTGACACCCTTGAGCTTGTTGCGAAGTTAGGTACTCGCCTCAGTCCGGTGTAGCTGTGAAGCCCCGTCAGACCAATATCGTAGTCAGTTCAAAAATAAAAAGTAAAACATCTTATAATACGGTACGGAAATATTCTTTTTTTATATTATAGAGGTCAAATGAATAGGCAGGTCACCCGATGGTAAGTGATCACTGCCGTCCATCGACACTAACAACACCAGGGGAGTAGCAAGTACGTTGCCGGCCTTTTAAATAAATGTACGCTCGTTTCTTGAAGGTTTGTTATTCGTATTGGTTTGGAAACACCGCCGCTGGGAGTCGATTTCGCAGGGTCGAAGTACGAGACAGAAACGATCTTGAAAACCTCACCTTGGAAGACCTCCACCCATCCAAGTGATGTGGATTAAGGATTAGCCGTTATGCGTTATACGTAAGAGTAAGTTTGTATGTATAAGTGTTTGTCTAGGCTCTATACTAGCAAAATGAGTAAATGTATAGTTAAGTATTTACATAACGGGATTTCGTGTAGTATATAGTTTATGAGCATTCTCATATGTATAATTTGATATATATAAGCCAAAAATGTTTCACTTTCTCCACGGGTATACACTGATACACGTAATGTTTCTTCTAAGATTGTGGCAACAAAATATGTTGACAGCAGTATTAGTGGAAATTACAAGTACATAGGTCATAAAAAAACTCGGTATTAATGACTTGGTTTTGCATCCCGTTCCCAGATTAGACTTGTTTCTAGTTGGTCTAACAATTAGATTGATAGATTGGAAATACTACGATAAATTTATATATCGACGGAAGAAACCAGAATTGTCGTAACTTGAAAAACCCAACTCAACACCTGAGCCAAAAAAACTATTTCAAAAATTCATAATTCATATTGTATTTATAGAGATAATAAAAACTTTTTAACAAAAAATAAAACCGCCGAAAAAACTGAAAAGCAAAAAATAATAAACCTTTTACTTTATTCATCTTAATAACTAAGTTCTTAAACTAATGTAAGTATACCTGAGTAATTTTAAGTCGGCGCCATGTTCATTGATTGGTTATGTGAAGGTCTATTATTTTTTGCTTTTCAGTTTTTTCGGCGGTTTAATTTTTTATTAAAAAGTTTTTGTTTTACAATTTTTTGTGACTATGATCTTAGTAATTACTACATGCTTAATTTATTTGTGATACAAAAGTCAGAAGCTGAATTATAATGCCTTGTTTTCCTATCCTTGGGGTTGCTTTTTTCATGTTTACATGTATATGGGTCCAACTTCTGGGTATACTCTTTCAAATCAAAGGATAATAATTTAATTCGGACTATTCTGTCTAAATTTATGCGCGGTATATCTATGATATAATCAGTGCGTAATTAATCAATCATTCTCGATTTTCATACCCTTAGGGTTGAAATTTGTTTCCCAAATATAAATGGGACCAAGTTCAGAGTATACCCTTTCCAATAGGATTTTTAAAATCGGACTATACTGTAAAAAGTTATGCGTGATCATACATAAAAAAAATATATATACGCGACGAATTGAAAATCACCTCCGTTTTTTTTCGTCGGTTCAAAAATAAAAATTGGTATGTACTTATATAGCAAGCAATTCCAAGTCTCAGTGACACATAAACAAAGTATGTAGTATTACATTTCCGCTTTCTCCCGTCGATATACAGTAATAGCGACCTGTCCCGAATTCACATGAATTAAATGTGCTAAAATGACGTCATAAGTGTCTTAGCAATTTAGGACTAATTTTCTAGTGCTTTGATCTTTATAATTCATCAATTTCATGGAAGTTATGTTGGAATCCTTAGAATCTTTAGATAGGCAAGTTTTTTTTTTGCAGGACAGGTATTCGACTTAAGGGTCGGAGCCAGCCAGGCAGACTTAGAAAAAATCATACTGCCATGCTATGTTTTCATCACGATGTTTTTCATAACCGGAAGTTCCGACTCAGTTGCAAGGATTCGAACCTACGTCCATTGACACTGTGTCTGAACATGCTATCAACTAAACCAACATCGCTTTAAATCTACATTAAATATCATTACATAGTGTAAAACGAAGACTGTCTGTCTGTCTCATCGCGATTAATTTAAAAACTACTGAACGAATTTTCATGCCGTTTTTACCAATCGATAGGGTAATTCACGAGGAAGATCTTAGTATATAATTTGTCTACTTTTTTTTTATTATCACCACGTGATAATGTCTACCGGACCCGCTAGTTCAACATAACTAAACTACATATTTCATTTCATTAGTACTAATGGATAAGAATGAATACTGTAGATTATATAAACCCCCGAATTTTCCTATAGGTAAAATACACAAATTCATATTTACTATATTATTTTAAAATATCTCATAAAGTTTAGCTAGCAAAAGATGCCTTTGTAAGCGGCCGAAAGCTAGTTCTTACGACTTTATTAAAATACAGAGACGTGTCTCTACTTTATATAAATACAGTTTACATGTAATTTACAATTTGGGTTATATGAAGAAACTCTCTAAACAGCAGTAGAAACCGGAAGATAATCCGTTGGGTAGTTGAAAATATAAAGCTAGATACAAATACCTATTTTATTTCAAATTTTTTATAGATACAGAAAGAAAACGAGTAAAAATCAATTTTCCTCAGTCGTAAGTGATTACTGCACTTCATATTTCTGGTTACCGGACAATTCACGTCTAATTCTTGGCTGCTTGAAATTGTAATGGGAATTTTGCTTTATAGGTAAGCGGCTGTCATAGTTAGACGTACATGATAATAAAATCTGTACATGCCACGCAATAAATTCCTTGCCATCGGACATACGACCGTAAATTTTAACCGTAAAACTATTAATTTCTGGAACGATTTCCAAGGATGCATCGCGGATTGGTGGCATAGCGCGTATTGGCGCGCGTGCCAACTCCGTTTCATTCATGCTGCCGCGCTGTAGGCGTGTGACGCCAGCGCGCTGCGGCGAGTAGCTGGTACTAAGCCGGGTTCATATCTACGCAAGTCTTTATACATTACTGTATGCATTTAAAATGGTTTTTTTATGCAATCTTGGAATGTCATGTAGTGACTTTTATATTTTATTTATAATCTTGTGTTATTTGCCTCTATATTCCGTAATATTAGTGGTGCAAAGAAGTGGATGGGCAATAATACCACGGAGTATGGATTCCGACTTGCCGCAAAAGTTCCCTGGAAACTTGTAATAACACGGCCACCATCTTGTTAAATCATTGAAATGATCGCAAGAAACATGTAATATCATGGCCTACTTACTTGAAAATAGCAAAAATAATCTACTAGAGGATTGTTTACTATAAATAAAATGTATTAAATAAACAAAACTAAGTTTAAAATAAAAACTAAAGTCATCAAATAAAATTTGAATAAATACACTTGTAAATTTTTATTATGTATTAGTTATAGTATTATTTAAATTAAAAAGTAGAAGTAACACATATGAAAACTCCCGTTTTCAATTAACATGGTATAAGATTTGTTAATTGTTCGTTGCCTGACATTCATTTAAGCAATAATTCTATTTCTATTCTCTGTCATTGTTATTATCAAAGCTCACGTTTTTATACCATCAGGTTTTTTTAAGTCCCCTTTTTCCCCTGGACATTATCAGAGACTGTTTATTTATTAATGGATATTTTTTTCAAAACATTTTTTTTGCAACTTCCGATTGTCTATATTCTATTTATTTCTTTTTTTGCTATCTCTGCCACGTGTTCCATAAATATCAGAAGCGGCTTTCTAGTATCTTCATCCTACACTATTTTATGTAGTACCCCTTCCGTGAGTTCGATGCCTATCTGGGATTGGAGGTCACATCTGGACGAGTCAAACTGGGGACAGTGAAGAAGTGGATCACCGACTCCTCGGTATTCGGTTCGCACACACACAAGCGAAACTGTCTTTGATCTTGAAACGGTGAAGATACGCCGCAAAGCCCCCATGTCCTGTAAGGACTCGAACATGGGTCGGTGACAGCCGTGTCTTCTTCACTACCCGGTGGGCATTGCCCACCTTCTGGAAGAAAACGCGCGTCAACGCTCCTGTGGCTGTATACCACCAGTTAAAAAAAACCTTATTCAGATGATTTTTAAACTTTTAGCAACAATAAAACGATTAAAATGAGCACCGCAAAGGGTATTTGCGCAGTAATAAACGAAAAGTAAAAAGTATAAATAATATAATAATACGTAGTCGTTGCCCGCGATCCGATTGATATGTGTTATTGCAAAATAATCCCCTGAACAAATAAAATAAATAACAAGTCCCCTGAACAGATGACCGTTGCGCCGGCGGCGGCGGCGGAGGCGGCCATTTTTATATTTTATTTGTGCAGTTTAAAAATAGAATACCGGTGTGTAGTTAAGATATAACAGTATGTCAACTCCATTTATTTTAAATACACGTAAACGTGATTTGACGTTTGTCGTACTCACTTTATTTTAGTATATACCTAACCCGTTAAAAAGTCACCTTCATTTTATCTTTAACAAGGGCAAAATCTTTAGTAGTTGATGCTTTGTAACTTGACAGAAAATTGTAAACCATTTTATATTTTGTAGTGCATTTATTTGAAACATTTTTGAATATGAAACCGAAAACAGTTTACATATTATATTCATAAACAGTGAGCCCCGCGCACGTTGTCACGCCCTTTCTTCATTGAAGAAGGCGTTACTTTGCAGAAATTCATCTTAGTACCTAAACCTTTTTCATGAATCACTTTATCTAATGGTGAAAGCCGTATGAAAATCCGTTCACTAGTTTTTGAATTTATCGCGAATAGACAGATAGATGTGGCAATGGACTTTGTTTTATATTATGTAGTGATGACATACAGTTTTAACACTTATACTAAATGAAATTTAAATGCATCTTACAATAATTTTAATTGGTATACTTATATTTGTTTACTAAATTACCTACCGAGTGGGATATAAATATTCTACAGTCAACTATTAATTTAAAACTTAAGTCACTGTTCTTTCCTGAACTATGGACTAAGGTAAGTCCCGAATTAAAACTGGAACAATGGCGTTCTCTTGTGGCCGCGGGGCGTAATAATATGACGAGGGTGGCTAGGTGATGGGTGGAAAGGCTATTGGCCCTATAAGTGCTCGATCGATTTAAGTTAATTTAAGTTCGCAAATACGATTCCTTGGATTGAACTGCGAAACGGTTATTATTAATTCCAGTAAAAGTACAGACAGATTTGAAACGAAATCTGTCTTCAAACATCTATAAGCGTTTTCACATAGACACAGTTAAATTAAAAAGCTTTCATATTGGACAAGGACCATCATACACCGAGTGAAATTCGACCTATATTAGTAAGCTTAGACGTGTAGTCTTTCGTTGTCGGTGAGTACATACCTCGTAAACACGCCAAGTGACAGTGAACCTGACTGAGATCTTTACCACTATTACATGATAATAAATGTATCACAGTGTCTCTTATTTGGTTTTTCGCGATTTGGAGTCAGTTGTGAAGAGGCTTACATGATGACAATGATGTTATGACAATCGCTGTCTATGTGTAGCCGATTTCTCGGTGGGAGCTGTTATTTTTCAGAATTGCACTGTGCATATAAACTAATAGAACTCTTTTGATAAACGTTAAATAAACAAAACCAAGGTACTCACAACGACTGCCGACAGAAGTCAAAACTCTAAAAATTGAATTTAAATTTTTAAATTAATTATAGTGTGACTCATTTAAATTTCATAATTTGTAAATCGAAATTATTATCATTGGGCTCTTTATATCTATTGGAAATCCTAATAATAATTATATACTTTTTATACCGTTTATTAATTCATTAAACGTATGATAGTCTGCACAATCTCAATACAAAATATCAATATTCAATTAACACAAGGCGCTATACTATGGGTCCCTAGTTAAGCAACGCAAGCATAATACAGCAGGTCAGGCTTACTAACACTTAGCTAGCTTACAACATATCATGACGCCAAATTATAAATTTATCTCCTGCCGTAGAAATACGCTCAACGTGCCTAAAGAAATTTTTGCTTCAAAAAAGGAATATTAATACAAGTAAAAAAGCATTAAAAACTGCAACTGAACATTCCATAATGCATTTTATCGATCAAAACTACCCGAATCTTCATTAGGGGGTCGTAATCGCCCCCCGCGTCCCTCAGCCCCGCGGCATAACTGCACAGCTCGTAATCCGCATTGAATGGATACCTGGCGGCCCCTAACGCGATATCAGAACATGAGAGCTTGCCAGGGGATATACCTCGCATGGGTAACTTGATTGATTCCTTTTATGTTTGAATACGTAACCGTTCAACATAACATATATGCGTTAATTTATAGTCACTAATGATCATCCAGTGGTTAAAATAATTGTTTATTTTTTTAAAATTTTTAATAATTTGGAGATTTTTTTAAAAAAATTCTACTACTATTGTAGTTTAAAAGACATATTGTTCATCAAGTAAGTAAAAAAAAAATATATTTATTTTATTGATACTTAATGTACAAAAAACATTGATTGATCTAACAGTAATTCAGAACGACGGTGGCATAGACAAGAGTGTGAGGAATAGAATTAATGCAGGGTGGATGAAATGGTGAAAAGTATCTGGGGTAACATATGACCCACAAACGCCTTCGAAACTCAAGGGTAAGGTGTATATAACTGTTATAAGACCAGAGACAAAAGAGATAGATGAGAGAAGATTACATGTGGTAAAGATACGAATGTAAAGATGGCTGTCTGGTGGAACTAGAGTGGGTAAGACTAAGAATGAGTACATCAGAGGATGTTTGGAAAAAATATCAGTGAAAAGTTGCTGAGTAATAGTTTAGCATAGTATCTGTATTGTAAGATATAGTCCATTTGTATTATTTATGAAATTATTCGTTAGTAGATGTAGTCGTAATGTTTTTTTTCTATGGTCTCTCTTACTTTTTGTATCACAATTCCTATTTCTCATCAAATATCATATAAAAATTGGGCAGTCACGGGCCGCCTGGCAGTTTTGAAATATCGAAATTGTTTTGTGTAAGTTATGTGCATAAAATAACATAATATGACAGGAATCAGCTATGGCATAATGAAAAGATAAAGCATTACAAATTTGATCCATAAATGACAATGACTGTTTATTTATTTTATTACATAAATATTCATTTTTTAAATTCAAAAATTCAACTAGGCGCAGGCGCGGTATTTTTCAAAGGGCGCTAGATCGTCGGCGCGTGCCGCGTAACACTGGTATAACGAATGACCGACAAAACTATTTGAGTCTTATGTTTATACACATAGAGTTGCAAATGTTTTTGACTATTTCATTATCATAGGTATCAACCAAAGTTCGTGTTTTGCGTCGCCACGTCGCGCCAAGCCGAAAGTTAGGTTTTCCTGTGCCTATAAATGTTTTACATCAAAAATAAGTCAGTAATAGTGTGTGTTACATCTGCTATTAATATAACAGATGCGTCTTGAAGAGAAAAGTTGTTGATAACCACACATGATGCATGCATGATTACAGCAAATAACTAATTTATGTTAGCTTACTTATATATAGACTACCGGGGCCGGTTGACATTGTCCCACCCTTATTCTTAAAAATGCCTATAATCAGACCACAACGCCAACTACCGGGTCCAATTATGAATCTGAACCATTCTCGGATCGGCTGGAACACGCACACAAAATTTCATCAAAATCGGTCCAGCCGCTTAGAAAAAGTTCAGTGACATAAACACGTATAGAATAAATTTATATATTAAGATATCAACTTTAAATGTCTTACTATTGATCAAAGATTGGTTTAATCTACCCAAACTCATCTTTTTGTGTGATTGCTTTTTTTTTTTCAAAAATATACTTCATACTATATGAAAGTACGTTAAGATTCGACAACTGTCTAAATGGATTGCGATCACCATACACCAAACCTGACATCAAATATAGTGATACTTTTAAGTGGGCCGGTGGAGATTTATAACAATGTGATTGACTGGACCACACACAGGGCGATATACTCTTCACAATGAACGTATTTTGGTCTATAAATCTTATTACTTTTTTTTACTTCTTTTTCTAATCAGGTAAAGTACAGTCACGTTATCATGTCCCCATAAAAAGATGTATAAATAATTCTTTATCAAAATGTATTACGATCTCTATTTGAAACGTCTTCGGGTGGACTGTAACTGGCGAGGGCCTATCCGTCTATCCCTTTCACCCGGGTGGGTTTATAACAAACCGTCGGACATTTGTCAGCGATACCTTCGGCCCGACTTCTGAAAAACAAAATTTTACGCAACACATATCATAGTGGACACGGGCACGCTCCCTCTACGCACTGTGTCGATTTCACGCTGGCATCGCAAGTTTCTATTCAGAAATAAACACATACTTGAAATATATTGTTATGAATTTGTAAATACAATTAATATTATTAACGAGAAAGTTTGAGAAAATAAATGAATATTTCTTACTCTTTCAGGAAAAACTTCTTAGCGAGTATAAGTGAAACTTTAGAGTAACGTAGCTTGTATTTCAGAATAGCATAAATTATAATTTAGACAGAAATTGTTTAAATTTGCAAAAATTAACGAAAAGTGTTAATTCAGTCTGAAATAAACATCATCGATGCTGACGTAAACGAAGTAAAATTCGTATAAAATTTCGTAAAAACGATATGATAAACAACACTAACGAAAGTACTTTTAATAACGTAATACGTTCCCATAAAGCTAATGAAAACACTAGTCATATTTATCATTGGAGTTCCAAAAATCATATTTATCACATAATATATAAATATACATAATTATACATCGGTACTCAGGTTGATGAAGACCATGATCCTAGAATTTATCAATTCTGGTTATACATTCAAAATATCACTTATATTTATATAAGTTAATGATAAGCAGCAAAACGCAACTTGTGTATGAATACAGTGCGTAAACTGAATAGGGCTGGCACACGAGGGACGATCCGTAGACACGGTCAGTGGGCACGCTCTAAAGAAGTGAATAAATCTACCGGACGAACGACAAGGTGAATATAAATATAAAGAATCCGCGGACAAACTTCCGGGATTTTAGGGTTGTCTTATTTAAAGCAAACAGATTTTCCTTATGAAAATCCTGATCTCATTTACTGAATTTTTAGTTAGTCCAATTTGTTTCCAATGTCCAGGTAGTCCAGGGATTTAACGTGCCTAAACAGAGTTAGACAATACGATTCTGATAAGCAAACATTGAGAGTAAGAGTACGTTCTATATGCTGCCTTCTACACGAAGACAAATTATATTTAAATTAAATAATCCTGATAATTAATTTAATTTACTATAAAATTCTTGACAGTCAAAAATGTGTTAAAACTAAGACAGAAAACTCAACCAAATTACTATTTCATCTGTGTTAGGAATGTAAGAAGAAATCTTCATTAGTGTTTCATGATATTTCATTGGAAATTTACAGTAACAATAAACTTCATTTATTAAAAGTACTTCACCATAAAGTATTTTAATTTTATAAAACAGACTTTAAGTATAAAGAAAATCTTCACTTTTTGTGCCTATTGATTTTGTGCCTATGACAAATCTAGTTGTGACAACCCTGAGGATCGGCAGAGCGGCCACCGTGAAAGGCTAGGTGATCATAAAGCCGCGCGCATGTTCTTACATAATAATATTCTTGAAATATTCCCTTCGGACCTCGCGCAGTAAACTAACCCAAAACAAGGAACTCCATAGAGAGGTATTGCTTAGTAAAAGTTTTCGAAACAAAATTGTGAATAGAGTATTATTAGTTAGAATACAATTGAGATAACGTTTTAATGATAGAAACGCTTAAAAACCTATCATTCTCGAATATTCCTAAGTAGAAATCAGTAATAAATCAGCATTGCACTTTTATTAATTAATAGCAGAACGTGTCATGTCTTTACTTATCATAGTTGTAGTCTGGTGAAGCTGTAAAGGCCTTGCAAGGCCAATAACTTAGTCAGTTCGAAAAAAACTTATCATAGTAAAAGCCACTAAGTACAATGTATAAACTACCGTACCTCGAATATAGGAATATTAAGACCAAACTTGTTTCACTATAAATTGTTTTATTGTGACAAGTATATTTATTATTTTATATGGCTTAACTTTGGGATGTCTTTTTTTAAATGGGAATAAAAGAGAAATTATACCCTTATCGCCTTTTACCACTTTTAAGTAACTAAAATTTAAATATATCGTTATTGTTTAACTTCCTTTGAAAATGGTAATAATATATGACCTAGATTGCACTCCAAAAAGTCATCTATTTGATAGTAGAATTTGCATCAAAATCCATTCATCTGTTTCGGAGATTTATTTGGATAAACAAAATACGGTTCTATTTTAACAGTAAATTAGTATATTTTTCTATAAATCTCGTAATTCTAGAAAGCAGAATTACCAATATCCATTATCATAAGAAGTATTCATTACAGTATTTTTTTAATTTTTCATTGAAGGCAGTACATTCACCTAAGTGATATATACTTTTTTTTATTTAAGTGACGCAATTTTATCAACTAATTGAGAAGTGAGATGGTGGTATGTACAATAATATTACATTTTTCATGAGGAACAGTTATTAACTGATCCAATTTTTTTAGTGGCTGATTTGGCCACATATTTTTGATTCATATGCATTGAGACAAAACTAATTCCTGTATTTATTTGTTTAAATAATATATTTTATGAAATCAACTAAAAAGTATTTTATTCGTATGATAGGATTAAGGATCATTAATTCATTGTCAATTTTATATTTACCATATGTACAAGATATGAGTCTAATAATCTCACATGGTTATGACAAATATTTGTTTTCTTATGTTTACTCCATGGTTTCCACTGCCACGAATGCAAGGGGGTAGCTCAGGAAATGGTCAGCGCGGAGACAAACTACTCGGCACGACACGCGTCATAACGCGACCCAGCCTGTTTACCACGGTCGCATGTTGTGTACTCAGCTTTATTTCAAAACATTTTTATGGCATACTTTTCCAAATCTAAATTTATAAATATCAGAAGTCTATAGCGAAATGAAAATTAGACTTAATTAATATGTTCTTATTAATATTACTGCACTAACAGTATACATGTACTCACGGAAAAAATATAATTTCCTTATTTCCCTTTCTTTTAATATCCATTGCCGTAAATTTTCGCAAAAATATTGTTAGTGGAACACACAAAAAAGTTATTTTTCAAATAAGAACATAATTTTTCTCTTGAGACATATGGAAAAACATTTAATTATGTTTTTGATAGGTAGGAATTAATTTAATTCTTATACAGATATACTTCTTATGCCGATACTAAATTATGACAATCAAAAGAGAGCCATTGTGATGGTGGTAGCAATTCAGTCGTATTCTGAAACTACTAATTTACTTGAAACCTGAATAACTAATTGTTTTGCAGCAGAATAAAACAGTATAAATGGGTGAGATTAGCTCAAAACTCTGGATACTCATCGAGAATATAATAAAATTTCTAGAATAAATCTAAATATACAGTGCTCTATAACTAAGAGCATTGACCTCACGCGATCACATCTAAAAAAATCTATATTTTAATAGGAAAAGCTAAAAAATAAAGTGAACCACACACGAACAAGAATAGTCGGTCGAGTTACCTCCTCGCGCCATTTCAACCGACGCGTCTAACCAATTGACCGTTGTATTCTGAATTCAAAATACGTCGACAGCCACCGTCGCGGCGCACATTGGGCTGAAAATCGGCTTTCATAGACTTGAGGGCTTTTATTTTAATAATACTATAACAGTATGAAATAACATTACGTTTTTCTTTGCGGTTCCAGAGACATCCTGGGGGCCTAACCAAGTTACTTATCGACAATCACTAACGCAAATAGAAAACGGAAAAATGTACGGAGATGACATATTCAGATATGTCATGTATAGCGCTCAGCGCTATATCACGTGATTTCACGTGATATAGCGTTCAAATATATCATCTCCATACATTTTTCCGTTTTCTATTTGCGTTAGCGATTGTCAATAAGCAACTTGGTTAGGCCTCCTGATTATTCATATCAGCCTGAAACAAATTTTTCGTAAATAAAATATAACTTGTCAATTTTAAATCAAATAATCTTAAATAAAAATGTGATCATAATAGTAGTACAGTAATGAGAGGGGCGCGTCCGCGAGACCTAAAAATACTGAAAGTTTAATATTAAAAGAATATCATTTAACTTATTAGTCTATAACTAAAAGTGTCAACAGCTCGAAAAGTGAGACCATAGTACCGTAAAACTAAACTTATTAAAACCTAATTTACTACCTAACTTAAGAGATGTATTTACTACTCGAAGTCTGAACGAATTGCGTCTTCAAATCTGGATTCAACATACGATGGGGGTGATACGATCCCACTTTAGTAAGGAGACTCCAGTTTTTCATACTATCGCTTAGTGTAGCAGATAGCTGACATGTCGCAATGGTTATAAGTAAACGTTGAAATATATCGCAATTTGGTTATTTTCATATAGTGTGATGGCGTAAGTCGCTGAAGCGATTTCAAGGAAAAAATAAAATCAAAACAAAAAATAAAAATCTCTGTGTCTATGAAAGCCGATTTTCAGCCCAGAGTGCGGCGGGCGAACCGTTATACACTTGAATTGGATATATTTTACATGCGATCAGACCACACGTTGTTCTGAGATTTTCGATGTTTTACTCTTAATAAATTACTTCCTCAAAAGCGGTGTTTTAAAGCGACACGAGTAAATTAATTTGTTTAAAAAGTATTTTAGCGCTTCAAGCCTGGATATATATTTGCTGCTTCCAAAATTTTGCAAAATAAAAGGGAAATTATCTTGGTGGTTTGGTGACAGGCTT